>PVIW01000064.1:0-600000 GCA_004026585.1 Noctilio leporinus
AGCAAAACAGAACCAAGTATATGAATACAAGGAATAGGCCTTCAGTGGTCAGGGGGAAAGGGGTTGGGGGGAGGCAGAGGCAAAAGGGGAGCAGCTTAGACAAGAACCTAGTATGGGGGAACCATGGACATGGACAACAGGTGGGATTTACTTTGGGGGGAATGGGTGGGTGGGGAGGGGGATGGAGGGGAGCAAATAGGGGATGGATATAATACAATGACAATAAAATTAAAAAAAGAAAAAAACAAAACTTTGGTACATTTACACAATAGAATACTATACAGCAGAAAGAAAGAAGGAACTCCTAACCTTTGTAACAACATGGATGGAACTAGAAAGTATTATGCTTGGTGAAATAAGCCAGTCAGTGAAGGACAGATACCATATGATCTCACCCATTACAGGACAATAATGAACAAAACTAACAAGCAAAACAGAACCAGATATATGAATATGGTGAATAGGTCTTCAGTGGGCAGGAAGAAAAGGGGTGGGAGAAGGGGGGAGGAGGAGGTAAAGAAGGGGGGCAATTTAGACAAGAACCTAGTATGGAAAACCATGGACATGGACAACATATGGGATTGACTTTGTAGGGGAGTGGGTGGGTGGGGAAGAAGACAGAGGGGAGCAAAAAGGGGATAGATACAATACAACAACAATAAAATTAAATTTAAAAAAATATTAGAGTGCACATAGAATTACACTTGAAAAGGAGCACAATCTGAGTGACAAGAGTGAAATGTATACAGTAACTCAGATAGATAGAATTTTATGTAGCTATTCATTTTATAATTGTAAGGACTACTCAAAAAATGAAGTGAAAATCTTGATGACATGATATTAAGTAAAAAACTCTATAAAGATAAAATTATATTGCAAGTCATATATAGGTTATAGCATAAAAGGTAGCTTTATCTTAGAGGGTAGATTTTTTTAAAGTAGGTATTTTTAAAGTTTTTAAAAATGTATTATATATTTATAATAACAAAATCTGATGGCAAATTAACCACTGGTTACAGCCTACATCTCTTAAGACATTTGTAAATTTCCAAATGTCTCTGACACAAGTGAGCAGGGGAGTTACTAAAACTGAGACAAATAGTCAGGGGCATCACAAGAGAAAAAGAAACACTGCAGGAATATCTTGCTGTATCTGATTTATTTGGGAACAACTCAAAGGACTTGACAGTTCACAGTAGTTTTGTAAGGGTCTGCTGCAAGGGAAGTCATGGCTTTGAAAGTGAAATCTGAAGAACAGACCACAATGACATCTAGTAAATGACAGTTACCGAGATGGAGAACCAAGCCTCTTTGAAGACTTAATGGCCTGTTGTGTGGTAGGAATAGAAAAACAAAGCCACAGTAACAACAACCCACCATACAGCAGGTGTCTACCTTGATCTACCTTCAGTGTCAAACAGTGAGCTTTAGGTAATGCATTGTACTTCTGGGGATAAGTGAGTTCACTCGAGAATGAACATTTTTTTAGTCATTTTTTAAAAAGATTTTATTAGCTATTTTTAGAGCAAAGGGTGGGGAGGGAGGAAGAAAGAGAGAGAAACATCAATGTATGGTTGCCTTTCACCTGCCTCCAGCTGAGGACCTGGATGGAGAACTGGGTTGCGACCTGGTTATGTGCACTGACTGGGAATCAAACCAGCGACCTGTGGGTTCACAGGCCAGTGCCAATCCACAGAGCAACACCAGCCAGGATAGGAATGAACATTCTTTACCTGAGATAATGCTAGTGACCATTAAAGAGATTTATCCAAATCTGTGTTCTTATACTTGATACTCCTAAGCATACTGACAGTAGATGCCTTTGTTTGCACAGATATTTTTACCTTTTATAAATGTGCTGATTTCAGAAATCCCGGGCCTATGAAAAGAATTTCCTGGTGACACTCTTTAAATGGTAGGGCAGGCTGTGTAATGTTAAGCTATGGCTTTATCTCATCTGCCTAAAACCATGAAAGCTCTTATGAGCAGAGGCACACAGAAAGTGATTTTATAATTGTAGAAGTCTGTTACATTTGTTCTTGCTGATTTGTTCTTTCTCACTTATATACACACACCTATGTATATAAATTTGGAATCCACTGAGCAATATCTTTAGTGTCTCATATGTCATTCATTGACCAAAACTATGCATTACAAGGAAGTGTGAATGGATTGTTACATTCCTCTTTCTTAAACCCAAGTGGGTAAGTGGCCTCCCATTCTGGATGACATGAGCTCTTTTAATTTCTTATCCCTATGCCCCATCCTAAGCTTCAGTTATTATCTAAAAGTAAAAAAATATATAGTGAGCATCTGAACTGTAACTTGAGAATTTTCTCCTTCCCTTTGTCACATTCAGTTTATTCCCACCTATCAACTCTTCATTAGTCTCCTCACATTAAGCTGTTTATTCTCTGGATGATGTATGTCAACAGTAGGAAAACCTATAATGATCTTAGTTTCTATAAGAGATAATCAATTCATTTTCCCTTAATTCTAACTATCTATAAACAAAATTTGATAAAATTTTCTTGTGCCTATGTTGTGGTATCCACCCCTACAAGAAAGATATAGGCTTACAAGAGTAAGGGGATTTTTCAAAGTAAGTTCAGTTATAACTTAAGTTTAAACCTCCACCTATAAAATAATATGGTGAGATCAAGAAGAAAAAGATAGTTGATTTTAAATATGAAGCCTTATTCTCTTTTACTGTAGTTTAAATATATTGTGGGGTTAGGATAAACAATAATTGACTAAAATATTAAATTACTATCATTAGTGTAATTAATGAAGGTAAAAGTTTTTCACTGGAATAAGCAGTTTTATATGGATAGCTATTTGTCATTTACATAAAATATAATGTATATATCTTATTTATAATGTATTATTTAATCACATAAACATATATAGTATTTTATAAACATTCTTTTCTCACCAAGTTAAAATAAATTTTATGAAATGAAACCCTTTTAATAAATGATGTTGAAAAAATTGGAAAGCCACATGCAAAAAAATGAAATTAGATTATTTGACACCATGCACACAAATTAACTTAAAACAGATAAAACACTTAGATATAAAACCTGAAATAATAAAATACATGGGAAAAATATGGATATTAAATTTATGGGTCTCGGACTCAAAGAGGATTTTATAAACTTGACCCCAAAGGCAAGGGATGTATAAGCAAAAATAAATTCATGGGACTATATCAAACATATATCAAAAGAAACTATCAACTAAATGAAAAGGCAATCAACTGAAAGGAAAAAGATATTTGCAAACAATACCTCTGAGAAAGGTTTAGTATCCAAAATATGTAAAGGACTCCCATAACTCAACAACAAAATAACAAATAATTCAATTAAAAATTGGCAGAAGACCTGCACAGACACTTTCCCAACAAGACATACAGTGGCCAACAGATAGAGGAGAAGATGCTCAGTTTCACTAGCATTGGGAAAATGCAAATCAAAACCACAATGGATACCACCTTATATATGATAAGATGGCTATTATCAATAAAACAAGAAATAACCATTGTTGGATAGAATGTAGAGGGAAAGGAACCATCATTCCTCCCTGCAGGTGGAATGTAAATTGGTACAACTAACTGTTATGAAAAATTCTTCTCATTTAAATATTTTATTGATTTATTTTTAGAATATTTGGGATATACAAAAGGAAGCAATAAACAAACAAACAAAGTCATAGATACAGACAGTAGATGGGTAGTTACCAGGGGTAAAAGGGTCAAATATATGGTGACAGAGGGAAACTAGACTTCCAGGTGGTGAGCACACAATGCAATACACAAGTAATGGGCTATAGAACTGTACACTTGAAACTTACATACTGTTAATATTCCCAACCAATGTCACCTAATAACTTTAACATTAAAAATTAATTTACATGCAGAATGATCAAAATTAGATTTTACTGCTTGATAAGTGATTTTACATAGTATATATACGCTGTAGTTTTTTGGGAAAAATAAAGGATATTGAAGGGAGCCTACATTGTCCTGGCCATATTATTTTTTTTTTGCAGAAAAACATACTACATTGCTGGGTAGTTTCCATAACAAATGTATCCTGTCAGCAGTTGATAAGCAAAGGACTATTTCTAGTTTGAGGTAATTAGAAAAAAATGCTTCTATAAACATTTTAATTTATACATTCTTGGACACATTTCTGTAAATTTATTGATGTTTTATGCCCAGGAGTGTACTTTTGGGGTCATAAAATATGTGATTCTTGCCCTGGCTGGTATGATTCAGTGGATTGGCATTGGCCTGTGAACCCAAAGGTCACTGGTTCTATTTCCCAGTCAGGACATATAACCAGGTTGCATGCCAAATCTCCAGACAGGTCATTGATGCTTCTCTCCCTCTCTGCCTCTCTTCCTGCCTTTCTCTCTGAAAATAATAAATAAAATATTTAAAAATATATGTGATTCTTCAATTTCATTGGATAATGTCAGAAAGTTACATGTCTGTTTTCAGAATATTAGATTTTCTACTGTTTGATACCTTACTAAAACTTACTATAGTCAGGTTTTTAATGCTAGCCAACACCAATTGATCAACAAACATTAATTTTAATTTGCTTATTTGATTTTTCTCTTGTGAATTATCTTTAAGTGATTTTTACTCTTCTTTTTAATTGTGTTCTCTATTTATGCTTAGTGATATATGTGAACTCTCACTATAGTTTGTTTAAAAGCCCTTTGTAGTTTCAGATGTTATTTCTTTGATCCCTGTCTTATTTATTTCACATCCCATGTTGCTTGAAGAATAGACTATATGAATTTTAAGATGGTCAAATATAATAATCTTATTTTAAAAAACTATCCCTTTGTACTGATATCATGAAAATATTTTTCTATTATATTTTAAGAAGCTTAATTGTTTTAAAATTTTTTTGATGGCTATGATTCTTCTGGGATTGATTATCACACATAGTATGAGGTAAGGGTCCTATTTAAATTTTTTCTTTCTTTGCCTTGGTATAAGTAACAATTATATTATTTTATGGAAAATCTGTTCCTTGCTCAACTGTCTGCCAAGCTACCTATCAAAAATCAATTGTTTAAGCCCTGGCTTGGTGGCACAGTAGATAATGTGCCGGCCTGTGAACCCAAAGTTTGCTGGTTCAATTCCCAAGTCAGGTCTCCAGCCAGGTACATAGCTGGAGGCAGGTGAAAGGCAATCATACATTGAAGTCTCTCTCCTGCTCTGCTTTTCTCCCTTCCCCTCTCTCTAAAAAATAATCAATAAAATCTTTAAAAAATCAATTATTTATATTCTGTATGCTATACTATTGGGCTATTTTTAATTTTTTAAAAATATTGTATTCATTATTTTTAGAGAGAAGAACAGGGAGGGAAGAAAAAAGGGAGAGAAGCATCAATGTATGGCTGCCTATACATATGTGTGTGTGTATGTATATATATGTGTGTGTGTGTGTGTGTGTGTGTGTGTGTCTGTAGTCTGAATTTTTCTTCTATAAAAATAAAGTGTGGCCATACTTCATATAATTTAAAATTTTAAAACATTTATAGTAATATCTTAACTTTCTCTTGGTATTACTTAGTCCTCTAAATTATAATTCTTAGTGTCTTTAATACATTCTCATAGCAAAAAGTACCATAATCTAACTAATTCTTAATTAATGCCATGATAGCTTGCTTTGTAATTTTGATTATTGACCTTACTAAAAACTTTGGAGACAGACAGTGAATGAATTATCATTCCTGTTTTACCAATAAGAAAATTGAGGTTTGTGCAGTAGGGTATCTTACCAAATGTCACCTATTTTAGGATTAGGACAAGCTAGATTTCGGATTCTAGATTTATTCCATTTACTATCTTCTTTCTTCCATAATAAACATTAATTATCTTTGTGGTGCAGATATAGATTCATGAAATGACAATTAATAAGAAAATTAAATCCTGGTTAGCATTCCACCAGAAAATTGTAATTCCTGGGTTTAACATTTTATTTATTTATTTATTAAGATTTTATTTATTATTTCCAGAGAGAGAGGAAGAGAGAGAGGCAGGTAGGGAGAGAGATATCAATGTATGGTTGCCTTTCACCTGCCTCCAGCCACAGACCTACCTAGAGACCTGGTTTGCAACCTGGTTATATGCCCTGGCTGGAGAATTGAACCAGCAGCCTTTGGGTTTGCCGGCCAGCACCTTATCCACTGTGCCACCAGCCAGGGCTGGGTTTAACATTTTAAATCCTTGTTGTCTCCCTGCAGCCTGACTGGTTTAAAGGTTCAAGCTCACCAGCCACCCAAACTAAGACTGAATACATACATTCATTCATCAATGTCAGCTTCATTATGATCCTTGACCAACTATGTTTGTCTGACATTAGAATCCCTACAAAGAAGTAATCTGCACCACTTTAATACCTCACCCACCCTCCCAGTTAATTCATCATACACTGAGACACTTGATATTCCCCCTGTGGTCAACCCATGAAATTTTTTCAGTTTCATCTCTACTTTACACAGGACCCTACTAAAAATCAGTAATTGCTAAATATAGTCTAACTTTTTAAAATTAGCACAACCAAGGCATATATTTTCTTCTCTAATCAGGATTTTTTTGTTAGATGAACAGAGAAAACTCTGGGCATGGAAGTATCCAAAGTTCAATGATGATTGCAACAATATATGTTACAAAAATCAGTAGTTGGATAAATGCCTGAGAGAATTGTTAAAATATTATTCTCTTATTACAACCATATGTTAATCTTAGCCAGGACTCATATATATATTTTTTATGATTGACCTTTCTGGGGAAAATAATATTGACATTGAACCTATTCTGCAGTTACTCAAGAAATGTCTATAAGTAAATGTCATCTCAGGCAAATAGACACATTTTGCTGTTTACAAAAGGATTTGTGCAGCATAAGTTAATATGTATATCATCTTATATGCAATAGAGTAATGCATAAAAATATGTAAGTTAATAGTTATGTTCACTAAATGAGAGATAAATAGAAGAAGTCTCACACACACAAAAGCAATCATTAAGTTAATGCCATTGGTAGACATTAGGGTACCCAATTGCCCCTGCAAAACTAATACTTTTTTAAAAACTTATATTTATCCTGTCTGTCCTATTTGAAACTTTTTTAACTGATAAAAACATTCAAGCTTGTAAATGTGGAAGAAATGATAAAATTAGAACATCACTATCATGCAATATGAAATTTTAATTCAACCAAAAATTATGCATAAATAAAACTAACAATAGGGGGAAGGCTGTCACCCCTGAACCTAGTGACCTCAAGAAGCATCACTAAATCACTGTTATATGATGTTGTAGCCTTCTGAGGGAAAGCAATAGAAGAACAGAGAAAGTCACCTTCTTAAAACTAAAATACTGACTTTCTCTCTCTCTCCCTAATCCCCTCTAAAAAAAAATCAATAAGAACATGTTCTGATGAGGATGTAAGAAATATAATATTGATCTAATCAACACTCTTGAATTAACTTTCATTTACATATAACTATTGAGGATAGATGAACAAGTTAACTTAAGCACAAGTAGGCAAAAGACAAATACAGTACATTCCACAAAAAATTTAACCCATCTCTGCAGTAAGTCAATGGCATAAAGGGAAAGGGAGGCTGTTCAAGGTTTTAAAAGATTTAAAACATGTACCTATGAGTCCTAATAAATAGATTTTGTCTGGATTAAGAATGAGATGATCACTGTCAAAGTACTACTTTTATGCAATTGGGGTATGTTTTTCTCTACTGGGTATCATTTGTTATCATAAAATCTGCAATCAATTTTCTGGGGATGATAATGGTAGAGTGATTATATAAAAATGCCCACATTTTTAGAAATATGTAATGACTGAATGTGGGAGTGACATGCCGTGAAAGAGCTGAAATGCTTTCATCTGTGTATCTTGTCCACCTTAAAAATGCAGATGCATCACACAGAACTTTTAAATCTCTGGGCCTGATGGTGGCTTATTTTTCTTTCACCTACATTCAGTTGGGCAAGCATTACATGGTCCTCAGCCTGCAGAGGAAGATGGGAAATGGAGACTTTCTAGAAGCCAAAAAAATTACTAAAATGGTAAAAGCATATTATCTCTACCACTTGCTTTTCTTTTTTAAAGATTTTTATTTATTATTTTTAGAGAGAGGAGGAGGGAGAGAGGTAGAGAGGGAGAGAGACATCAATGTATGGTTGTCTGTCACCTGCCTCTAGTCATGGACCTGGCTGGAGACCTGGCTTGCAACCTGGTTATGTGCCCTGGCTGGGAATCAAATCAGCCACCTTTGGGGCAATATTTTATCCACTGTACCACCAGCTAGGGTTCCTTTTCTTTTTAATAAGTTAAAATAACTTTGTCAACCTAAAAACATGATGATAAATATTAAAATCTTAGCTATACTGTTCTTACTGTAGACCCAAGGCTCTAAATCTCTTCATATGAATGAGCTGATTTAATTCCATTCCTCAATATCTCTATTGAAATAAAGGTAATTAGTTTAAAAGTGTGTTGTAGTTAGGGATTAAACTAGTACATAAAATTGTACAATCTGATGTCAAGATGTTTTAAACTAAGAATTATGCTATATCAGATATTGTAATATATTTCATGTTAAAAGAATTATATTTTTGGACCTAACCTTTATAACTAATACCAAAACATTTAATCAACCAACGCTCTAAATTTTGGTTTCTATGCTAACAAAAAAAAGAAACTTTTTTTTCTATCATATAACTATTATTGACAGGTAATCTTCAAGGAAATAATTTAGTACTCAACAAAAACTCAGGTATGAAACCTTGCTCAATAACTTAGTACCAATGACTTAATTCCTTCAGCCTGTTTTTCAATCTATAAAAGGGATAATTATAGCCATCCTATAAGACTACTGTGATAATTAAGTATAACTTGAGCCAAGCAAATAAAATTCCAGGATAAATTATAACAAACACATTAGTTTTAGTAAGAAAATTATATTTAATTTGAAGTGTTTATTTTTAAATATGTGCTGCCTTATGTATTCCTCTTAAGAAACTATAATATCACTACAAAAATATTATAATCTTCATAAATTTGCTAATAAAACTAAGGCTTTGAGGGGCATCAATGACTATTTTTTATGACATGGCTACAAAAGCTGGCCATAGGGTAACTTTATCTGTACCTTCTAACCCACTGGCTTTTCTTTTCCACAATATTATATCCCTTTTCAGTTCAGTCTTGAACCTTATGAAAAGTAAAATCTCCAGCTCTTCCTAGTAATGGAAATAGTGTGTGGAGAACCTGAGTAAACTGCAAATTGCCAGAGAGAAGTTTTATTAGCTACTAAGCCAGTACCCAACTGAACCCATTAAAGCTTCAGTATAAAAATAGAAACTTTAAATGTAATTGTTGATCTTAAATCAGCATTTTCTTGGAGTTAATAGTTTTCAAACCACCAAGAGCATTACAAACTGAAATCAATCATTGTTCTAAAGATTTAGGCCAATGTTCAAGGCATGTTATCTGAAAATACTTTGAGGATATTATTGGGACATATTTAGTTATTTTAATGAAGCAAAAACTCTTTTTAACACATTGGTGACCAACAATTTTATACAAAAGTGAATGCAAGTGCAAACATGCATTAACTTGTGTAGCAAACTACATCCATCTGTTCATTAATACATTATTGATCAGAAATTTTATAGCAAAAGCTAATGCAAGTATAAGCACAAATTAATTCGTTATCAGTCAACAATGCTTGGGCTTGAAAACATGAGTTTTTTTTGTGACAGAGCAACAATGTGTTAGCAGAGTTTTCAAATACATATACCTTCTGAAAGCTAGCAAGCCATTGGCAGATGGCATTGCATGTGCTTCTAAAAATTGGTAATACACAAAGAGGGCTTTCTATGTGGGAAGCACTTTTCCAAATAAATACTTTTATTTAATTGTTGTAACAATCCTATGGAGGTTATTTTTTGCATTTTACAGATGAAATGATGTTTAGAAAACTCAGGTGGCTTCAAGTCATGCAACTAATAATTTGTAAACATAGGATTTAAGGCAGGTCTGAAACAAGGTCACCAACATCTATACTTCCCTGTTTTGGAACACGGTCCCCGAAAAAGAAATATTTCAAACAATGAACATTTGATTTTTCAAGTGGTTAAAATTCTACTTATATAACCAGGTAAAAAATTAAATAATCATTTACACAAAGGCAATTTAGATCATCTACATTGGAGACTATGCTGAATGCATGTTTCAACAATATATTGCTAAATTCCAATATTAAAAAGAATTACAAGATTTTTTTGCTCAGTATGACAAAAGTTAGGACTTGTTCAAAACAAAATGTTGAGATTTTAGCGTTATGAAGAAACATTTCCACTTATTTTAAGTTACTATCTCAAGCTTTCCTCTTTTAATTTATCTTTTCAGGAATTTTCAATCCTGGCTTTATTTTACCTTTTTGAACTTAGAGTACCCCAAAGCTTGTTGCTGATATGAATTTGGAAAATTCTTTATCTGGCCAATTTACCCTTAAGCCAGCTACCTTGACTGGCCTCTATTATTTTATAACTTACATTTGTTGTTGTTGTTTTTCTTTTAATGGTTTAGAGAAGTTCACTTCTTGTAAATACCAACACCATATCTCAGCCTGCCATTTCATAGGTCATTACTGAATCTGACTTTCCAAAATAGAATAAAGCTAGTCAATCTCAGGATTTTTTTATTTGTTCTCTTTGGTGCATAATCCATTAGGTCCTCTCAGCCCATTCAGTCCAAATGCCTTTGCTTCTTCCTCACACTCTTCCAGGAATACTTTATAATTCTCTTGTGTCTTATAGCCTACACCTTTCAGACTTAAAAATTGATTGTGAAACTTCTGAAGTCTTATACATAGATATTCTTTTTGTAAAACTGAGATAATTCTTTAATTATTTCAAGTGGTTTTAACATGTCTCAAAACCATGTTGAATGGGCTACTGGGATTGGTAATTACAGCTCCTTCTACATAGATGAATGCAAATTAGACACTTGATTCAAGAAAGGTTTGTATGATAACATGAGAAAATCAGGGAAATAAATTTATCTATTATATCTGTGCTATCATTCTAGTAAATTAAAATTATCTGAAATGTTTAAAATGTCTTGAGGATTCCAAGAAGTTTATGTAATATAAAATCTAAAGAAGCTATTTATAAGTGACCAGTGGGCTAGCATTCTAAAACTAACAGACCCATATTCTAAATAATAATAAAAGTAGTACTTTGTTGAATATCTAGTCTCTCTGTTACAAATAGAGGCTTAGTATACCTAACCCTAATCATTCTAATCTTCATAGCATTGTGCAAGGAGAACAGTGCTGATTTTTAGTTAACTTATGCCTGTTTTTCAAGTAAAGTGTTTTCATTCAAGATGATGCTCATTTCACTTTGATATTCCTGGTGCTTGGCACAGTGCCTCACATAAAATAAAAAAGACAATAAATCAATACTTCTCCAACATTGCTAGGCTTTAAAAAATGCACCAGCATTAGGTTTAAGAAAAAGATTCTTAGAAATACAGTTTTTTGTGAGTCTCCATATTTACCTATTTAAACACATAGTACAAGTGATTTTGATGTTCAAGCTGTATAAACCATACTTTAATAAATGATAACAATAACGTGTCCTAGAAAAATGTTGCTTTCAACATTGCTTACTAAATGGACAATGAACTTTGATACTTCCTATGTTTGAAGGAAACATGAGTCTGAATAAGAAACCTATGAACTAAGTCCTGGCTGGTGGCACAGTGGATAGGCTCCAGCCTGTGAGCCTAAAAGTTGCTGGTTCGATTCCCCAGGCAGAGCACATAAGGTTGCAAGCCAGGTCCCCAGCCAGGTTTGTAGCTGGAGGTGGGTGAAAGGCAACCATATATTGATGTTTCTCTCCCTCTCTTCCTCTCTCCCTTCCCTTCTCTCTGAAAAATAATAAGTAAAATCTTAAAAAAGAAAAAACAAAAACAAAACAAAACCTGTGAACTAATATACAATGATTATTTAAAGGGAGCATGAGAAACTTCTGGCAGAAATGGAAAGACGGCCATTCAGTAGCAGTATAATGGTTAGCATCCTACCATTACTATTTATTCCACTACAGGAATGGTCAGCATTTTCTCTTGTAGCATTTTGTTTTATTTGGTGGAAGTCCTCAATATTAGTCATGGCAAAAGAGTCAGCGATTGCTGCCCTTGGGAACAAGGTGTGGGCAGCATCAATCAATGTCAGTCAAGAAAGAGGCCTAGCAGTTCCCAGAAAAGGTTTAAAAAAAAAAAAAAAAAAAGGAACTCAGGTTGAGAATGGGAGGACAGGCTCTGTCATGGTCCAAAGAGTCTGTTTCTGGGGTGACAGGAAATGAGAGCTCTTTTCTCAGTGTTTTACCAAGCCCTCAATGTGGATTAGCTTCAACTATGAGAAAGATCCATGCAGAGAAAAAGTATAAAGCATTTCTTGATGAAGAATCTTTGATGGGGTAGCTTGCTTAAATACAACAATGTCTTTCTTTATGCCTTGACCTCTAACAAGCAAAAAATTAGATGCTGTCTCTATTAATCTTACTCTGATTTATCTCTTAGTATGTTTTGCTGGCAAGCCATGATCTTCAAGACTTGAGGTGGCCCTTTTAAACATGAATTGGCAGAATCCTGGCAAGGCCTCCCTGACATCTTTAAACTGTCTAAAACCTGTGAAAGAACCCCAGTTCCTCCTGAACCATCAGAATGGCTCCAAGAATCTTGGGAAATCTGTGGTGTTGGCTTTGGGCAGCCCACTCTCTCACGACCGTGAGAAAACATTTTTACTTTGACTGCTCATGTCATCCAGAAACCCCCAACCTTTTGGATACCAGGGACCACCTTCATGGAAGACAGCTTTCCCATGGACTGGGGTGGGGGAAATCATTTTGGGATGATTCAAGGACATTACATTCAAGTTCACCTCCTGGTGTGTGGCCTAGTTCCTAACAGGCCTGCCCTGTGCCAGTCTGCAGCCCAGGCTAGAGCCCAGGATTCCCCACTATTGACCAAACATTCTATGTCCACTGCTCAGTTCAGATAATCAGAATAACCACTTAGTAAATATTAATTGTAAGCCAGGCATCAATTACATAGGACAAATAAGGTGGAGACTCTGGTCTCAAGAAACTTAGAGTTCAGAGGGTGATACAAGTATCCAAACACATAATAAACTGTACTTGAAATCCTCTAATACCAGAAACTATGGGGTGTTATAATTACAGAAGGAAGAATATGTACTAACAATGCTTCTCAGATTTAAAAGTGATAGGAAAACTAAACCCAAAGTAGCTTAAGTAAAAGGGGAATGTATTGAATCACATAACAGAGACGCTGGTTTTAGACATGGCTTTGTAAGACGGTCTTGTAATAATATACTGGGCCATGTAATTCCCTCTGTAATGTGGTTTGACTTCACCTGTGTTATCTTGGATTTTAAGATGTACATCTCTCATGGCAGCAGATTGGCTTCTAGTAGCTCTAAATGTATTTCTTTTCAGCTACAAATTGTTCAATAAGATGATAGTATTTTTTATCCCAGCATAATGAGAGCTGTGCTATTCATGCTGTGTACCGTTATTTAGTGAGATGCCCACATCCAAATTAATTACTGGGAATGTGTTGCATTGACTTCCTAGTGGTTCACGTGCTCCTGTTCTCTTTGGGGCCAGGTTCACAGATAGATCTTGGAAACTGGAGAGGTGCTATTGTATACTCCAGAACAAAAAGCATGGGTGTTGGCATTCAATTTGGAAGAGATCACAGCACAGGTTCCTAATTCAGCCTAGCAGGTTTAAAAAAGGGGAAGAAAGCTATTATATTTTTACTCAGGAAGTACTTGACTACAAGAACAACCCTGTCTTAAATCTCAGGGGCTTAAAGTAAACCACTTTATATTTTGCTTATACAACATCTATTGTGGGTCTGGTGAATTCTCCAGAAAAGTACCAAATTATAGGGCTGCTCAGATTCCAGGCTACCTTGATCTTATTAAAACTCCATTTCACCCTGGCTGGTGTGGCTCTGTGGTTTGAGTGCTGGTCTGCAAACCAAAGGGATCACCCTTTGGATTCCCAGTCAGGGCACATGCCTGGGTTGCAGGCCAGGTCTCCAGGTGGGGCAGCATGAAAGGCAACCACACTTTGATGTTTCTCTCCCTTTTTCTCTCCTTTCCCTTCTCTCTAAATAAATAAATAAATAAAATTTCATCAAAAGATTAAAAATACTCCAATATTTGCTCAATAAGATGGCTGAAGGGTATGAAACTGTCAATTAAACACCCTACTAAATAAATATATAATTTCTAACCACAACACATATGACAGAACTAAACACATGTTACACAGAGATATTTAGTTTAAATTTTACCAAGTGAATTGGTTTATTAGTATTATTACATTCATCAAAAATAGTAAGATATTAATTAAATTATAATTAACATAAATATTTCTCAAATTACCAAATGGATATTATAAGGGTTTAGAAAATGGTTTTAATGCAAACATAATCAATAATTACTTAGGGTACATAACTAATTTGTGCAAAATATGAATGTCATCCCCATTAGATTTAATTTAAAAATATATTTTTAAAATCACATTTTTTGTTCTATTTCATTTAATCTAGTAGAAATATGTAGCATGTTTCATAGAAACAATATGTCCATTGTGTGTGTGTGTATTTAATTACCTTGGCAAGAAAACTGTACATTTCCTGGTCACAATTTTTGACTAAATATTGCAGACATTTTATAGAACTTAAAGCATTTTACTCATGATACCTTCCAAATTAAAATCAATATGCTTTAAAACCCACTAAATGACTAGAACGACCAAATATAAAATTATCTCAATGGCTGTTTTCTAGGGTGTGCTTTTATCACAACATAAAATACTGAAAGCAATATGTAACCAAGAGTATGTCTGTGCACAAAGCTGTTCAATTCTCCCATGTCAGTTAAATGTGCAGAATCTGCCCACAGCCCATTGACCAAAAGTAGCTGCCTAGCCTCATCTAATCACAAGGGGATGCAGAGGAGCAACATATTCTCCCATGCCCAGAAGGGAAGGAAAACTAGCCAAAAATAATTTGAAGTCACTGTTACAAGCTAGAGCCATCTGGCCAAGGAAAGAGTGGAGCGGAGACAGGGAGATGCAAAGCAGCGCAATGAGTTCTGGGAATTGCCTGCACTCTGGAATGTTGGGGACCTCTGACACCTAGAAAGTGTGGAAGAGCCTGGGAAGCTGTATATAAACCAGGTTATGAAGCCGTTCACAGAGCAGACAATGTTTCCTTCTGCGTAATTTCACAAATTTACTCTGAATTTGACGAGCACGTTGACTCTTAAGCACCTAAAACAATTCGGCTTGTCTGTTTAACAATTGCCCAATAAAAGCTGTTGCTTTGTTACATTTCATTTTTATTACATTGTTATATCTCCACAAATTCATATATCAAAATAATAACCATTTGTTGATATTCAGAGGTGTTGACATCAGGAGGTGAGGCCTTTGGGAGCTAACTAGGTCATGAGTGTTGAGGTCATGAATAGGATTAGTGCCCTTAAAAGAAGAAATGTTCCATTTCTCTCTCTTCTCAGTATGGAGGACACAGCAAGAGATCCATCTGCAAACCAGGAGGCAAGTTCTCACTTAGAACTGAATCTGGCAACACCTTGATTTTATACTCCTTGGCCTCCAGAACCATGGGAAATAAATGTTTACAGCTTAAGTCTTCCAGTCTCTGGTGATTTTATTTATAGCAGCCCAAGCTGATGGACAGTTGTCAGGGGGCATGGCCGTACATTGCTCTTCCTTGATACTTCCTCTACTGATAACTAGTAGGAGCTTTAACAATAGTCTGCTTGCTCCACTCACATGTTGTAGAAATGCCCAGACACTATGCAGGCATATCTTGTTTGACTGTAGTTCATTTTATTGAGCTTCACAGATACTGCAGCTTTCACACATTGAAGATTGTGGCAACCCTGCATCATGAAAACCCATGGCTGCCATTTTTCCAACCACATTTGCTCACTTTGTGTCTCTGTTACTTCATAATTCTTGCAATAGTTCACATCTTTTCATTATAAGGATATTTGTTATGGTAATCTGTGATCAGCAGTGACCTTTGATGCTAGGATTGCAATGGTTTTCAGGCACCACTAGGTATATGCTACAGAGAAATGGTTCATGAAAGAAGAGGCAACCAAGGTGGCAAACCCCATTGCTGACTTATTTTAGGAAATTGCCACAGTCACCCCAATCCTTAGCAATGACTGCCATGATCAATCAGCAGCCATCAACATTGAAGCAAGATGCGCCACCAGCAAAATGATTATGATGTAGCAAAATGATTATGATGTGCTGAAGGCTCAGATGATATTTAGCAGTTTTTAATAGTAAGGGATTTTTAAATTATGTATGTTTTTCAACATAAGGCTACTTTATGGCAAATAGATCACAGTAGCATGGAAACATAATTTTTATATGTACTAGCAAAGCAAAGAATTCTTGTAGCTCATTATCTGGCAAGGTTGGCTTTATTGCAATGGCTGAGAACCAAACTCATGGTGTCTCCAAGGTATTCCTGGACATTAGTCAGAGCAGAATGACTTCAGTGAGTGTTAGCAACCTGAATCTGGGGCCTATATCAGGTTTCACCTCAGTCTTTCTCTTTTCATTGGATTTATTATGCTATTTTCTGGGTAACTATAGTTTCCAGTGCTGACAGCCCAGTGCACAAATCAAAATCACAATTTATTTCAAAATATTAAAAAGATGAAACTTCAGAGGTAAATGCAAAGAGCAAAAGAACACATTTGATTATATTTTAAACTTGCTTAAAATGTTATTAAGAAGTTGATATTTACTCAAGAAAATGACCTTTTTAAAGGTCCACTCATCCACTAAAGAAGATTCAGAATGCTTAGCTTTCTAGAAGAATAAAGGAATAGGGAAAATAAATACATTTGAGAGCTAGATGAGGTTTATGTAAAAATTTTGCTAAAAATGAAAAGACTTCCAGGAAACTTTTCTGGTGGGTGTCTAAGTTGGAAAAATAGTTAACATATATGTACAAATCATTTACTTCATTGGGTCTGTATTTTTACATTTACACAAGAAAAGTATAGAAACAGACCATTTCTAACACAGGTCTATGTTAGATCTATGCAGGTATATATTTTCTAAGTTTGATATTTATAGAGCACTAACACTGATTTGGTTTAAGATTCAGTTGCTAGCATTTTCCTGCTATAGATTGATTTGGAAAAAAATTTTACCAAATGCCTGAATAGCTCTTTTGTGCTGAATGAATCAGTTTTTAGATGTCTTTACTAGGAGTGTTGGTATAACTTCAATGCATCATAGGGTTTTACTAGGCTAGGTTCCTGCATGTAATCATCACAAAAATCTACATTCCAGCAAACAAAAATAATCACAAGGCTACTTCTTACCATTATTTTTGTCTTTAGAAGTAGTAAAGGATGTGCTAGAAAGCCACAATAACACAGTCTTTAAAATATTACTTTTCCATTCCAGGTCTGCCATAATCCTGTGTGCTGCAGAGATTTTTCAAAAAAAAAAAAAAAAAAAAAAAAAAATCCTATAGTATACTTGACATTCCTCTTTCTTTATTACCCCACACCAGGCACAACTACAAGTTCTGTCCAAAAGTCCAGCCATTGCTAACATAATGAGAATGGTTTGTAAGGCATCCATATACCTGGTAGCCTAGGAGAATGGACTGCAATGCACATGCATGGACAATGATGAATGACTTCACTGTACTAGTCAGTGGGAACTGTAGCCACTGCTGAGTGAGCATGTGTACTGTGTGGCTGTCACATTCAAATGAGTGAGCAAGTAGAGCAATGAATCTGCATCTCAGTTTTCATTAAGCTTGAGCATTACTCCACAGAAACTATTTGGATGATTCAGAAGTCTGCAGTTATGGGCAGTTGGTCATTGGTAGCTTCATCACAACACGCCCGCTCATGCTTACGCATTACATTGCATGTAGAGATTTTTACGAAACATTAAATCACCCAGATGATTCAGTGCCCCCTCTGTAGCCCAAATTTGGAGCTCTGTGACTTGTAGCTTTTCCCAAAACTAAAATCACCTTTGAAAGAGAAGAAATTTCAGACCATGGATGAGATTCAGGAAAATACAATGGGGTGGCAGATGGCAATTTGGAGAAATTTGTGAGGGCCCTACATGCCTACTTCGAAAGGGACTGAGGCATCATTATCCTAGGTACAATGTTTCTTGTATCTTCTTCAATAAATGTCTCTACTTTTCATATTACATGGCTGGAAATTTTCTGGACAGGTGTCATATTTCATGATAGAACTACCCACCAATAGTCTCACCCAGGTAAATAATCACAGTGTCTGGCCACTTCAAGATGTGCCTCTCTTTACTGAGGAAAAACACTTCCCCTCATCTATTTTTCTATTGAGAAATTCCTGGCAAGACTTTCAGATCACAAAAAAGAGACATACAATCTCTATCTCACTCATGGGTTTTTCCCATTGAGTGGCAAATCCTCTTCTGCAAGGATAAGGATAATTTTTTACTTTGAACAATTCTGGGAGCATGATCAAGCTTTGTTTGACTGTTTCTATCAGATAACCTCCTCAGAAACTTGGAATAGGATGAAAGGAAACATGATAGTCAAAGAATTAAAGGCAAGTGAAGAAAATACAATCACCCCATAATTATTTACACTTTCACAGTTGAAATAGTCGTGACATTATTTTGAATTCCAAAAATTCTGAAAAGTTCATTTTATTTTAAATCAAATTGGTCCCAACTCTGTTTGCATTTTTAGTGAGAAAACAGGCAGTTAAGAAATTACAGTAATCTTATTAGTGTCCTTTGTTCTTACTGGAAGGAGACTGTAAATCTAAGATTTGTATAAAATTCCATCCTCAGAATTGGAGAACCACTTATGCATCCTTCTAGGGACTTGATTTGAGGGGATCTAACTTCAAAAGTAATTGTGATATCCTTATTTTACATGGTCCTATCCAAATTTGTTCCAATTATTTAGGTTTGAGGTTAGTCATGGCATTGGTTTACTGGACTTTCCTCTTTTTAAAAAAAATAAATTCATAAACAGTTGTAATCATAAACAATTGTAATTCATATGACCTTGCAATCTTTATTTTTCATTTCTTTGTTAAATTAAAATAAGATTACATAGCAAATTCTTCTACAGAGTGCTTCTGCATGGATCTAACCTGATTCTTATCAAGTTTTTTTTCTATTTCACCCTACATAAAGTATTGTTATGAAAGGTTTTCCAATCTGAACTGGACAGAAAATACTTTTTTTTTTTTTTTTTTTTTTTCTGTTTCTGATTCTCTATAGACTCAGCACATAAACGGTAGGCAAGTCCCACTGAGCCAAATACTCAGATACATCCTGGGAAATGAGTCCTCCATAAAAATGAGAGCCATTGTCTCATATGTCTCAGGAGTGCATGGATGACACCTGCAGGCTTCCACTCAGATACTGGGTTCCATGAGTTTCAGTGAATTTCTAATGCTGAGTTATGCTAATAGAAAAATTTAACAATCATTCAAAACATTTTTCCTTGACTTTTCACATTCTTTCTCCCGGCAAATCCCTCCAGAACTTATGGTGAGGAAGCTTTCCAAACCACTTTTGTGAAGGGATTAATATATGCCAAAATATTACTCTCTCTAGTCCTCAGAGAAGGCAGGTAAACTCCAAGATAGGTTTTAGCTCACAGCAACCTTGTTGCCTCTTGCAGAAGCAACCTATCCATATATTCTCCTGTACTATTCAAGGATTAGTATATTTTGTTTGTTGCAGGACATGAAAAAATGTGATCCATAGAAGCATTTCCAAACCTACTTGTTAAATATCACTATAATATGCAAATTGAGCGGATTACTAATTGTCTTACGCTTTTATGTTTTATGCTTGGGAAAACTTTGCCCACACAACTCATTGCCTTATTACATTCAGCAGAGCTTTCTCTGGCAATTTCATGTAAATTAGCAACTCCTACTCCCCACAACACAAGTCCTAATGCCCACACTCCACTTTAGTATTTGGCATCGTATTTATGACATATCAGACTTGGTGATTTTGTTTTATTTCCTCTATTTGAATATGTACTCAGAAGGCATGGGTTTGTTATGTCCATTAAACCATTGATGATTTTAGAAAGTAGCTAATCATGAAAGGTAGAATATGAATACATAATGGAGAGTGAATCAATTAACTTGTATTTCTTTTGTCAAATGTCTATTCAACTGCTTACCCAGTTTTTAGATTTATTACACTTTTTTGAATAAATTGGTCTGGGGGTTTTATACTATTGATTATTAATAGTTTCCTTAAATGTATTACATTTCCCTGGGTGCTGATGGTCTTTATTATTTGTGAGATATCATGGCATATTTTAGTTTGTAAATAGTCTACACATAGCTATTTCCTGTGGTTTGACTTTTTAGGAAACCTTGTTTTTCTTTCATAAAATATCAAAATTATTTCTCCTTACTTATTTGTTACTTTTTAAAGGTTTTGCTTCACATTTAAATTTTGAATAATAGTTATGGCTGTGGCACAGTGGATAAGGCTAGGGAGCCAGTCTGAGAAACCCAAAGGTTGCTGGTCCAATTCCCAGCCAGGGCACATAACCAGGTTGCAAGCCAGGTCTCCAGCCAGGTCTATAGCTGGAGGCAAGTGAAAGACAACCATACATTGGTATCTCTCTGTCTCTCTCTCTTCCCCTCTTTCTAAAAATAATAAATAAAATATTTTAAACATTTAAATACATAAATAAATACACAAATTTTGAATAATGATCAATTTTTGATTTAAGGTGTTGAGTAAGAAACTAACTTTTGGTTTTCAACATGGTAAGTTTTTCTGGTACTGTTTAATGAGAACTCTATTATCTTCCCATGCTTTGAAATGCCACCTTTACCACATTCTAGATTCTTATCTATTTTAGAGTCTACCATACACAGTTTTCATATGTTATTTTGGTTGATTTTGCTATCCCTGCAGCTGTGCCAAAGTGTTTTCAATATCCTAAATGTACAATGCTTTATTACCTAAGTATGAAACACCTTTCATTATTGTTTTTAAATAAATTAATATATTTAAAAGTAATAATCTTTCATCCTGATAAAACATTTAACTAAGTCTCCCCAAACCACCCTTAACATATCTTGGAATTTTGATCTTTATGTTTATTAATTAATTTGTTGAAAATCAACATGCTTTCAGCATTATATCTCTCTTTTATACATATGACATGTGTTTCTATTTTTAGTATTAAATAATATTTTATGTTTTAAATTTGGTTTACTATTATATAGTTTCACTTATCTAAAATATTTTGATTATGGCACATGGAAAACAGCAATACAACTAAAAACTACTTACAATAAAAAGTAAAAACTAAATGCAACTTAAAATAATTTCCTCTTCTATTAATAAGTTGTGAAAAGTAATACACATTTCCCAGAATATGTAACATTTTACAGCCTAGAATTCTAAACTTTTTGTAAGTTTAAGTGATTATTGGCACATTGTTATATGATAAAACATTTTGGGACATGCTTTTAACTTGCAGTATATTTTTATTGGGTTAGCAAAAAAGTCCATTTATTTTTTTTATTTTTTCTTTTTTTTTTTTTTGTAAAATAAAGGATATATTTTTATTTCATCAATAACTTTATTGATTTGGATATTTTGAGTGTGTTGGCTATCCCCTGCATGGTATAATGTTAATTATTCTCAATTAATGTCTCTATTTGATCACTATCAATTTCAGCTGTTCTACCAGGCCAGGGAGCATCAGCCAGTGAGAAATCTCTAGCATGGAACTTTGAAAACCACTTTGACATATTCAATCAGTCACAGAACCTTCTCCATGTATTTTGCAATTTTTTTGGCATTTCAGTTGTGTCTTTATCTTTCCTGAAATACTAAAGCATCATATGACCAAAAAATGTTGCTTCTTTTCTTCCATCTTCAACATTAAAATGGCTGTACAAAAATTCACCAATTTTGATTTTTTTAATGCATACTGATATGACAGCTGTAACAATACAATCTAACAAAATTATTCCAAATGAAGTTAAAGACAACTAAGCACTGCATTACTAGAGCTTTTATGGGGGGTGGGAAACACAAACAACTTTTTGGTCAACCTAATACATAATAGATATGATTGTAAATCATTACCTATAGTTTCATATCATATGTCTAATATTTAACTGTGTATATCATTGATTCTCAACTATGGTAACATGTCAGGATCCATTGGGAAGGTTTCAAAAATACCAAAGCCTGGAACATATTTAGGACATCCTTAATTTCTGGTGATTTTAGTGAACCCTGAACACCGGTATTTTCAAAAACATTTTAGGTGATTTTAAGGTGTACCTACTACTATATGTGAACCTTGATTTCTTAATCAGCTCTCTACTGATAAATATTTGGGTTCAAATGGGCTTGATTTCGCTGAAGTAACAAATAATCCAAAACTAGACTAGTCTTACTTAGTATTATTTCCTGTTTATGCTATATGTCTAGTGCAAGAAGATCTGCTAAAATCTATAGTTTTCATGAGGGTTGTTTACAAATACTTAGAACTTAGATGGAAAAACTGTACTATTCTATTCCTTAAACACTGGCAAGACCATAGAAGTTGCTTTGGCCTAAGCAAAGTGAAGAGAAAGCCAGTCGGCACTTTTCCATTCTCTTTTTTCCCTCTTGCATGGCTACAAGTCATGTAAAAGGTAGCCACTCCGTCAGTCCAGGTGTCACTATAAAGAGAGTGAAAACAATGAGCAGTCCCCTGGCAGTCCATGAATATGAGAAATTACCCTCCCTTGGTTTAAACCATAGGGTATTATATTCCTATAGCAAGGTCTAACTTATTTTAACTAAATAGAGAATTCTGCCCACTGGAGTTACCCAGGAACCCTGGCTGAAGAAAGCTTCATCTCAACCCAATTGTTAATGATCATACAACAGACAAAAAGGGATGGAGTGAATTAGACAGTTTTTTAAAGCTATGCCTGGAAATAACACATGCCACCTAATTTCCTAATTCACTGGCCCAAGAACAACCCTTAAAAAGGTTGAATTCATGATGTGCTTAGTACATACAGAGCCTGATCTAGTTGGTAAGCAACACTGCAGACAATTACAATACTAAGTGCAAGAGAATAGGAAAGGAAGGACCCACATGTTTGCATCGACATGTGTCATCATGACTTTACACAAATGAGAATTTTTATTTGGGGATGTCAATTATTCCCAGATCTGGTGGTAAGTAATGAGAAAAACACATGGCATCAGGTATTATTTTTTTCTAGGAGATATTAAATAATAGTCAAGATGAGTTGCCTAAAAATTAAATATATTTACAGGTTAGAATTAAAGCAGGACTGTAGAAATAAAGTAAAAATGTTTAGCTTATAGGGCCTGAAAAATTTATGTTCAAATCTCAACTCCTTATAGTTACTAGGTAACAATGTTGTGCCAGGCACTTTGCTCCTCTAAGCATTCATTTCTCCACTGGTGCTACTTTCCTTATGTGAGGCAGCTCTTATATGTGAGATAATGTATATGATGCATCCAATGTACTGCTTCATCCACAGTAAAGACACAGAACTATTGTTCTTTTTCAACTGCCATCTTCCTTCCCAGCCCTTAAGGCCTTAATGATACTTACATCCGTAAACAGGAAGAGATTATCATCCCAAAGCTCCTTCAGAATTCAGAGCTATTCAGTGCTTGACTATCCATTTCAAAATAAAGAACAACACAAGCAGCCCTTGTTGGTGGCTCAGTGGATTGTTGCTGTCTTGGAAACCCAAAGGTTGCTGGTTCGATTCCCAGTCAGGGCACACAACCAGGTTGCAAGCCAGGTCCGTAGTTGGAGGCAGGTGAAAAGCAACCATACATTGATGTTTCTCTCCCTTTTTACCTCCCTTCCTGCCCTTTTCTCTAAAAATAATGAATTAAAAAACCTTAAAAATATATACCACAAGCAAAGTAAGCTACCTTGGTTAGAGAAGGTCAGGCTACCTGGCAATAAACATCCTAACCAGGTGTAGGTGTCTCTCTACCTTTTTAAATGCACTGGTTAGTTGCTGACATAAAGAGTCAACAGAGAATACAGGCCAATATATGCAAGAGAGGAAGGTAAGATCAAATAATAGTTCTGTAGAAGCCACAGTAACATGTCTTCAGTCTCATCAAAGCAGCAGGGCATTGGAGAAGTTTTGATTTCTGTTTTGCTACAAGGCATTGAGCAGCATATTTAGTAGAAAGGAAAGATGATACCTACTGCTCCTCTGTACTTTCCCAACATAGGCAAGGACGCAGAATTCAGATTTGAGACAACTTTCTCTTTTCCGTGAAATCTGTGTTGTTTTGCCTTTTGCCTTTGTGACAAGGTTATTTGCTGATTACTTCTAGAGTAAATTCAAAAAATAATTTCTAAGATTAGAGCTGATCAGCACTTGGTGACTGACTTGAATTTAGCACACTTTTCTGTTCAAGTCAACATTTCTGAGGCTTATTTTCCTTCATGGGGAACATGCTTACAATTAGTTTTAAAAATACGATTTAAGGAAAAAATAAATTTGGTCAGACAGTTAAGGAAATAATAGCCCTGGGGTTTCATTTACACACTGAATTGGGAAGTAAAAAATAATGATGGCTTTATTACCTAGGATACATACTAGGTACTCTAAGGTTATTAGATGGTAGGCAGAAATAATTAATGATCAGACAAGGAAAATAGAGCTGCTTTGGATTTCTGTCCTTGTTATTGCCAATATTTTCCCCTAATTATTGTCTTACTTGAGGATATAGATAGTTTATTTATTAAATTCATTATAGCATAGGATTAAAATGAGAAGTATATTAGGTAGCATGACAAAATTAGTGTTCTATATCTCCACCTGCTGGAGATGAGGGCCAGGCCAAATGTCATAAATTATAAGAGCAAAACTAAAGGCACTAGATCAAGGAATTTCAGAATAGGAAGGGACCTATAAAATCAGGTATCAGTTTTGTTTGTTTGTTTAATAAGTAACAAAATTGAGGTGGGAAAGTAAACCTCAAGTCTAGACAAAAGTGAAAGAATCAGTTTTGTGAGATTAGGAGGGGAAAGATGTGTGTTAAGGCCTCCAAGATAAGAGGGACTGTGGACCCCTATGAAAAGTCATGAAAATCAGCTGCCTACAACAGTGCCTGGTGGATTCTGAAGGAGAAGCATGGCATTTAAAAATAGAGTTATGATAAAAAGCTCCACTCTTTTTTGCAACAGAATGTGTACAGTCAGAAAATTCTGGGTCACACTTTAGCAAAGAACGTATGCAACCTTGACTGTGTCTCAGAGGATAATAACCTGAAAAAAAGTGATTCAGCTCAACTTCATGTTATGTGTGGAAAAGCTAATGAAACATAGACAGAAGCAAAGAAATTTTTATCAATTGTTGCACAATTTTTCCTGTTAACAAGAATTGTTAAGGTTGTTATTTAGAACAGAGACTTTTTTGTGTGTAACTTGAGATTACTGACAATTATAGAAACTATTTAAAGTAAGGCTTGTTATAAATATATAGGATATATTTTAAGTGGGGAAATAGCTAATATGAATTGAGGACATATTTCTGCCACTGGTCTATAAACTTTAGAGATACGGATTCACTTAAATCCTATGTCAACTCTGTGTGTTAGGTATTGTACTAATATTACTATAATTACCCAGGTGAGAAAACTTTGTTTTAAAAGGCATTTAGAAATAAATTTGCTTAATGTCACCTCTATGAATATGATAGAGACAATAAAAAATGGAAGAAAACCAAAAAGGAAGTTCCATAGAAAGCTTCCTTTACTTCAGAATTTCACATATCCTTAACTATCTTAATATTCATTGTTACTACTTAAAGCCAATGCATTTTTATTCAGATTCCCTTGAAGAACCCTGTCAACAACCATCTGAATTAGCATTATTGATCTAAATTTATATATAAATTGGCATACAGAGGCATAGAAAGGATAAAGAACTTCCCAAGGTCAAGCACAAGCAATCTGGTCTCAAATCCCCTTGACCTACGCTTTATGTCATGCTGTTCGGTATGTGTACATTGAGCACTGATCTGTTATCTATATTGTGTTTTCTCTCTCTTTCTCTTTTGTCCACTCCTCCTCCCTCTACCTCTCTCTACCTCCTTCTGTCTTCTGTTTGCAAACTTTGTAAGCATGTCTTATTTGACCTGTTTTTCTTTTTTCTAGTTATTTTAGACTCTTAGTTCCTACCAGAGGTAAACAAACATGATTTTACAAAGTTTTCCACTTCAAGCAATATTCATCATACTTATTTATACCATTCATTATGATATCAATCATTATCTGGAACTGTAAAATACTTTTAACTATGAGCAAGTCTTGGCCTGAGATAATAGAGTAAACTTTAGTTTTGTGTTTGCCAAAAATGGCTAAAGAATTTTATAAATTATAAATCACTGGGGTAGTAGAAGAGACCACTAAATTTTTGCCCTCACACATGTGGCCTTTGTTACATAGGCTATGCTTCTATGAAAGGGAGTCAAAGCAGCTCTACCTAATACAGAGAAACAGGCACAGGAAGGCTGCCACACCAAGGAGGCAAAGGAATCTGGTCCAAATGAAAGAACAGAACAAAACCACAGAAAATGAACTTAATAAAATGGAGATAGCTATCCTATCAGATGCAGAATTCAAAACAATGGTGATAAAGATGCTCAAACAAGCCATAGAGTAAGGCAAAAATAAAACTAAATAAATAAAGGAAGAAGTGAAGGTTATACAAAGTGAAATAAAGAAGAATATACAGGCAATAGCCCTAGTTGGTAGATGGGTGCCAGCCTGTGAACCCAAAAGTTGCAGGTTCAATTTCCAGCCAGGGCACATAACCAGGTTGCAAGCCAGGTTTGTAGCTGGGGCAGGTAAAAGGCAACCATATATCGATGTTTCTCTCCCTTTCTTCCCTCCATCTCCACCCTTCTCTCTAAAAATAATGAATAAAATTTTTAAAAAAGAAAATTATACAGGGAACAAACAGTGAAGGGAAGGAAGCTTGGGTTCGAATCAACAATTTGAAACAAAAGGAAGAAATGAACATTTAACCAGAACAAAATGAAGGAACAAGAATGGGGAAAAAAACAAAACAAAACAAAATAAAATAAAGTGAGGCTTAGGAACTTCTGAGATAATTTTAAACATATCAAAATCCAAATAATTGGGGTGCCAGAAAGAGAAGAGGAAAACTGAGAAACTGAAAACTTATTTGAAAATATAATGAAAGAAAACTTCCCTTTTTGGTGAATTTGGTGAAGGAAATAGACACACAAATTCAAGAAGTACAGCAAGTCCCCAACATGTTGAACCCAAAGACACATCATAATTAAAATGCCAAAGGTTAAAGATAAAGAAAGAATCCTAAAAGCAGTAAGAAAAAAAGCACCGAGTTACCCATATAGTTCTTGTAAGACTTTCAGCTGAATTCTCAAAAGAAATTTTGTAGGCTACAAAGGGCTAGCAAGAAATATTCAAAGTCATGAAAAGTAAGGACCTACAACCTAGATTACTCTATTTAGCAAAGTTGTCATTTAGAATGGAGGGGCAGATAAAGTACTTCCCAGACAAGGTAAAGCTAAAGGAATCTATCTTCATTAAGCCATTATTATGTGAAATGTTAAAGGGACTTATTTAAGGAAAAGAATACCTAAACTATGAACATTAATATGATAACCAACTCATAACTTTTAACAACTGAATCTATAAAACAAAAACAAATTAAGCAAACAACCAAAACAGAAACATAATCATAAGCATGAAAATCATTTGGAGGTTTATCAACTAGGAGGGGGAAGGAGGGAATTGGGGAAATGGTGCAGGGATCAAGAAGCATAATTGGTAGAAAAAGAGTAGACAGGGAGATGTTAAGAATAGCATAGGAAAGAGAGAAGCCAAAGAATGCACAACACATGGACTTGAACTTAGGGCTAGTATTGCTGTAGAGAAGGGGAGGTGTCAAGAGAGGAAAACTGGGACAACTCTTAAAGCATAATCAATAAAATATACTTAAAAATAAAAATAAATTACAAATCCCTGCTCTTGCCCATTTCATCTACTCATGTACCTACCACCTGCACTTCAGATTGCCAGTGTCCCATAATCCTTTTGAGTGCCTCTTTTTTAAAAAATATTTGAGGTATATGGCTGACAATGAAGTCTATGAAAGAGAATTTTTAAATATTGGTGTAGATTTCAGCCTAATGGCCATGTTGTCTAATAGTTTGTCATCTTTGCACCTAAATAAGATTTTATTACCATTGTCATATTTTTTAAGGTATATACTTCACATTACCTATTAGAGACTGCAACAAATCAATCCCAGTGAACTAATGATTTTCCAGAAGCATGGGTGATTAGTAAGAGGTGCACAGGCATGGAAAGACCATGACCTTGAGGATGGAGCAGACCTAGCTTTTAATTGCATCTCTGTCTGCTGCTCC
This sequence comes from Noctilio leporinus, assembly GCA_004026585.1. Taxonomy (NCBI): domain Eukaryota; kingdom Metazoa; phylum Chordata; class Mammalia; order Chiroptera; family Noctilionidae; genus Noctilio; species Noctilio leporinus. The sequence goes on from PVIW01000064.1 coordinate 28,654, forward strand.
TTAAGCAAGTTATTTCATCTCTCTAGTTATTGGCTTAGTTTTCTGTATCTTGAGCTAGTTATTTATTTATACTGTTATTACCTCTCATAAGTGGAAATGTAGTCTCCTCACAGGCAAAATAGAATCAACCCACTTTCCTAGGGGACTGTCATGAGAACTACCTGAATTAATTAAAATAAAAGTTTCTCATGCAGTTCTCAACAAACAGTAACTGTTCAATGAGTTTTACCTGTTTTTTCTCTTTATCTCCCAGATCTAGTCTATACCTTTTGGGATTTTTCTCTTGAAAATTAAAGTCAATGCTTATTTTATTGTTATAAAATAATACTTGAGATCCCTCACAATCCTGAAAATACTATGCAATTTTTCAAGGAAGAATTTCACTGCTGAAAGTCTTGGGTTTCTTAGCTTACCTACATTTACCACTGATTTATAATTTTTATCTGTTAGAAAACTATCAGAAATACATACTAAGCATTATTATTAGAATAGTTACAATATAATTAATGTAAACATCATTAAAAAAATCTTCAATGTCAAAGGAATTGGAATTCAAATGGTAACACCACCAATGTCAATTTGCATATCCTTGGCCAAGTCTTTGTTCTCTCTGATCTTTAGTTTCATTGACTGTACAAAAGGGCAGTACCTTGGAGTGGGGATGAAGGAGACAAATAGCTCCATATTAAAGGGCTCCAGCAGAAATCAATAATTATTTACACAGTATCTAAATAATCTCCTGTTCATAAATAATGTTCCATAAATGTGAATGCCTTATTTGCTTTCCTAAGGGATTTTTGCAAAGCTTTTTCCTCCATGATTTTATACTGAGATTATAGAAGTGATTTTAATGTGTTCTCTTTTACAAAACAAAACAATAATAAGGATACTCATTTCAAACATGAAAATTAAAATTAGAACATTGCACTAGCTTTGAGTTAAAAAGTGATCATTTAGGTCTTGCCAATGCTCCCAACTAACCTTTACAGAACTCAAAAACAAATTCTGTAAGATTGATATATTTTAAGAAATAAAATTCAACATAGTATAAGAATATTTCTTACAAACACTTGAATTTAACCAGTGAAACTTATTTATAGCAGGTTGGCATTATAATATCCCAAAGTTGTACTAAAGGACAGTTGCAGACAACATAATCCTCCCAGAGTAATATCTTCCTTCATATAATTATTTTCAGTTTTTTGGGGAGTATTCATGAATAATTTTCTCTGAATTGTATTTATTTGTACTGAAGCATATTGGAATTGAAATGATTCCACCATTGACTGATTTCATGAATTGAGCCATCACATATTTATGTCATATCTCAGAAATAGCAGGTAAACCTGAAAATGATCAATACATATTGTCTTAAAAATAACTGTACATCCAAATAGACAATGACACACTTTGCATGTGGAAACTGCCCACTGCAAACATAATACTTTTGAATTTAGGAACCATAGGAATAAATGATATCAGTGTTAATGCTGAGAATTTCAGTTCTAACAGTAAAACTTAGCATTTTGGTTTTAATGGAGTGTCCTAAAAGTAGCCCAAGGTAAGATGCCATTAGTTACCAATTGCTATAATTATGCCCTAAAAATATCCATCAACATTGCCTAACCCTACATTTTTATTCTATTACCTTGAGATTTGCATTTGCATAGAGATATAACTGGACATAAGAGATAGAACTGAACATATAAGTTTATATAAGAAAATAAAAGTAAATTGCATGGCAAATACATGTAGGGATTGAGTATAGAATATCTACGTGTTATTACATTTTTTTTCTTCCAAATAACCTTTATTTTATATATATATATATATATATATATATATATATATATATAACATTATTCCATCAGTCTGTATATGTAAAATGAAGCATATTCAGAGATATTTAGTAAATAGCCCAAGTTTGTAAATAGTTCAAGGTCATAGAGTTTATAAGAGACAGAGTCTTAATTTAAAACTGCATTTCCACGGGACTCCAAACACAAGTTCTACCTGATCTTGACCTTAAGTATGAATAGAAATAGGTATAAGATGTGACCTGTAACAATACCCATAAAGAAAGAAACTAAGAATATAAATTAATGCTGCTGTATCTGGGTTTTTAATAATGTGTTGTGATGATTCCTCTGATAAATAGACTGAGGGTGTACAGAAAAACTGACTGAGTTTGAAAAATGTTAAAGATGGGCTGTGGTCCCCTACAGAGAGAAAATGTGAGGTAGTTAAGTGAGCCAGGGCTTTGAGATAGACAAAAGTGAATTACAGTTGATAATGTACCATGTGTTCTTGTGGGAGTGACTTAATTTCTTCTTCCCATATTTCCTAACATTTAAAGTGGAAGGGCAATGTCAATAAGAATTATTGATAAGATTCTCTTAGGGTATTTGACAAATGAATGACAAATGTATCACCTTACACTATTCATTGCACAGCTTCTCTGCTCCTCTTAATATTTTGTAAGTGGCCCCATTCTTTTGGATCATATAAGATAACTACAGTTTTACATTTAAAAATGATATCTTCTCTTGGCAGGGAAACAGCAATCACACCTTCATCTGACCAATATGCCAGTGCGTCATCCAAAGAGTTATTTGCTGCCAATATCAGTGCTTACTAGAAAGGGATGATTAGCAAAATCCTAGCCGTTGGGAATAATACAGCCCCACGTTTAATAAACACCTTTTTGTTTCCATGTTTTGGATCCACATACTTGATGTATGAGAGGGATAAAATTATATGCACATATAATTGTAGCAATTAAAATATGCAAAGAAGAAACATACCACCAGAACTCCATGTCTTGCAGCTGCTGCATTCCCATTTTATAAACAAAATATGAGCTATACCTAACAATAAGGTGAAAAAGAAGATTAGCATGAATGGCTAGAATTTCCAAAATTCCAATGGTCAGAAAAAAAGTAGAGTTCTCTAGTTTAACTAAAAAACACAGAGACAGTAGTCATGTTTCAAATAACATATGGATGTCACTTGTTTTATATTTTTGTCCATGACCTTCAAGCACTATTGTTGAGAAGGAGAAGGATGAAACTGAGGGTCAAATCAATTTTATTTGCGGAGATAAATCATGAAATGTGGAGAAGATAAAAGGGAAGAAGAGAGCAGCAAAGTTGAATAGTGTAGAGAGGCATACAACAGTGAGATCCAGGTGACAACAGAATGTCCTCCCCGAACCCGGAGCTCCTGTTTTCCTTCCTGGCACATCCATCAGCAGACCCCTTGTGCATCTATCTGTTCAGCACTTGTGAACACTGATGCCAACCTATTTAGACACTAAACATAAAAGAAAGTCCTGTGTCAAAATCTTTATAAAATGAAAAATTATGCCATGTTAAAAAAAGATCCCTTGTAGCTAAACAGCCTGAGCTTTGCTAATGTTCACTCTTAAAATCCAAAGTAGATGCACAGGGTGTGGGTTTCTAAATCTATTCAAAACAGAATTCCTTCACTGCAGTGTTCTCTATAATGGAAACAATAACAAGTACTTCATGACATGTATTAGGCACTGTACTTACAAACATTATGTATAATTACTATATGCTAGACCCTGTGGTTCTCAATCAAAGGATGTTGTCCCCACCATGCCATGGACCCATGGAAATAGGAGTGGGGATTGGGGGTTGTCACAACAACCAGTGAAGGTGGATGAGTAAGGGCATCTATAGTTCCCTAAGCCACAGATACTAAATCTGCACTTCCACACATTACAGAACTCTCCCTCAACCAATGCCCATAGCAACTCTATTTACAAATAGCTGGGTAGACGTACATTTGATGATGTTTTTCTGGGGACAGTCCCACTCAAAGTACAATGATATCTGTTGGGACTCACTACTAATTCTTTTATCTATCCCTGAGACAATGATTATTTATACCACATAAACAATATACATATCCAGGGTTGAGTGGTATATGTTAAAAATTTAGTGTATATTACATTGACAATACTGTAAAAACACTGGACTTCCTAAAATCCCTTTCTGGTCATATTAATACACTTCCCTGAACCCATTAATAAATCCTTAACATGAATAGAAAAAGTAAAAATTCCTTAAACTAATATGTAAGGACATCCTGATCTTCCCTTCCTGAGTTAATATCTATCAGACTTCTCCTAGAATTCTTACGCTCTAACCAATCTATTCATGTTTCTACTACATAACTTTTTTTGTCTATGTGTTTTCCCTACACTGTACTTTCTGCCTGGAAAACCCTTTATTGGTCTTTTTTACATGTCTGAACCCAATCAGTTTTATCATTTCAAACCCTGTTAAAAAGCTGATATCCTCATAAAACTTTCCTTATTCTGTTTTCTAAGATTAGGAAATAATCTCTTGTTTTGCCTTTCGTAAGATATTTGGTATTCTCTATGTTGTGATAGAATTATTTCTGCATATCTCTCTTCTATCTAAATTAAAAATACTTAAAAATATGCTTGATCTTGCTCATCTTTGCAGTCTCATAGCACCTTAGAGTCTCCACACACAAAGTTGATAATTAATGAATAATTGTTAAACTAATTACAAACAAGGCCCAGGAGAGAACTAAGGTAACTGAAGGGACCAACAAAAGAGCAAAGGAGGTAGCATTGGACAGTAATCACTTTATACACTAATTGCACATATGCAATGACTTATTAATTCATTGGAGTTGAATTTAAAATAATTTAAAGAAGGTGAATTTGAACTTCTGTGATCAGTTGTAAATCACTCAGTGATTACCCTGGGACATACTATCTTGTCTAGGACTGACCAAATTTATCTGAAGAATGTTTGAAAGTTATTCATCTTCTGTAACAGCTTTTCTATCTCTGATGGTTGATCATGTGTCATAGTCAAAAGCTATCAACCCTGAATCAATCTTCTCATAAATTGTTTCTTAAAAAATGTTCTCTTTTTTCTGTAATTAAATTATTTGTTATGAGTGTCTCCTTCATAATGCCTACATTATTCTCAATTCTTCCTATAGTACTATCTTCCTACTTAAAAAATGCCAAAACAGCTCTCTTTTTCACTTCTTCAAATAAATTAATGATCTTTTCATAACTTTTCTTACACTGATCCACTTTTTAAATATGTCAGTCATTTATACTTCTTCTATAGCAACATGCATATTCTATTATCAAGATATAAGTTTATGAACCAATTATGATGTTGAATGATCCAGACTGTAAATCTGATTTTGAAAATTATTGGTTAAAAGCCAATAAACTGAATAATTTCCTGAGTCACAATATATATCAAAATAAATGTCCTAGTAAAGCTTTGAAGTCACTGTGGGAAAGGAGTTAACATATTTTTCAATGTGTAAGACATTTCTCCTTTCTGACCTTCATCTTATTTTTCAGGTATACCAGTGATGATCTACTTAACCAGATGCATGCTTGGTACAGACATCTTCCCCTAATAACTGTTAGAGATGAATGGCTGAACCTAAATATCAAAAATGATTGGAGAGAAATAGGGTGATGGTATGGAAAAGAACTGTCTAAAGGTTGTGAATTGTGCTTCAAAAATAAGGCAACAATTTCACTCTTTTTCTCATTAGTGAACCATTCCATCAGGTAGAATCTGTGTTTTTTGTTAATTAAATAAAGGTTTGTTGTCCTACATGAACCTCTTTGCATTTTGCAGGTAACACCAAAGAGAAACAAAAATAAGTATGGTTTATTGCTGCTTTCTTTTTGACATTTCCTTCTTTTTGACATTTACCAGTACCTTTCCTACCACCATGTGATAGGTCATTGAAGCAAAGTATATAATCAACCCAACCAAGATCTTGTTCTCTTTTGATGCAGTCCCTTTATATACTGCTCTCTCTGGTATTTACAATCCCTTATATGTATTTTTTGAATTCATAATATAATAGAGCTTTATAAATAACTATATTTCTATTTGTCTTTTTATCACTGATTATATATTTATAATTTTTGTATCATTCTCAACACAAAATATTAAACATAACTAGTGGGCTGAATTATGGTCCCAAAAACTAAGTCCAAATCCTAACTTTGGTACCTGTGAATGTGATTTGGAAAGAAGTGACATCATTGCAGACATAATTACATTAAGGGTCTTGAGATAATTTCATCTTGGATTTATGGTGGATCCTGAATCTAATGACTATTGTATTTAGGAGAGTAAAGGACAAATGATTTAAGATACAGAGAAGCAGAGGAAAAGGTCTGTGCAGACAATGGTAGAGATTAGAACTATACGCCAAGAAGCCAAGGGGTGTCAGGAATTGCCAGGAGCCACCAGAAGCCAGGATTGAGGCATGGAACAGATTCTCCTTGAGAACCTTCGAAAGAAACCAATGCCAGGATTGAGGCATGGAGCAGATTCTCCTTGAGAACCTTCGAAAGAAACCAATGTTATTGATATGTACATCCAGCTTCCTGGCCTCTAGAACATAGAAGGAAAAAAAATCATATTGTTTTAAGCCACTCAGTTTATGGCAATTTATAGTGGCAGCCCCACAAACATTTAAGAACTGCAAAAAATATTAAAAAGAAATATTTGCTAAATAAAACAGGCAAAGGAATTTGTATCAGGGAAAGATGTGTTTGGAATTCTAGCTTGACTTTCTTAGTTCAGAACCATAGATAAGTTACACATTTCATCCAAATTTTCTTTTGTTTGTTTATAAAACTGAAATTAAATCATCCTCATGAAGTTATTGTGGGGATAAAAGAAAAGTGCTTACATAATTGAATAAAATTATGTGGTTTTAGTAAATTATAATAAAGATTTCTTCATATCAAAAATATTTTTCTCAGAATATTTCCATATCTCACTGGAACACAATGTGTAAAGTGCACATGCAAAGTAACATTTTTATTTTAAATTATTCTTAATTTGAGAATGTTAGTTACCAAGCCTATCAATTATCTCAAAGTGAGTCTTTAGTTGAAACCGCTTCTAGATGGTAAAGCATTCATGAAGATAAAGATGTTTCTTACGTCTTAGTTGCTATTTCTCTCATCTTTGAATATTTGAATATTTCTCTCATTTTTGAATATGCTTAGGAGATGATATAATTATAAAAATTAATTAGTACTCAGCAGAATAAATTCCTATTTATTCCTATTAACAGCAATATGTCATTACCAAACACTGAAGCTTTCAGAGAAATAAGATCACAAGTGCTTAGTGCTTGTTAGGTCAGACAACTCAATGAAAATATGCCACTTTTGTTAATATGCCAACTTGCAGAATCTAACAGAGATTGTCAGATAAAGGAGATGGAGAGTCATTAAGCTTATTAAAAACTCTTTAATTAATTGCTAATTAGATTGGAACACCTAAAATTCAAATTAGAAACCATTAGCTCTTCTTGCAACAAATTAATAATAGGAGAAAGAAGAGACTTAAAGGAATAATGAGATTTAGGTGCTCTGTTTTACATAGACTTGAATATCGGGTATTTCCATGAAAGTAATTTAACAACAGGAAAAGCAGGGTGTTTATGCTGAAAGGTATCCATTAGTCTATCTTGCCAGTACTGGAGATGGAAATGAACTTCCCAGGGGACCCAGCATTACATTTACCTGTGTTTTACTACTTTGGCTCTCCCTAAGCTGACATGCTTAAGGTTGCAAATGTGAGCACCTGTCATGTTGAACCGCATTGGAGTCTGAGACAGGAAAACTAGTAAGACCAATGCTCTCCTTAAAATTTGATAGTTTTTGCAAATGGTTTTCATTTTTTAAATGCTGCATTAAACAACTACTCATCTTGACTGTTGAGTTTTCTTGTGCTACCTTAAATGTCATGTTGCAGGAGAGGTTCTAAGGCAAAATTCAGTAACATTTAGAACATTCTATATCTATTTGGGGATTTTTGTTATTTGCCATATGCTTTGTGATAACATGATAAATTGTTTATTATGTTGATTAGTAAATTTGCTTTAAAGAGGATTAGAGATTCTTACTAGGAGTCTAAACATCAAGTTCTGCCTTCAGAAGCAATGAATATTGCTTAGGGTAGTATAGTATCATATATCAGTCAAAAAATTAATTTGTGTAAGAAACAATATATGCTTATCCTAATCTAATTTGGCTATAATAAATTTCTTTTAAAAATTAGTTGTTGATGAAATTAAAGAAGCAAGCTTACAGAGAAAATATGATTTAAGGTTTGCATTTTTATGGTAAACTATAGATTATACATTGTGTTAAAAATACATCAAAAGGGGTTGGGGGGAGGGGGGAGGCAGAGGCAAAGAAGAAGGGGAGCAGCTTAGACAAGAACCTAGTATAAAGGAACCATGGACATGGACAACAGGTGGGATTGACTTTGGGGGGAAAGGGTGGGTGGGGAGGGGGACAGAGGGGAGCAAAAAAGGGATGGATGTAATACAACAACAATAAAATAAAATAAAATAAATACATCAAATTCTAGCCCTGGCTGATAGCACAGTGGATAAGGTGCTGGTCTGCGAACCCAACAGTCGCAGGTTCGATTCCCCAGCCAGGGCACATAACCAGGTTGCAAACCAGGTCTCCAGTCAGGTCTGTGGCTGGAGGCAGGTGAAACACAACCATACATTGATGTCTTTCTCCCTCTCTGCCTCTCTCCCTTCCCCTCTTTCTAAAAATAATGAAATAAAATCTTTAAAAAAAAAATGCATCGAATTCTAAAAATGGCAAATACCCCATCAGCGACTGCTAATGGCTTCAGACCATCATAACTAATATCTCTTGTTCTAATTTAGTTCAGCCTCTTTATTGGCTTTGTATAGGTTAGATAAAAAAATAAAGATGTGAAAAGTAAAATTACATAATCTTTAACTGCTTGACATTAATGCATTTATTTAGTAAAAAAAAAATAGTAAGAATATGTTTTATACCAGTATAGTCCTTGCAAAATGGATATACATAATAATTAACAAACTTCCTGGAAATAGAGAATAGAAAGTGGGAGGGGAAGGTTTATAGTAGTATTATGTAAAAGTAATTAAAACACAATACCCAAAAGCCCTGGCTGGTGGCACAGTGGATAAGGTGTCAGCCTGTGAACCCAAAGGTCGCTGATTCAATTCCCAGCCAGGGCACATAACCAGGTTGCAAGCCTGGTCTTCAGCCAGGTCCATAGCTGGAGGCAGGTGAAAGGCAACCATGCATCGATATCTCTCTTCCTCTCTGCCCCTCTCCCTTCCCCTCTCTGTAACAATAATAAATGTCTTTAACATACACACACACACACACACACACACCAACATTCTAAACAACAGCTGTGGGTGATTTTGCCAAGTGCATTTTGGCAAAAGGGGCTTTCCTTAAGCACAGCTTTGTATGAATCTGCCCAGTTACTAAAACAGACACAAAGAGCTTTAAATTCAATAGTATGAATATATTCCTCCTTTAAGTTCTGAGCTTTGGGTACTTTGAAGAATGTTCTATATTTTTAATACACTTTTCCTCAAACTAGAAAGAGCAGACCAAACTAGGGTGTGTATTCACATGAGAAAAAGCAGAAAATATGCCTATGAAACAATTACACAGCCAAGTATAAAGAGTCAAGATTTTCTGAGGTTATTAGCAATGGCATAACCAGGGATTATAATCATGTAAGAACCGTATCTTAGATATTGACATTCTTGCTTTTTTATTGGTGCATGATGAACCATAACAAAATGTAAAAAAGTTTTAAAAACAAAAATTATCTTATTTCCTCTAGCCTATGAGATGAATTGGCTCAGTTCTGCAGTTTTTCTGCTCTATGTGATATTGGCTGGGCTAAGGTCACAGGGCCATCAAACTTCAGGACATTAGGTTGACCTCAAATTGGCCTGTAATATTCAAAATGCCTCACAAATATGCTTGGCATTTGGTCCTGGCTGTTGGCTAGGCTCAGATGACAAATCAGAGCGAGTTCATTCCCCAGTTGGCCTCCCTATATAGCTTGTCCATCCCATAAGGTGGCTTTTGAATTCATTAAGGCAGAAAGTTGAGACTGCCAGTCATCTTAAAGCCTGGGTTTCTAGAATGTCATATCTGGCATATTCTGTTAACCAAAGCCAGTTATAAAATCTAGTGATAATCCAAGCAGGGAGGAGTAAATAAATTCTACTTCTTTATGTGAGAAAAGCATACAGAGATGAAAGTAACTATTGGAGACTGTCTTTTTAGATACCAGTTACCATATTACTTAATGTTTGTCCTTTGATAATTTAATAACATGGGTGCAATCCACTGCATAGTATAGCTATGTAATTTTCCAAGTATTTTTATTTGAAAATTGAAAATTAAAATAATAGTTTTTTTTAATTGTTTTTATATACATGTACCTAAACCATACAAAGTTAGATAAAAAAAAAAACAATAATGTTAGAATGGACAAACCAAGTATCTATATAATAGTGTGGCATGTACTGTTCATGGCAATGTTTAAAATCCAATGTTTCTCATGGAGTTGAAAGTTATAGGATTGGAGTTATGAAAAAACTTTAAGTACAACTTTGAGTAAATATTGTTAACTTGCTTAATTTCTTGAAACTATTGTTTTCTCATTTATTAAAGAGAACCTAATATTGTAGTGAACATTCCTTATTTACCAACACAGTCTCTATTTTCTTTTTTCTTTAAGATTTTATTTATTACTTTTTAGAGACAGGGAAAGGGAGAGAGGAAGAGAGGGAGAGAGACTTCAATGTACGATTGCCTTTCACCTGCCTCCAGCTACAGACCTGGCTGGAGACCTGGCTTACAACCTGGTTATGTGCCCTAGCTGGGAATCGAACCAGAGACCTTTGGGTTCTCAGGCTGGCACTTTATCCACTGAGCCACCAGCCAGGGCTGCAACATAGTCATTATTTTCTAACTCTCCTTACCTAAAAACACCTAATGTTGCTTGGGTAACCACCCATTCCCCAAATGGCCTAGAATGGGCCCTTGGTACCTTAAACACTGATCACAGTGGGTCCTTCCAACCAACATGAGAGTGTCAAGAGTGAACTTGTAACTCAAACAATCTAAATAGAATAATTTAAGAATGCTTATAATGTTGGGGCAAAGGAATCATTTCTTTCTCTGGACATAAACAAAAAAAGCACACAGCACTAGGAGTTATTACCAATGCTATTCCACACAGAAAAAGGGCTGTTAAGCATAGTGCTGATAATAAGGAGTTCAGAGAATAGGGAATGAAAAACAACGACACCCTTAGCGATGCAGTTTTGCCATTGGAACTTCTCAAACCTGAGAACTAACAAAGAGCCTTATTGTTCTGAATACGTGGGAATGTCTATTACTAGCAAAATCAAGAGACCAAAATACTTTTTCATAAGGTTGTTTTAAGGATAAACTTTGATAATTTTTGCAAAACATTTAGAAAATGTCTGTCATATAAATTATCTTTATTTTTTCCCCTTTTCTCAGTATGTAGAAATATGGCAACATTTCTAGTCCATCAAAAAGTTTTAACTTTTCTTAAAAACTAGGCTTAATTTTTTTGTTTGTTTAGCTACTGAACAAAAGAAAAATCCTGTAAGTTTGAGTCCATTTGATCTTCATTTAAATACATCAGGTAGAGCTGCCTGCAATTATAAGCTTACCTAGCAAAGGAATATAGTATAAATAAAAAACACAATAAAAATGTAATTAAAGCAGCTGGCTGATGTTTTAAAAGGAGTTTATGTTCGGTAAGAAAGCTGATTTCTATTATTTTTGTGATTACAGTATTCTATTTATATTCTCAGCACTGAATTAATTTTCTTGTCTAAGGCTCACCTTGCTAAAGATCCTTTAAAAATACTTTAATGAGTTTGAGTACATAAATCATCTTCGTGAACACAAATACTTACATGCAAAACCTCTGCAGGGAGCTTCCTAGAGATTTTAGAGTGGTAGATAAGTCACTCAAAGTGTCCCTTTTTTCTATCAAAGTGAAAAAACAGCCATTATCCTTTTTCATAGGCTCAGCAGTGGGGAAACCATTTTTTCCTCTTTATTAAATTTATTGGGTGACCCTCGTTAATAAAACTATACAAGTTTCAGATGCACAATTCCACAACATAGCATCTGTACTCTGCTTCGTGTGTTCATCATCCAGGTCAAGTTGCCTTCCCTCACCACTGACACCCTCTATACTTTCCTTCCATTGTCCCTGCTCACACTCTCCCTGCCCCAACAATCACCACACTGCCTACGTGAGAAGTCTGTCCTGAAATTTTTAATTATATTGACATTGGCTATTGATATTGTCCTGACATACTTTCAGGACAGGCCTTGTAGTTCATGCACTTTCAATCCTGTGATTTAAAATGGTGTTTTACCCTGGCTGGTTACACAGTGGATAAGATGCTGGCCTGAGAACCCAAAGATCGCTGGTTCACTTCCCAACCAGAACCCATAACCAGGTTGCAAGCCAGGTCTCCAGCCAGGTCCATAGCTGGAGGCAGGTGAAAGGCCACCATACTTGGATGTTTCTCTCCCTCTCTGCCTCTCCCTTCCCCTCTCTCTGAAATTAATAGATAAAATCTTTAAAAAATAAAATAAAATGGTGTTTTATTTACTTTGAATATGTATTAAACTATGCTTGATTCCAGCAGTGTTTTCTCTAAGGATGCTACTGCTTTTACAATGGTAGTAACTAGGGCCGTGACATTGAGTAGACAAACGCACATTATGTATTTGGCCTGAGGAAGGTACTGCCTGAGTTTACTCCCCTGTATTTACCTGAAATATAAACATAACCCATAGAGATGCTTTGTATACCAAGGATCAAGTTTTTGAATTTCTTTTCTATTATACTTTTAAAACATCAGATTATGCTGCAGAAATGTCATCTATCTTTTTATGAGAACCTGAGATACTAAATTATAATGCTAAGAGTGGCTTTGGCAGAAGATCCACATTAGGCCGAGGACTGCATCAAAATAAACTGTCAACACTTACAAAAAACTAAACATTATATTAATAATGTAGCTATATGTTTAATATCACAATATTTTTTCTTTCATTATGACTGATTTCTAAATGTTAACAGACTTATTTTTTAAAAACTAATATCTAAAATTAAAGCAGAAAAGATTACTTTCAATAGAATAAATGACAGGATGTTTATAATTGCTTCCTGTTTTGGTTTATAGCATCAAATAAATGCATCAGAATGCAAATAATATAAAATCCTAGTAAATTTGGTACTAAGTTGTTTATATAAATTAAAGGACTTATGAAATTAAGTTAAACTAAAATGGATTTTTATTTTTACATCTCTTTGACCATTGACTGCTTTACAGTTTCTACTTGTAATCACTTAGCATTATTGCTTTATTTTTATTTCTTTCTTTAGTCTTATTATTTTCTTTCTTTTTAAAAAAAATTCTATTTATTTGTTTACTTTTGGATAGAGGAAAAGAGAGGGAGAGAAACATCAACATATGATTGCTTCTCATTTGTCCCCAACTGGGTACCAGGCATGTGCCCTGACTGAGAATTGAAGCAGTAATCCTTTGGTTCACAGGCTAGTGCTCAATCCACTGAGCCACACCAGCCAGGCCCTTTTCAACATGGTTTAACTGAACAGAAAAATATTGACATGATACTTTTCTGTTTTTTCATTCAAGCTGGCTTGCTTTCTTTCCTCTACACCATCACATCCTGCCTGTCACCCTCATCTCACTAAGTCTCACTAAAATATAGCTTTTCTTTTTATAAAACTTAGGTCAGACCTCTCTCTATTGATCCTTATCTCTACTAGAAAAATGTCTCTAAAGGCACCATGAGTAAAATAGAGTGGCCAAGTAACAGAATAGCAATATGACAGCCAATAAGCTTACAAATAAATGTAGTAGGATTAAAGGTTAGAATCTGAAATACATAGGAAGCCCCCAAAAAGGTGTGTGGTAAAATTCATGTTTCTGCTCACAATAAGAAGGGGAAAAATTAAAATGGAAAATACAGTTCATACCTGCTCAACATTTCAAGCCTCTGAGTGAAATCAAACAAGAGAATCTTTAAAGCATTTGCTCATGAAATTTTCAAAAATATAAAGAACTATCACTACATTTCCTGGAAAGTTCCCAACAGTGAAGCATCTTTAGTGATATGATAATGAAATGCCAGTCTGTGCCAACCTAGGCTTTGTGGCCCATTTTTATAGACATTTATAATCAAAAGATGAGATCCAGTAAGATTAAGAAGATAGCTTTTCAAATATTCTCAGGAGATGGTAGAAAACAGATTGCTTTAAATTGGCTTCAATAAACAAAGAAAGAAAATCAGACACTCCAAACAGAAAATGAAGGTTGCAGAAGGTTATAGAAATTCAACAGCAGAGGAAATTAAATTATAGCCAAGCTAAAACTTATACAAAATCTCTTTATCAATAAATGGCTGCTCATTTTATTGGTATTCTTCAAATGTATAAGACAGAATAAATCCAATATAAGATGACTAGAAAATAGCAAACTGGTTCCTCAGGGATGTACTTTGAACATTCAGTTAATAAAAGAAAAAGAGAAAAAGAAAACAGGCTATATCCTAATTTGGAATGATACGCTTTACAATATGGCATATATAAATTAAAACTCTTTAGATTTATTTTTGCTCCTAGAAATTTTGGGTATGGAGAAAGAGAAAATCTAGGATCTGCTTCTAGGTTGTTCTATTTCCTTTAAAACACAATCCTTATAATCCTTATCAATGCACTTTATATAAGATAAAATACCAAAAGCTCAGAGGTTAATATTATATGTACCTCATTTTAAGGTAATTTTAAAATTAATATTTTCTTTGCAGAAAACAAAAATGTTGAATTTAGCTATTTTAGTATGACAGCTTAGAGATGGCTCAAAATAGAACATGATAAGGTAATTGCTACTCTCCATTCCCTTTGAAGATTGGCTCATGACCCAGGCTAACAAGAGCCTGCAGATGGGCCCATCAGTGCAGTCAGCCACATTGATTTTGGAAGAGCTGACTCCTTAGGGCTCAACTCCAAAGGTAAAGGACCAAGGTGTGTCTCTGGGAGTTGGAGTTCAATGAAAAAAAAATGGGTAGAGACTTCTGGCCCCAAAGAGAATAATATACTTTGATCTTTCTTACTGGGGATAATCATTGGGTCTTTACCCATCACCACTATTTCCACCTAGGGCCTGGGATGCCTTTGACAAATTTCCTGGATTTTTATCTGTCATTCCTTTGAGTGTAAAACATTCCTAGGACCTCCTTTTCAATACTTTTATCTAAGAATAATAGTACCAGTTGCTCTCTATTTCATCCTCTAGAATTTGCTTCTCTACTTTCTCCAGAACACTATGTTAACTGCTTTCTTTGCATTATCCCACTTTATCTTCACAAAACATCATGTATCAGGTAATGTTACTGTATGTCATTAAATCTAAGATGCAAGAAAACAATGATGACAGAAAAAAAAAAAAAACTTTCTACTTCAATTTGATAATGCTCAGTAATCTGGAGGTAATACATGAGTAAGTCACAAAACCAAACAACAGATAAATAAATCACCTACCAATAACACTTTTTTTAAATCATCCAATCCCCTGGGATTGATATGTTTAATTAAGAAAAATAAATTGTGTTATGTTGAATCACTAATGATGTTGTGAATCCAGCAGTATTTATATCATTTTTCTTGCAATATTTATGCACCAATTATATTATTCAATACTGTATGAGCAGGTATGATAAAGGAAATAGAAGTAAGATTTATCTTACCATGTGGTGAATTTTGCATTATGAAATCATGAGCAATTAACCATTTCTCTGAATGAGAATCATAATGAAATATAAAAATTGCATTTGTTTAAGTCATTATTGTAGATTTAGAGTGCCATCTTGCAATGAATTTCCAAAACCTTAAGTTTTGGTCATTATGGTTAAATTAGGATGATGAGTTCCATCTGACTTAACATGTAAACAAATATATTAACAGGACAATAGTGACCAGACAAACAATAAGAACCACAACCAATAGGGTATCAATTAGCTTCTGTAACTGAAATACGTAGAGATTCAGGTTTGTGCAAAAAGCAAACAATGGCTTAAAGGAGTAGTTTCTTAACTACGTTTTCTACAACTCTTACATATAATTATAATCCATATTATGACCTCTTACGGGATATATCTAATAACTTAAACTCAAAAACTAATTATCTATACAGTGGTACCCTGGTACTCATGTGCTTCAGAACTCACCACATTTAGATGAGAAAAAAATGTTTCAGCACTCAGCGCTTTCTTACCACTTGCCCCACTTGCTAGAACCTGTATGAGTTACAACACCACCCTACAAGAAAACCACTTCATCAAGCATTGCTTGCTCACTCCTTATCAGAAGAAATTACCAATGAGTATTGAGATAACACCATATTTGAATCACTGTGCAGCTACGGCTTCCCCACCTCTGCCTCAGTTTCCCAGCTGGGCCATAGTACTCTTATCTGAAGCAGAATATAAGTAATGGTACCTACCTAATATTATTGTAAAATGTAATAAACAAATAATAAATGTAAAGCTCTCAGGCTAGCATCTGATGAAATTTAATTGCTGTAGGAGAGTCAGACATGACGCTGAACAGTTTCATGGTCAGTTAGTGATGCCGTTGTGTGAGACTTCACATGTTCCTAAAGTACCATCCAGCAAATAAGACTGCAGTTTTCTCCTCATAGCTGTAAGGAGTTTTTAAATTAATTTTTTATTCCCCCAGTGTAAATCCCTTTAATCATCCCTAACCCAATCCCTGTAAGTAGGAAAATTTGAATCATAGGCTTAATTTCATCAGGCCTCACACTTGGAGTTGAGAAGGGATCAATCAAAACTGAACAAAAACATGTCAACCTAGAATTTTAAATATGATTTATGTATGATTTGTTATATCCAAATATGTGAATAAGCATTTAAGTTCTACTATACTATATACTATATACAGTGAGCTAAATGAAGTTTTATAGTCCATTATAGTCTAACAATTATGAACCTATTAGATATCAATGCATATGTGTGAGTGCATGTATATATATTCAGAGCCTAAATGTGTGCCTTTTGGAAGGAAAAATAGAGTTGCTTTTTGAAGTGTATATATGATAAGGGAGGTCAGTACTGAGCCAGCTTTGAGTAGATAGAAATTGAAAAATTCTAAATGGAGAACATGATGCCGCATGACACGTTGATATTCCGTATAGGAAACTGACAGAAAAAGATCATGTGAGGATAGTGAAAACATAAGCAGGCCTGCAATGGATAGTGCATGGGAAAGTACTAGAAAATAAAGTTGAAGAAACGACTGGCTTTACGTTCAGAGAAGGAAATTGGACTTGATTCCAAATGGGGTGGGGGTGCATATTAAGACCTAGAGTCCTTTACAGATGCAATGCAGCCAGTGTTTCGCAGGGATTCATCTCACTGAAGTGAACAGGGGGCTGCTGAAGGTAAAGGAACCTATTGCCAGATTGTACAGTCATTCAGGACTGAGGTGATAGAGCGAGGGATTGAAGTAAAGTCAGAGGAACAAACAAGAAACAAATGAGGGCAAGCTTAAGTGAAAAATTAAATTTAGAAGATGAAAGAAAATGTCTACAGCAATATGTTTCTGGGATTTTATTTAATAGTAAACATCTTATTAGTACTGATATAAAGTAGAGGAAACAAAAGACAAAAAAGAATGAGATTACATCAAACCAATATATTTTTGCACAGTAAAGGAAGCCACCAACAGAATAAAAAGACAATCCATTTAATGGGAGAACATATTCAGCAATAATATATCTGATAAGGGGTTAATGTCCAAAATTCATATATAACTTATACAACTTAACACCAAGAAAACAATCTAATTAAAAAGTGGGCAAGGGATCTTAATAGACATTTCTCCAAAGAGGACATAAAAGGGTAAATAGAAATCACTAACCATCAAAGAAATACAAATTAAAAACACAGTGAGATATTACTTCCTGCCTGTCAGAATGGCTATATCGTCAATAAATTAACAAAGAACAAGTATTACCAAGGATATGGAGAAAGGGGAACCTTTGTGCACTGTTGGTAGGAATGCAGATTGGTGCATCCACTTTAGAAAGCAGTATGAGGTTACCTCAAAAAATTAAAAAATGGAAAAGCCTCATGATCCAGCAATTCCACTTCTGGGAATATATCCAAAAGACAACAAACAAACAAACAAACAAACACACATTAATTTGAATGAATACATGCACCCCTAGGTTCATTTCCATATTATTTACAATAGCCAGGATTTGAAAGTAGTCCAAGTGCCCATCAGTAGATGAGCGGATAAAAAAATTTAAAAAAGCTGTGGCAAATTTACACAATAGAATATTAGCCATAAAGAAGGAAATCTTAACTTTACGTTACAGCATGGATGGACCTGAAGCCTATTATACTAAGTGAAATAAGCCAGTCAGAGAAAGACAAGTGACATATGGTTTTATTTATATGTGGAATTTAATAACAAAGTAAGCCCTGGCTGGTGGCTCGGTGGATTGGCACTGCTGGCCTGGGAATACAAAGGTTGCTGGTTCAATTCCCCAGTCAGGGCGCATAACCAGGTTGCAAGCCAGGTCTCCAGCCAGGTCTCCAGCCAGGTCTGTAGCTGGAGGCATGTGAGAGGCAACCACACATTGATGCTTCTCTTCTTCTCTTTCTCCCTCCCTTCCCCTCTCTCTAAAAATAAATAAGTAAAATCTTATAAAAACTAGTTCCTGTGATGCACAAGTATGTCCTGGCACAATGATTAAAAATCACTGCTTTGAATCATTTGATTAAAAGAACTAAAGTGCTTTTTCTTTAAATCCTCATCTAAGGACATTTTTTATTACTTTTTAGAGAAAGACGGGACAGGGCAGAGAGAAAGATAAACATCAACATGTGAAAGAAACATCGATGTGAAAGAGAAACATTGAATAGTTGCCTCTTTGAACTTGTCCCCTGAACAGGGCATCAAACTCACAACCTGGGTATGTGCCCCGACCAGGAATTAAATCCAAGATCTTATCTATTAGACGCGGCTTCAACCAACTGAGCCATGCCAGCTAGAGCCCAAATGATTAAAATCCAACTTATCATTTATGTATAATTACATTGAAATTATTTGTGATTAAACTTTGTTTTTTGTACTAACTGGTCATAAATAAAAGTTTGCACTCTCCAAAATTTGTGTTTTTTAAATATTTCTTGTTAAAAGAGCCTAGCAGAGAATTCATATTATATATTCAGCAAATTTGCTGAGACTAAAGCAAAAGGGCCTTCCATTTCATAATCTATTTAATGCCCTCTGCTGTCAGCAGGAAGCAAGGAAAACATCGTGTGCTGAATGCAAAGCTGATGTTGTTCAGTAGGTTTGACTGTAGACTATTTGTTTTGGGTTTTTTTTAGGCAAAATTTAAATATGCTAGACTGTTTGAACCACAAATGTCAATCATTCATTAGCTTAATGAAAATAGGTAACAGATTATGTACAATATATAATGTCACCCAGGAGGAAGATATACATGCACAACCCATAAATAACACTTAAACAAATAGATTGTAGATTTAATAATCTGCCACAGGAGGGAGAGAGACAGTTATTTTAATGGAAGTAGGAAAATGTGACTAACATTAACTGCCACCTGAAGACAAACATTTGAGTTGGGGAATAGAGAAGATATTTCCTTGCCTGATGGAAAACAGAGGTAGAGAAGATAATAAATGTCTTGAGACCCTGCAGCCTGAATTAACCATCATAGGTTTGCTTTTTGCTTTTTGAGTAAATCATACTTTTCTTCATTTCTAGTGTGATAAATCAACTGCTAAAATGGTTTTCAAAATGACTCACCTTACTTTGTTGTAAATAGGATGAGAGAGCACTCTCCTGATTATGCTAGGTTATAGACTATTATGTTGGGCTTTATCTAACTACATGAGTCATGAAAAACTCAGAACTCTCCTTGTTTCATGGCAAAAGCCAAAGAAAGTTCAAAGAAGAGAGAGATTTGACACATTATTAAATGAATTGTCCATAATACAAAAATAATAAATCAATAAAAAAGAAGAAATTGAGACACATATGAATAATTGTAGCATTGTTTCTTAAGGAACTAAGAGAAACCCCCAAGCTAAAATCCTGAAAATTAAGGAGGACTGCCATACTACTACACTTCAAGTAACTGAAATCTGTTGGTTAAAGGCATAAGCACAAGAAGATTCTAATCTCAAAAAAAAAGAAGAAGTTGGCCAAAACTTTGATTTCAACTTTCTGAGGCCCTGAGTATAGACCCAACTGGACTTCTGACCTATAAAGCCATGACTGAGAAAAAAGTAATGTTAGAGAGTATATCTATCTTTTATTTTGTTAGAGCTGAAAGACCAAATACTTTACTACCTAGTAAAGGACTTACAATATGGACTTAAAAATTATTCCAAATACACAATAGAAAGAGCCATGAATGAGCAAGTCATGTATATGCCATCACTCAAGATTAACTTAAAAGGGAGATGGTTGGAAAGAATGCAATAACACATGTGCATTCATTTTGCATAATGTTAAGCTGACAAAGAATATTTCAAGAACATATTTTATATTGTCAGGCTTATCAATGCATAAGGAAATGCAAAGCATGGCTAAATATAAATTTTGAGTTTCCTTTTTATTTGAGTTACTATGCTATTAGTTATTAAAATTATAAGAAATTTTTATTTTATAAAAAAAATAAATAGAAACAAAGTAGTTTTCGTTGCCAAAGTGATTACCCAAAATAATGCTTCCAGTTTTATAGGAGTGCAACATGAGATGTACTATGGCAAGTGGCAATACGGGGAGCTATGGGAAGTGTCATTGTGCTGCAGTATAAGTATCAGATGAAGGAGGAATGAAAATAAATTATCACAATAGGACACTAATATCTATGTATTTGGAATCAAATTAATGTGGAACTTCCAAATCCAAGTAACTAATTGTGGTGTTCCCTTATGCTCATCTTTGATTGATTATTTCTTACCTTGTTCTTTTCCTTTTCCCATTTTTTTCCTGCTATTATTATAAAACATTGTGAATCTGTTGAGTGTGAAGTTTTTTCTACATAACTACACTTAGGGTTATAAAATTTTAACATTTAAGCTTGTTTTTAAATGTCAGGATTGTTTATTTTAATGGCTTTAATATTAAGTGATTACAATATTAAATTAATATTCAAGAGTAGTAGATGTGACTTAATCTCTTCTTGACTGTATAAATGAACCATGAAAATGTTTCAGTGTGATTTCCAGATGGCCAAATTAAAATATTTTCAAATTTCTACAGACTTGATGCTTCTGAATATAGCTGATAAATTGGTCTATACTTACTCTTTCCACTATCGATGACATTCTCAATATCGCACACATGCAACTCTCAGTAAGATCAGATATTTAAGCTTTTAAATCCAAAATGCTTGTCTGATCTTTCATTACGTGACCTTTCAATATTTGATAATAATGACCAAAACTTTCTTCTTAAATTACACACTCCTCTGAACATTTTATGTTCTTCTTGCTTCTCATATCACTTCTGGTCTATACTTCTCTGTGTTCCTATCCTCTTCTTCCCAGCCATGCAATGTAAAAGTTTTTCAAGTCCTCTTGTAGGCCTAATTGCTTATTCCAGATTCTCCCTGAAGGTGATTTCAACTACTAAATTATATGCAGGTCACTCCTACTTCATGTGTCAAATGCATACCCTCCTCTCAACTCTCAGTGGATGAATACAATTGTCAGTTTAGAATTTCCTCTTAGATACCCAACAGTCTCCCAAACATACTACATTCAAAGCCAAACATAGAGACTTCCTGTCTGTATTAGTTATCCATATCTGTAACTACCTCACCCATGGTGGCTTAGTAAAAAATAAGTATTTATCATCTCTCATGATTGCTCTAAATCAGGCACTTGGGAGTGGCTTGACTAGTAGGACATTATGGCTTAGTACTCAGTCAGATGTAGACTGTGATTGTAGTCCATTATTGGAAGGCTTGACCAAAGATGGAGGATACACATATCTTGAAAGGAGTTTATTCACAAGGCTGACTAATAACTATTAGTGGTTACCAGCTCTCATTTACTGTATACAGGGGCTTCTCCTTGGGGCTTTAGTGTCCTCACAACATGATGAATGGCATCCCCCAGAGTGAGCAGTTCATGAGAGCAAGACAAATGCTACAAAACCATTTCCACCACATTCTATCAGTTACCCAGGTTCATCATGATTCAGAATAAGAGCAAACAAAAATGTAAACACCAGATGGTAAGGATTGTTGGGGGACATCTTGGAATCACACCACTACATTGCACCAGCTTATTTATTTCTAGATTTTTAGTGATTGTCATTAGGCCACCCAAAGATCTAGGAGTCATTCTTGACCCTTCCGTGTCCACCTTCACTTTTCCACACTTAGTCCATTGATTAGCTTTGTGATTCTGCTTCTCAATTATTCATGCATGTATTTTCTTCTACAATAAGTTATTCACACTGCAGTTTAAGTAAACTTTCTGGAACACAACTTAATTTGTGTCAATCTCTAGATTAAAATATATCTTGGGTTTCTGTTGCTCTTAGGCTAAAGACCTAAACATGATTTAATATGAATTTCCAACCCCACATGGTTTGGCATCTACCTACTTCTTCAGCTGTAGCTCATATGATATCCCCCTTTCTTTCTGATGTTAGACATAGAAAGAATCTTTCAGTTTCTTTGTTGCACTATTCTTCTGCATCTGGGGATATAGCTGTTCTTCTAACTGGAGGACTTGCTTCTTCTTCCTTTTCTTTATCAACATCATATCATTCTTTATTTCTTCTGCAAAAAAGAGTTTCCAACCTCTCTGACATTTTTTAATCTTCCTATAATGCACTGTTATTATACAATGCCCTTCATGTTCATGTTCTTTGTCAGATTATAATTTTATTTTCATGTTTATGTTTTTCTGTTACATACTTTATCTGTGTAGCTATATGTATTAGTGTTCACTGCCTGTATGGCATCTCTGGTCTTTGTAAACTTCTACTGAAGCAAAAACGAGTATGATGATGATAACAGTGTGTATGTGTGTGTGTGTGTGTGTGTGTGTGTGTGTATGTGTATGTATGAATGTCAATATATACACTGAATGGAAGACCCTAACTGGTATATATATATGGGCAATATAATATTGTCCATTTGGTTCTAAAAAGGTTAACATAACCATGGAAGAATAAGGCATGTGTAAAAGAAAATGTGTCAAGATTAAGGAAGACTATGTTATGACTGAAGAGAACAGGTCATAACATAAAGAGGTCATAAAAACCTCTCTCTTTTAGTCTGGTCATAAAATGGTAAAAGCTCATAGCAGTTAATTAACCTTTATTTTTTCTATGACTATACTTGCACAATACTGTGTCAACATTTTATTTATTTGGCCATTTGGTAATAGTTATTTCATTTTTATTTTTTATAAAAGATTTTGTTTATTTTTAGAGAGAGGGGAAGGTAGAGAGGCAGAGATAAAGAGACATCAATGTATGGTTGCCTTTCACCTGCCTCCAACTACAAACCTGGTTGGAGACCTGGCTTGCAACCTTGTTATGTGCCCTATCTGGGAATTGAACCAGTGACCTTTGGGTTCACAGGTCCGTGCCTTATCCAGTGTGCCACCAGCCAGGTCTGGTAATAGTTATTTTAATAAGTGAAAAGTTATAGCTTGCCATATTACAGCCAAAATCAACCACCATTACAATATAACTATTTGATTCAAACTAATTAATAAATTGATCTAAGGCAAGAAAATAATTCTACGATGACATTTAATGCAAATAGTTAAGCACATGGTATATGTGAAACATTATGCTATGTGATGAACTATGTAAAGGACCACATAACGTACTTTTTAAACTGCTTAAAATTTATTTGGACATAGCTAACTATAATGTAAGTTAAATTTTGGAAAGTGTTCTAAAATAGCAAAATAGTGCCTTCCCTAAGTGGAAGAATGGTTTCTTGAAGATATGTCAGTCTCTTTACATGCCTTCTGCCATTTTAGCAGTTCACTAATAATTTTTCCACTATACACAAACAAACCAAAAACAACAACAACAAAACAAAACAAAAAAAAAAAAAAAACAAACAAATCTGTCTCAGTGAATTATGCTCACTTTCATTAAAACTTCACAGGAACTCTTCTGGCAAGGAAGCCACAGAGGGATAACTGACCTTATAACTCTTAATCCCAAATTCTGAGAGACAAGTTAAATACCCTGCTAGTTAAATAGGCTGCTGTTGTGTGAATATTCAGAGGTGACCTCTGAACCTATCTCACCAGGACAAAGACACCCCCAGCCATGTAGAATATCTACTTACACTCAATGATAATCATGAATCTTATACTTCAGCTACTTTCCCCTTTTCCAATATAGAGGAAATTGCTCAAGTATTATAGAAATAAAATGCATTCATTTTTTTGAACTATGATAGATTTTTAGGTTTGTGCTTGTTAACATATATGATGAGTCTTAGCTGCCTTGTGACACACATTTTAAGAAGGTTTTTTTCAAACAAGTTTTATTTAAAAAATGCAAACAACATGTAGTGGAGGGAGAAAAGGGAGATGTATGGGATGAAGTGACTTGATGTTGTGATTTCAAATGGATTATGAAGGTTGCCTGGAAGAAATGGCAGAGCAGTATTAAAAATGGGTCACTCTGGGGAACACAAAGATGGTGGAAGAAGGCATTCCAGGCTAGCGGACTACCTGGGCAAAACATTGAGTTAGAAATGTGCCAGGTATATCTGTGAAACAGTTATCCATTTCAACTTGATCATACCATGCGTAAAGGATTGAAATATTTACTAAAGACAAATAGTCAGGGCTGTTCCTTAGGAATACATAGCCTTAGAACTTATATACCTCTGAATCTAAATATCAAAAAATGGATCTGTTGATTAGCATTAATTTTTAAGAAATTAGATTACATAAATTTAGCTAATTTTACTTGATATTATAACAAAAATATTTATTAAAACTAAGCTGATCTTCATAAGAAATCAGTTTATTATATTTAGGGTAAATATATACTATTTTCTGCCTTATTTTTAAAAAAAGTTTTATTTATTATTTTTAGGGAGAGGGAAGAGAAGGAGGCAGAGAGGGAGAGAAGCATCAATGTATGGTTGCTTTTCACCTGCCTCCAGCTATGGACCTGGCTGGAGACCTGGCTTGAGACCTGGCTTGCAACTTTGTGATATGCCCAGACTGGGGAATCTAACCAGCAACATTTGGGTTTGCAGGCCAGCGCCTATCCACTGAGCCACTAACAAAGGCCCTGCCTTATTTTTATAAGTAGAGAGAGGCACTAGAAATGAAGAAAACTTAACTGAAGTATGTCAACATTTATTTATTGATGCCTCCATAGCCTAAAGAACCCCACCTGTTCTCTCAGAACTCTCAGAACGTTTTTAGAATTGTGTAGTCATAAATTATTCAACTCTACCACATTTATGACATTAAATGCTAAAATTAGTCTTTGTTTCCTATTTTACATGTTATTTTTGTAAGCAAAAAAGGGAACTTGTTTAATCTAGTTTGTATCAAAGAGCTGGCCAGGAGTTAAGGAGGCAAAACATAAGGAGTTATGTTGCAAAAGAGGAAAAGAGACCTTGGTATAGAACTAAACTCAATTCTGAATTAAGGAAAAATGATGAGTTATAGTCAAGAAGCAAGGTTCAGGGGTCAGTAAATGGAAAAATATCAAGGGGAATCTTTAGGTAGTAGGAAGAATTCTTGGTAAAGTGACTTGATAGGATTTTTACTGAAGGTAGAACAGGGTGATCAGACATCCCAGGGAGAAAGAGGAGGGTGACATTGATGAGGTATTGATGGAGATTAGCTACCAATGGTGGAGATTCATGATAAACTAACTCAGCAAGATTTTTGCTACAACTGGACCATACAAAGAGGAACAAAAAGGTCCCAAGGTAAAAGTTTAATTGAGAAGAAGATTCAGAGGAGCCTAATACAACTTGGTCAAAGAGGTTGTTTTGTCAGCTGAAATACATATATCTAAGCTGAATGCAGAATGCTGGGCAAGGCTGACAGGACTTTGTTGAACTCTCAACACTGCAAATGCCATTGTGAACATTCAGCAACATCACATGCTACACAGTCATTCTTCTTTCATCTTCAAATAGTTTTGTGGTAAGTTTTTTCCGGCCTTTCTGAAATTGTCTAAGTCTCAAATAATTAGAAGCTGATGAATCAATTTTGTAGTGCCTTGTTTGGTTGATTTAAAAAAAATAATTCTGCTGAAATAACTTCTGTCTTTAATTTATGGATGATGGTATTGATAACAGATGACATTTTAATCACTGTGCTCTGATAATAAATGTTCCTTCCATTTAATCCAATGTTGCTTGACAGAATACAGTCTTGAGGGCTTGCTCAGGTAGTGAGTGATTCAGAGATGGAAAGCATGTGGTACTGCCAAGGAAATGCTGTAAGTTTCTGTAAATAATCTGGTTAGAATGTGACATGAAAAACGAGACTGGATTTTATAAGAGAATATTGCTAAACCAACATTTACTATTGTTACTTAAATTAACTATGACTTTAAAGAAGCTTATGAGAAATACTTAAATGTTTTATGCTGAACTGTTTTGCAAACCAAGTACATTTTTACATTTCCCTTGGCTTAAATCAAACACTATAAGTGATGTCCAGCATATCTTTTGTCATTTAACCAAGTTTCAAAAGGAAATAGAGAAAGTAAAAGAGAGGGAGGGAAGGAAGGAGGGAGAGAGAGAGGGGAGAAACAAAAAAGCAGAGAGAAAGAAAGAGAAAGAGAGAAGTTGGTTTATGTCTGTCTTAAAAACTAAAAATTTTAAATCATGCATGGTATACAATTTGCATAACATTTGATAGTACCTTTAAATATATATTTTTAAATTTATATATATATATAAAAGATAATATTATTTTGAAAATAACTAGGGGACTTCTTGTTTAACTAGTAAAGTAAGAATGCAATTCACAACTTCCAAAATCAAAAAATAAATGGGCAAAAACCACCAAGAAGATTAAACCAGGAGCTAAGAGAAGAGTGATATCCTTAAAAAAAAAAAAAAAGAGACATAGTATTTGAAGCTTGGCTGGATGCAGCCAAGGGAAATAGGTAGATGTGTAACCTAAGCTGATATCTTCTTACAGAAGAGAAATCTCCAGGGACCCATGCTGTACCAGAAGAACAAAACCTCTGACCATGAAGGAAAAGGATTTGTGCCTGTACAGGTTATCCATTACTACACTAATTTTGTGTAAGTAGGCACTGCAAAACTCAGACATAGAATAAATCGTTATTTATTTTGATAACAATTATGCAGTTCAGTGACTTAAGCTGGCATGGGTGGGTGGCTCAGGTAGTCCCAAAACACCCACATTTCAATGTTTTCAGCTAGTGGTAGCCTGGGAAACAGGCATGAGGGAAAAGAGATCTTGTGATTCTCATCTTTCAGCAAACTAGCCCAGGCATGTTCTCATTTTAATGACAGGACACAAAAGGAAATAAGCCCAATCATGCTTGAGTTGGGCTTACCAACATCCAACTGGTCAAAGATGGTCAATCAGTCAGAATGGGAGAATACCATTAAGTTACAAGGCAAAAGGAATAACTGAGGAGTAAAGCCATTAATCATCAAACTACCTCAGCCTTAACCAGGTATCCAGAAACTTGTTAGAAGTTGCACAGCAAAATCAGAGGGAAGACATATTGGAAGACTTTACTTTCTCACTCCTCATTTTCCCTGCCTTGTTAGTTGATGTACAGAAAAAGTTGGTAGAATTTACTATCTGGAACCTCACTTTGTAATGCCCAAAGGAAGATACACACATCTTAGATAATATAAGAAGAGAATAAAAACAATCTATTGTTCATTATTTATTATTATCAATGAAAAAAGAACTAGACATGGTTGTGGTCATTCAGCATGCTCATGAATTCAGAGCAGGAGTTGAGAGACCAGAGGGAAAATGGCATTCTTTAGAATAAAATTAATATTAAGAACACATATGGGAAAATGTTAGGAATACATTATTGTAAAAAATGTAGACCAATGACATGAAGACTATTTTCATTTGGCTTGTTTCTAGTTCAGGAATCTAATAAGTAAAGTGGCTATGAATGTTCAAGTATGAACTTATTGTAGCCATATGTTTTCTTTTCTCTGGACAAATACTTAGAAAAAGTGAGATCTTTGGATCATATGATTACAGTATGTTTCCCTTTATATATAAAAAAGCAATTGTATTTTAAAATATTTGTTTCTTTTAAATTCCAACTACAAATAAATAAGATTAACAATTCTTAGTTCCTACATATTAACATTTGGTAATGTTCATCTTTTTTACTTTTAACATTTCAAAGAATGTAGGTTTAATATGCATTTTCCTTAAAGTTAACGATGTTGAACCTATTTCTCGTACTAGTTTGTCATCTGTGAATACATTTTTGATAGCATGTGTAAAACTTTTTTCTTTATTTTAAAATTGGGCTCTTTGTCTCATATAGAATTGAAAGATCATGATTTATATTCTGGACATGAGTCTTTAACTGATATATAATATAATGTGAATAATCTCTCCAAGTCTGGGGTTTTCCCTTTCATTTTCAAAACATAGTGCCTTATAAATGGGAAATAAATAGTTTGTTTAATCTTCAGGAAGTCTTATTTATCAAGGTTTTATTTTATATTTCCTTCTAGTTGTGTCCTAACAAATCATTACACACCCAAGACTGCTAAGATTTTCTTCTGGACAATTTATACTCTTAGGTCTTACATTTAGATCTACTAATCATTTCATGTAAAACTCATTTTTCCCATTTAACTATCAAATTATTTAGCCCTATTTTATGAAAAGACTGCATTTTTCTCCATTGTGTCCCTCAGCATATTTGTTCAAAATCCATTTGTGTTATATATAATCATTGTACTCTAAGTAGTAAATTTGTATTTAATCATGGTACAAATTGGCAATTTTGAACCTAACTCACAAATATAGTTGGACAGAACAAATAAGTAAATAAATTATAGATAATGGGAAATATATTTCTTCATTTCTGAAATGTTACCAATAAAACAAGTAGAGAGGCAAGAATAAACCCTGTCATGTTTAAGAGTAGGGGATACTAGTGTAAATGAATGCTTATTTTCTTAATTTGCAGACATATATAGAAATAACTATAGATATGTATATCTATTTTCTATCTCAGTCCATGAGAGATCCTAAGGGCAGTAACTTCTCAGTGGCGACTATGCATATAGTACCCACATACTACTCTCTAAGTAGCATTTTGTGGTAAAAGGAGCCAGGGCTCCCTAGATGAATGGCTGCTTCTAGGGCTGGAGCAGAAAAAATATAGAGGATTCTGAAGTACTTTATAGTGCAATAAAGTAAAAAAAAAATAAAAAAATTAAGTTTTAAAATGATAAAGGCATATTAGAACATAAAATTCCCCAATGGCCAAGAATTGAACAAACTGAGCAATAAAATAAATGAAAATAGTATTGATTATAACCAAAGAAAAATGGATATTCATAAGTCCATGCTGGTATAGATAAATTATTAAATAAATAAAGAGATTTGGAAAAATCTTTCTTACTTCTAATATTTGGAAAGATTCCAAATATTACAATTAATACAAGTAAAATCCTAATAATAAGAGCACTATAACATAGTAATGGATGGAAGTTTCACAGAAAAATGCTAAAATTAACAGATAAAACTATGAAGAAAAATTAGATATTGCATAAACTCCCATGATCATCTCCCAAACACACTAACTTCTGTGGTGCTTTGAATGAGGGAAAGGAAAAATAGTAATTTTTCTAGAAAACACAACTTTAACCAAGTGATCAACTTTGTCATCTAACCACCAGTAATTTTTAATCATTTTAGAATATAAAAATGGGGAAAAAGACTATTTGCAACAGACTGAAGGAAGGAAAGGAAAGAAGGAGAGAGAAGGGAAAGGACAGAAAGGGAATGGAAGAGAGGGGAAGAGAAGGAAGGGGAAAGCAAGGATGGGAAAAAAATTTTGAAAAAAGAGAATTTCCCAGGACCATTAAAGTATAATACTTGAAAATCTCAATTAATATGCTAGCACTTAGAGAGGAAGTAAGCTAAACTGTAAACCTAAAACAATGATTTATTTGAGTAGCATAACCATTTCCTTCCTTTTGGAGTTAAAACCAAAAAGAAATTTAGTAAGAATTTGAACAATATTATAACTCCATATTTAATATACTCTTTAAAAGTCAGCCCAAAATATCATGGGGATTCTTATCTAGCTTAAGAGCATTCAGGTAACATCCTCAAACTGTTGAAACAGCTTCCAATGATATATTTGACTTGACCTAATATTAAGTTTTATCACAGTAACTAAGTGAAAGGTTCAATTTCAGGGCTATCTGTATGTCTGCCATCATATAGTTTAATATAATGAAATCTAACATTCACTTCCTAACTGCCATTTCTCGAGCAGCCTGCTTATGAACATATTAAAAACCATGCAGCATTTGCATATCTAAGCAGAGCACTTGCCTCGGCAAATGCATCTGGGAAAAGAACAGGAACCAGGGGTCAGCTTCTCAATCTTTTTCCTGCCAAGCCCATCCAAGCACAAAGCTGCTTTTTGAAGACAGTGGGAGCTTTGTTCTTGGATCTGCTCTGCAGGGAAACAAAGCAGACGAACAGAAGTCAATAGATGCTGTGTGTAGCTGAGATGGCAATTGATGGCATGATTGCATGATGCACTCTGACTGGGGCCACATTTGAATGCAATATTGTTGTTGCTATTATTTTCATTATCTTTCCTGGGGTTAAAATTTACCCCATGAAATTTGTTGGTCAACTGCCCAACAAATATTTTACAAGGGGCTATGGTGTATTAGCATTTTTACTTTCATTCAGGGGCTTTACCTATTTCAATTTCTGTTCCCCAAATCACATTTTCAAGCCAGGGTTATAGAAAAGGAAAAGACTAGACCTACAGATACTCTCTTTTCAAACAGTTGCTAGAAAATATGTAATACTATATGTCAAATACTTTGTTAGGACTTTACATGTAAGTAATTTGCTAAAAGTCACATAATTTATAAGTAGTAGATATAAACTCTAAGTATGACTCTAAGATGAATTTTCTTCTTAATCACCCCATCTTGCAGCCAATAAAGCATTTATATTATAATATATATAGTTATATTATAATATAGCATGGCATTCTCACACTTCTTAGATTTTATTAATTTGGTGAATTTATTAATGCAATACACTTGTTTTATAAAATAAACAAATTTGTAAGTAGAAAATCATTCAGGATGCCTCAATAACTAATTTTTATGCATACATTCATTCATTCCCCAAAGTAATTTTAACTACTATATCTCAAGCCAGTGTAATTCACTGAAGGCAAATATCCATACCTCCCAGAAAGTTATGCTATTTAGTAATTAACCCAAATACTGAAGAGTTTTATAATATTCCCAAATCATCTGTCAGTAATTTTTTGGATAAATATAAACAAAGGACTAAGAAGATGTACTTATTGCAATTCATTATTTCCTTTTAGAATATGAAGAGTTTCTCAGTGGTCCAAGCAGGGTAATGAAGCCAGAGGGTTCCAAGAGCAAAATACAGTGTTCAGTGAAAAAAATCATGAGTTTGGGCCAAGGGCACTGGCAGCTCCTCAATAACCTGGGGTGCAAGGAAAAGAGTCTCAGTGCTATTCATAAGGCAGTACAGATAAAAAAAAAAAAGAAGAAGAAAGAAAGAAAAAAGAAAAAAGAAATGGACCAGAAGCAGGCTGCAAGAGAGCAGACTTATTCAGAAAGAATTGGGAATTCAATATACTCAAGAAGCTACCATACCAACAACCTAAATTATCTGGCCATACCGTTCCCCAATTCCAAGGCAGAAATCTATGTAATTTATGCAGGTAGATCCTAGACTAGTCAGAAGCACAATGAATCCTGGTTCTAAAATATGGCAGTAGTGTGAAATCTATTTAATTAACCAATCTTTTTAAACTTTTAATTTTTGTCATCTGTAAGAAGGATTAGCAATGATATCTGCCTGAGAGAATTGTAACGGAACTAAAAACAGATGATAAATATGCACTTTTTAGACCAGTGCTTGACATAAGCATTGCTGAATACTTTATTGGTATGACTATTTGAAGCATCCTGTTGGGGAAAGCCATTGAAATTTGAAAGGAAGGGATAGCAAGATCACTTTTGCAGAAAAATAATGGCAAAGGCAAAGGTTAAAGTGATGAATCTACAAGACATGGATCTCTAAAGATTCACTGGTATTTAAATGTATTTTATTTAAGTGTATTTTACCAATCTGTTGAATCAACAAATTTTAAATAATTAACTATTTTGTACTTGGTGCTTTGAGGGATATCTCAAGTTGAATGGTTCCTATTGTCTTAGAGTTGCTAGTTTGTTGATGAAGCAGGGATCTTTAAAATTAATAACTGTAAACTTTTATATATCACATCATAGAGGCACAAACTCTAACTACAAGTAGGATAAGAATCTGAAATGATTTTATGGAGGAGAAGAAAGGAGGAGTAGGTTCTTGATAGTCAATATGGAAAGCTAGAAAGCTGATCTAAAAGCAGAGTTTTCTAGGCCTTAAAGGATCTGTGAACTTTCCCTTGAATGACAGACATGGACAAAACCTCCATTGACAGCCAGCATCCCCTGATAGGTAGTTAGGGCTTGGTTTTGAGTTGAGTCCCTGAGTTGGATTCCTGGGTCCATCATTTACTAACCAGGTGACAATGACTGTGAAGTTTCTTCTAATATGTAATAGAGAAGCCAATATTAATATCCTCATTTCTCTGTGAAGATTAAATGAATTAATATAGGAAAAAAAAAAAACTTAAAATAGAGCCCCAAGTACTTAGTGAGAGCTCAAAAATTCTTAACTGGTTTCATCAGTGATTCCCTGAAAAAGAAACCGGGTTACTAACCTCATAAGTGTCTCAGGAATGATTGGATAAGGTCAAATTCAATTGAATTCTCAAAGGTGAAAAAAATAAAGCAAAGGCTACACCTCCTATTGAGGGTCAGTAACCTCATCTATGTCCCAGCCAAATGTTCTTTACTCTCTACTTTGGCATGTATTCTTTCTTTTTCATAGGCATCTGCTTATAAAAATTACTGCAGTAAAGAGCAATTATTTTTCAATTTGAAGATGTTTCCCAAGAGTTAGGCAAGCCAACAAGGCAAATTTCCCCCATGAAATATAACCACTTTCAAGATTCGTCCATCTGTTTTCATCATTTATTTAAATATCTTATTTTATTCTCTATTCCTGTAACCCTCTGTATTATTTTCCCATGGTTGCTATAACAGATAACCTCAGACTGGGTTTATTAAAACAACAGAAATGTTCTTCCATAATCTTACAGCTCTGGTTATTAGAAGTCCAAAATCAAGGGGCTGGCAAGACCAATCTGTCACTCTCTTTGAATGCTCAGTGAGGGCTCTTTTGCTAATAACTTCTGGTGTTGTCAGAAATCTTTAGAAATTCATAGGTTTTTTTGACTTGTTACTCTAACATCCACCTTTGTTACCATATATAGTTCTCCCTATATATCTATATCCCTGTATCTCTTCTCCACCTGGAACATTTCCTCTTCACTTTTGATAAAAAACACCCATTGATTAAGGGCCCACATCACTCCAGTATAACCTCATATTAGTTAATCACATCTTCAATGAGCCAATTTCCAAATAGAGTAACATTATCAGGTATTGGGTAAGGTGTGCACTATGGAGATATATTCTCTTAAAATAGTTATGCTAACATGTTCATTACTGGTAGGACAAACTTGTTTCTTTAATGAAAACACATCTTTAAGAGTCTATTCTCTACTTGGCTGGTAGCACAGTGGATAAGGTACCTGCCTGTGAACCCAAAGATCACAGGTTTGATTCCCCAGCCAGGGCACATAACCAGGTTGCAAACCAGATCTCCAGTGAAGGCACATGCAAGAATTTCTCTCACTTTTGCTCTCTATCTTACTCTCTTTCTCTAAAATCAATAAACTAAAACAAAAAAAAAGGAAAACTATAGGCCAATATCCTTTATGAATATTGATGCAAAAATCCTCAACATAATTGTAGCAAATAGAATTCAATAAGCATTAAAAGAATTATACAACATACCAAGTAGGATTTACTCCTGATTGCAATGATTGTTCAATATATGGAAATCAAGTGAATGTAACACACTTCATTAACAGAATAAGGGGTAAAAAATACACATGGCATACAAAATACACAAGGCATACAAAAAAAAAGCACCTGACAAAATCATTTCATCATAAAAATTCTCAACAAACTAAGAACATAAATCACCTAAAGACCATATATGGAAAGTCCACAGGTGATTTCTTATTCAATGGTGAAAATGGTTATGAGAAAGTAAAGAACAGCATAGGAAATATAGCCAATAATAATATAATAACTATGTATATTGGCAGGTGGGTCCTTGAAGTACCAGGGGGATCACTTTATAAATTATATGATGGTATAACCACTATGCTATACACATGAAATTAATATATAATAATATTGAATGTCTACTGTAATTGAAAAAAATAAAGGATGACATTTTTAAAAAGCAGTTAAAAAACTGAAAGCTTTCCCCCTCATATCAGGAACAAGGAAAGGATGTCCTCTCTCACTATATTTATTCAACATAGCTCTTGAAATCTTAGCCAGATAAAATAGGTAAGAAGATACTCAAAACTAGACTCGCATAGCACTTGTGTTTGTTTTTGTTTAATTTGTGGGCAAAGACTACAAACAGGTGCAAAAAATAAATCCCCCTTTGCAACCCATAACTCATTGTCCAGTATGAGTTTTGATACATATAAGAAGGAACATGATTTAAAAAAACAAACACACACACACATACAAAAAAACAACAACAACAAAAAAAAAAACAAAAAACCAAACTTGAACAAATAAAGGAATGCTGCTATTTTACTTAGAACTGTAAATCAGTAATTAAAAAATAAATAATTCAATTTAAAATAAGCAAAGGACTTAAACAGATGGTTTCTTCAAAGAAAATATACAAATGGTTAAAATTAGTAATCATCAGGAAAATACAAATCAAAACCTCCAAGGGTTATTACTGCCAACCTATTAGATGATCAATGCAAAGAAAAGAGAGAAAATATGGATAATGGAAGGAAGAAAGGAAGGAAGAAAATTGTTGATGAGAATGTAGAGAAATCAGAGCCCTTGTGAGCTTTTGGTGATAATGCAGAAAGAATAGTGTAATCCTATGGAAAAGAGAATTATTTTTCAAAATAAAAAATAATAATAATTATATGATCCAGCAATTTAAATTTGGGGTATATATACAAACAAATTAAAAGCAGAAACTGGAAGAGATATTTGCACACCCATGTTCACTGCAGCATTATTTACATTAGTCAAGAGGTAGAAGCATCATAGATGTCAATGGATAAAGAAAATGTGCTATATACATACAATGGTGCATTAATCAGCCCTAGTAAAGAAACTTTGCTGTTGTGACAGTATGAATGAACATGGATGGAATTGTGCCAATGACACATACCACATACAGGACAAATATTACATGATTCTTGTTAAATGAGCTACCTGAAGTAGTCAAATTCTTAGAAAAGAAGGTAAAATGTAGTTTCCAGAGGATGAGGACAAGTGGAGTTTTGTTTAACAAAGATCGAGTTTCAGTTTTGCAAGATGAAAGAGAGTTCTAGAAATCTGGCACAGCAGGTGCATAAAGTTAATGCTACTGTATCATATACTTAAAAGAGTTAATATGGTAAATTTTATGTTGTGCATATTTTTTCCACAGTAAAAATATGTGGGTTTAGTACTAAAATATTGGGAAGCTCTCTGAAACACTGAAACATGGTATTTATGTTACTCATGTATCATTTACATTAATATATTTATTTGAAATAATATTTAAATACCTCTTATTTCCATTCAAACAATCACTGAATATTCATCGAGTACCTACCCTCACTGGGCACTGAAGTGGGTGCTGGATACAGGACAGACATGCTCTCTGCCCTCATGGGGCTTACATTCTAGTTTAATCAACGTTGAATTAATAAAAGTGTTTTTGTTTTTCAATATACCTATCTGTATACACATGTATTTGTTATTTTTTTAAAAGAATATATAAAGAGTTGAAAGAGCACAAATTTTCTATTATATAGACTTTTGTTCAATTCTCAGCTTACATTTTTAAAGATTTTATTTATAATTTCTAGAGAAAGAGGAAGGAAGAGAGGCAGAGAGGGAGAGTAACATCAGTGTATGGTTGCCTTTCACCTGCCTCCAGCAACAGACCTAGCTGGAAACCTGACTTGCAACCTGGCTATGTGCCCTGGCTGGGAAATCAAGCCAGCGACCTTTGGGTTAGCAGGCCAGCACCCTATCCACTGTGCTACCAGCCAGGGCTTCAGCTTTTGTTTTTATTAGACTTCTGACCCTACTAAAGTTATCTATCATTTGTAAGACTTAGTTCTTTACCCCACCAGGTACTGTAAGGAATAAATGGCAAATTCTATCAATTTCCTGACACAAAATAGGCTTTCACCAAATGCTAGTTTCCTTTATACTTTCTAATAATAATAGGTTTATTTTTCAGGTGCTTGGTCATGGTTATATAATAATGTCTCACTGATGGTTCTGAAAACTGTAGGTCTTAATCAATGGCATCATATACTCTTCTAATATATGGGATCTATCCAGAAGGTATCCAGCCATGTAATATGAAAAATAGAGACACTTGTTAAAGAAGATACAAGATACATTATACATAGGACAATAGCTCTTTAGTCCCCTTCAAAGTGGGCACTTTGGGACCTCACACATCTCTCCCAATCTCTATCAGCTGCCTTCTCATAATTTCCTGAATCTCACTGATGGTCTGAAATCTCTTGCTTTTCAAAGGCGAATTTAGTTTTGGGAAAAGTGAGAAGTTGCAGGATGCCAAATTTGAGCTGTACAGGGCTGTCCCACCTGGTTGATTTGATGTTTTGCAAAACAGCTCTGCATAAGATGCGATGCATGAGTAGGCACATTGTCCTGATGAAGCTGCCAATCACTAGTTGGCCATAGCTACAGACTTCTGAATTATCCAAATAGTTTCCAAGGAGGAATGTTCAAGTTTTACATAAAACTCGATGTAGATGCTTTGCTCTGCTTACTCAGTTATTTTGAATGTTATGGCCACACAATACATATTCTCACTGAACAGTGTCTACTGCCCCCACTAGCCAGTACTGTGAAGTCATCATTGTTCACACATGATCATTCCAGTCCACTCTCCTTGGCAGCCAGGTTATATCAATGTCATGCAAACCATTCTCATCATATTAACAATGCTGGACTATTTCCAGTCAGATATGGTATATTTGTATTGAATTTCATTTAATTAGCAGAAGATAGAGTAATTTTAGATATCTACTGGTCTCAATCTTGATACCATATAGATGAAAAAGTCTATGTCCAAAATTTCTTAATATCCTTTAACATTAAATTAAATTTAATCAAGATCTGTCAACACTTCAGAAAACAAAAGAGTCAAAGGCGATGTTTGGTTCAGACATCAAAAGTGAGTCACCAGAAATCATGAGTTTAGTCCAATTCTTTTAACATTTTTAAAATAAAATATTTTCAGATAATTCTAGATTAATAAAAGATTATTTCAAAAGCAATGGGCCTTCTTTGCCTTGTCATGATTTTACAAATTGATATGGCCTCTTTTGTGTCATTTTTCAAAACGTTACTTTTCTGTGATATCAGGATATCACAAAACTCTGGAGTATTTCATGCTATAAAATGCTTGAAGTACTTCAAAATGAGATTTTGATGTCATTGATAAACCACAATAGAAACAGATAAAACACAAATTTATCTTAATTAAATTCAAATTTTTGAGCTATAATTTTGATCAAATAATTTCAAACTGGGCTTAAAGAAGGAGAGACCTTCTGTTTCATGAGTGTTCTTTTTACATAAAAAATACCTCAAAGTAGATATTTCTAATGGAAATGGTTGTTCAACCATAACTATTGCATGCCTGCTCTATAGCACTAATAAACCATTGGCAGACCTCCACTCAGCTGCAATAGGCCTGCCTTCAGTGATTATCAACTCTATGTGGAAGTAGGTAATCTAATCATACAAGCACTTTGAGACTTAAATATCCTGGAGAAGAAATGAAAAAGCTCATGCTCTTCATACATAACAGAAGACCATTTCATTTCTCCAGCCTACTTAGCAGAGACAGAGGCAGTTGATAACTGCCAAAAATAAAGCATCAAAGGAGAGTTTGAAAGGTTATCTTTGGGAGG
Source organism: Noctilio leporinus (assembly GCA_004026585.1). Classification (NCBI taxonomy): domain Eukaryota; kingdom Metazoa; phylum Chordata; class Mammalia; order Chiroptera; family Noctilionidae; genus Noctilio; species Noctilio leporinus. The sequence goes on from PVIW01000064.1 coordinate 67,092, forward strand.
AAATGTGTTTGAAATAATTGCTTAGGTGGCTGTATTCAATATGGTCAACAAAAGGCAGCAATGGATTGATAGAACTACAGAGTCAGAATGAAATCTGTACTAATTAGAGGGCTATTTTTAATAATGTTTATTTTTCATAATGACCAATGTAATTCCCTTTGGTGGTAATATATATAACTGTCTCCCCAAATCAAATTGAAAATTTGAAGATTTCCTTAAAATAGCATTAATTTTGCCTTGAAAAATAAACTAAATCCCTTAACAATCCAGTATAAAGCTATTACTATCAAATACAGAGTTTAAAAAGTGAACATTCTTCTTTAAAATCCTATTGCTGCTCTTATATACTTATTTTATGTTTATATTTATCTCAATAAATATACCTATTTATGATCAATTTAATTATATATACATGCAATTAAAACCTAAACTAAGTTATATATTTTCTGGGATTTGTAGTTTTTTACTTAAAGTTTTTCTACAATAGCTTAATGTTTTATGTTACTCTCAACAGAATAACCTCAATCTTCAGAAATATCATTTCATAGTATTGATGTCCTATAGTTTAATCATTCACCTATTAAATGTTTACACAATTTTAATGTATTATACAGTATTACATTACAAATACTACAATGACTGCCTTTCATGATCATCTTCACTCATACACTTTATCACTTTTATAGCATAAATGTTTCAAGATACAGTTCTGGAACAACATTCATGCACTTTAAATTTTGATAGTTGACTCTGATTGTCATCCAGAAAGTTTTCAATTTACAAATTTACCAGTACTTCCTTTTAATTTTTTAAAATTCTCACCAGAGGGCATGCTTATTGATTTTAGAGAAAGAAAAAGGGAAGGAGGGAGAGAGAAAGAAAAATTAATGTGAAAGAGAAAATCTATCCATTACTTTGTATGAGCTTCCCAACCTGGACCAATCCAGCAATCTAGGCACAATGCCTTAACCCAAAATTGAATCCACAATCTATAATTTATCAGACGATACTCCCAACTAAGTTAGCCATACTGGCCAGTGCTCAAATTGTAAGCACTTTCCAGTATAGTTTCTAATCTGACTAAAAGATTAACAAACAGTACAAATTAATATTAATATTTATGCTTTCTCTTTAGTCTTTCAAGCTTTGACTTTTTTTTTTCCTGCCTTTACAAGTATGGGCACATTTTGACTGGGTATTTGGGAATTAACAAATCGGAAATTTCTGATTGGAGAGAAAGGTTTTGTTAACAGTTGTTCTGTTTCTTTACAGAGCAGAGGATTTGAGACAGAGGCAGTAGAACCACCATTACTCAAAACTGTAATGGTTGCTTTGTTTAGCAAGATCTTTGTAAGCAGTAAAATTAGAACTAGATTTCATTTAAAAGAAAGCAAATATGTAGCATTTCCTCCAGTGAAATTTACCTACAATGTTTTACGTCTCATAAGTGATTTAAACTGCTGTCAAATATTCTTAGTCAAATTTGCCAAGAATATTTCATAAGTTTACCTTCCTTTGTGAGTTTTATATTTGGGGGACTTCTACCATTTTTCTGCTTATAGAGAAATCACATTTGTAACTCATTGTTTATGCCATGTGAAAAGCATTTAGGTTAATCTAGTTAAATTACTATCTAATTCAAACTCTGTGTGATTTTGTGGGAAACTGGCCATACTAAATATATATATTTATAAATAATATATTATATATTATATAAATAATAGAATCAAGATCTGAATTTTGATTCTGGTTGTGCCATTCACAAACCACAACCTCTCAATGAGTTATTAAAACAGCCTTGAAAAAGACACTGGCTTTTTTATCCAAATAAATTGGTTGGATCAGGGGCTATTCTACGACTTTTTAGCCCCAAGAAGATTCTAAAGATTAGAGATATGCTTTTTTCCTTACTGTAATAATAACTCTTCAAAACAGGTCTATATCAAACCTTATAAAAATTAATAACTGACTATTGGAAGCTATTTGCTTTTCTTAAACAATAGAATTCGCTATAATGATTAACAGCATGAACTTTAGAGTCCCTAAAACTAGTTTCTGTTTCCTGAATGATAATGCACCAGTTAAGCTAATTATGAGAAACATCAGGGTAATAATGATAATGTCTATTTTATAAAGATGCTGGGAGTATTAAATGAGTGTGTTAGTAAAGCATGACATTCAATGCACATCAGGTACTCATTCATGCTATCTAATTGAATTATTGTTGGAATTAATCTGTGAGACACCAGGAAGGTGTTAAGTCTTTCTCATTTCCTGCATTAAGTCAGTCTAATTTTTCAAATACAGTAAGAATGATGATACCATTTGATGCCCCACTTCCTTCATCAAAGCAAGACATTTGATTAGCAGGTCACATAGAGAGCCCCAGTTTCTAAGCCAAAGATCTCTTTTTTCCCCAAAACAAACAAAAATCCAAATGTCTGCCACTGCAAACATTTGGTGCATGCTCAGATACATTAAATAGGAAGGATTGAACTACACAGTTATTGCAAAAGCAATAATTCTAACTCAACCTTGCCCAAGTGAACCTGAAAATCCCACCAAAGTCAAGAAATGTAACTTTAATAAACAGGCTGTTAGCACCTTACTCTCGAGTGGGTGACATTTGTTCAAGATCGCTTACTCAACAGTACTGAAAGCTATAAGAAATAAGTTATCTGCCATGTTCCTGACATTTATAAAGAAATCCTGGCTTGAAGTAATGGCCAAGTGCAACTCTGTGATGTAACGAGAAAATGCTGAGGGTTTGTTTGTTTAACGTTTGAAGATAAAAGCTTTAGTGTTAGAAGGAATTTAGGAACAAACAGAGCTTCAGGGCATGTCTCCATGCCTCCTGTCAGTATCAGAAAATCCACCTGGTGAGCTAATTCAATTCCAATTCTTTCTTATCCCGACTCTAAGTTCAGGAAAAATGGCCTATGTTTCTGAGATTCTCTGTGAATCTATTTGTGAGAACCTTACTGCAGTTTATAATACTGGTATATATTAAACCTCCTTAAATCTTATAAAATTGAAATAAAAACCCAAATTAAGGCTTATTTATAAAAAATATATAAATTGGCATGATAACATACACTTGAGATGAAATAAGAAACAAGCATAATTTCCCTATAGGGCATTTTAAGTGAATGAATTGGATAAATACAGCTTTTTTCATGAACTACATTTTGCTCTTGAAATTTTAGTAATATCTAGCTATCACATCACTTCCAAACTTGGTAGCAAGATAAAAAATCATTGCCTGAAGTATAAAATGACATAAAAATTTAGGAGAAACATTTAGGATTATGAAAACACAGTCTTTAAAATATTTGCATATTTCTGTCCAGAGAGGAAATTTCGTAATTAACACTAAGGAAATAATACATATTCCCATTAAATATTTTATGCTCTAAACTATTTACTTTTCAACTTATTTATAATAGAGAAAAACTAAATAATCTACAAAATAATGTACCAGGTCTATCTATTAAAGCTTGTAAACTATAAAATCTTCATCCACACAATTAATTACTATGACATCATACATTTATCATCTAATATGAAAAAGTTTAATTATACATGACAGAGAATTTTAAAATGAGATATACATATATACTATATGATTTCCTCTATATCATAAATGAAAATAAATGTTCAAACATCCTTTATTCTTTTTTTCTGTGAAATTATTACATGTAATTTTACTTAGATTAATCAAACACTTCTCTACATTTTCAAAATTTTTTATACCTATGACCTCTATAAGTAGAAACCTTTTCTGCAAGTTTACAAAGATCAAAATACTCTTAAAGCAAAACACAAAACTTTTAAATATTCTCTTACACTGATATGTTAACTAGATTAAACTAAGTCTGGGACATTATGTTCCCTAATTAATATTCAGAGTTAACCAACTTACTTGAAATGAAGCAAAGCTTTACCTTCCACTTCCATTCTTGGCACATGACTCAAAACAGATACCCAGAATGATGACATGGGTGGTTCTTTCCATTGTCTGATTTGTCCCTAATAGTTTATTCTCCTATTTTCCTTGATATTTTCTAGGCATTTTGCCTAAAATGTATTTACTTATTTTCAAGAAAATGTATGTTTTTATTTGAGTCAGCTAGCCTAGAACAGAATTTACCTTCCTCAATAGCCCATTTTAAATCAAACAATGTCTACCGCAATAGAGTAATCAGACAGAACCCTGGTTTAAAATCTCCACCTGGTCAGTGCCAACAGTGTAGTCCTTCGGGCCTGTCTGTAAAACTTGGATTTCAGTGCAAGAACAAAACGTTGACCCAAATACCAATGTCTAAATATTTATATGTTATACACAAAGTAAACAGACTTCATAACAAGGAAAGTCACAATTCAAATTCCGAATTCTCAGGTTCATCAGACTGTGAAGCTGGGATGTGATGGTGTAGGCAGGGGTGGACCCCAGCTTGTCCAGCTCTTTCTGACACAACTGAAATGCTGCTGCCTCCCCCACTCACCCCAGATGCTTCCAGTAGGCTACTCTATGAATTTAGGGTATTTTCACACATGCAACTCAAACTGCCCTGCAAAAGGGGACCTCATAGATTTGGTAATGAACATGGAACCATGTGGCAGGGAATTCCAAATGTGAAGGATCAGAGCCCAGCATAAAAACTTGAACAAACGCACTGTGTCCACAGCTCTGTGGTTCTCCAGACTCCTTGCCTGTGCTGGATAACAACCAAAGAACCAGGGGGCCAAAGTTGAGTCCCCAAAAGAGTAGAGGCTCCTCCAACAGGTGGTACTAAGTCTGTTTGTTTTAATTGTTTCAATTCAAGAAAATATATCCAGAGGTAAGACAATTTTCTAATTAATGTCCACAGAAAGTAGGATATTGGTTTTTCTCATTGAATTACTGGATAAGTCTATATTATACTCTCAAGCTTCCTCTGTATCCTGCTAACCAACCACCCCACTGACCTAAGCTTATCATTGCCTCATTCCTATTCCCTAAATGTGCTTTATGTTTACAGCTTTATGATCAGAGTTGGTAGGAATAGGTGAGTAGATATCAGCTTCAGACACATAATTAAAGTTTCAAAAGAAACATCTTATTACCCACAGTGGGTACAGGTTCTTTGTTAGACACCCTAACAATTCCAAGCCACAATATTGTATTTATTGATAGTCAGAGAATGGATTCTGTGAAACACAATAATCAGACCATTATTGATTATTTTAGATTTATCTTATTTTCCAAGAGTACTAATTCACTTACAGATAGTTGGTGATGTGATTAACAAGAAGAAAATATTTTAAATAAAACTTGCAGGAAAATTACAATTCTATTTGATATCTAATCACTTCTACTTCATCTTGGGAAAATATGATTGATTTTAATATGCAGGAACCAAGACTGTGGTCTAATATGACTTTTGCTGAAAACATGATTTAAGATATTGTTTCCATTCTTTAATCAATAGCCATTATATTTGTTTACATTTAAATTTCCCACTGAGCTCACAAAAGGAAAAGAAAAAAACAAGCTTTGCTAAGGCTTGTTAGAAGAAACTAGACTAACAAGGAACTGACATTTATCTCAAAGAACTAGAAAAATAAAGGTCTAGGGACAAGTATATAAAATTAAGGCAATTTGACTGTACCTACTCATTACAAATACAGAATGAGACAAAAGTAGATTTTGAGTTGTGAGTATACAAAACACAGAATTTACTCTTGTATTATGATTTATTTATTATTTATTACTTTCCATATGAACAATTGTAAACCTACTTTTGCCTCCTCCTGTGTATTTTATATAGTACACTAAGATGGAGGTAGCACCTTTGTACTTTATATTTCCAATCAGTTAATGGGATATGGATGGTTAGATGTGTGTATGTATATATACATTTATGCATATCCTAGATCCATAACCAGGAGAGGTCTGATATGCTTTCATAAGGTTACAAAATAGTAAAAATATTTCTGATCTGACTATAGTCAACACTCAATTGATCAAATTGTATTGTATTTATCCATTAGATTTCACTCTAATTGATTGTGGGCTATGAGTTTTCTATAGGATTTTTAGTGATATTTTCATTCTGCATTCTTCCTGTGTCAGTCATGATTCTGTTTGCAAGAAATAGAAAATTAATTGTCTATCTTAAAAATTAAAGGACTTACATGGTTGGGGAAACCCTCTGCTCTCTGAGGAGATACCCAGGGTATGTCCTTCTCCAGAGCAAAAAGATACACACAGCCTTAAAGTCATACTGAATTTTATTTAAACACATGTTTTTTTTTTTTTTAAAGATTTTATTTATTATTTCCAGAGAGATAGAGGAAGGGAGAGAGGCAGAGAGGCAGAAAAACATCAATGCATGGTTGCCTTTCCCCTGCCTCCAGCTACAGACCTGGCTGGAGACCTGGCTTGCAACCTGGTTATGTGCCCTGGCTGGGGAATTGAACCAGCAACCTTTGGTTTTGCAGGCCAGTGTAAACTCATGTTTCTTTATACAGAGAACATTATGCTATTCTATCCCCACAAGTATATAAAATATAAGCAGAGATATCAAATGTACCATAACAGACCTCTTACAAGGAAATAAACAAAAATATACTTCTTCCTTACTATATAAATTGACAACATGTTTTAGTGCTACCAATTGCAGAGATCCTATTAAATGATAAGTCTCTACATCCTTAAAGATATATATCTGTCTATCAGATTATAAGGCTACACTAATACCCCCTGTAGAATTGAAAGGATGCTCTGGGTGAATCTGCTCTATTGGTTTAGAGCATAGATCTCATAGAGCCCTTCTTCTGCCAAGTAGAATTGATTATTTTTCAAATACAGAAGATAGGATATACAAGCTATCCTTTCCCTCCTTTTTGCCTTTGGTATTTATATGATCTTTTTCAATGTTTAATAACAGTCTAGTGTTTCTTATGAATAAGAGTTTTAAAGTATTTCTTAAACATATTCACGTTAGTTTTAGAAGTTCTAGAGATTTATCTAAGGTACAATCACCGGATAATAAATATGTATGTGTATGTGTTTAATTCTATCAGTGACAAAAATAAACATTTCAAGGGCATATTATGAAGAATTTATAAAATCTGTATGATATTATAAAAGGAGTAAGTAGTAATCTATTTGTATACATTTTCTGAAATGTTATGTACTGATTGGGTAAAGCCAAATTAAACTATTTGAGTAAGTTGACACTCTTAAGTTATTTGTTTTATTTTCTATTCTTGGTCATGATGTTGCACCATATATTTTGAGCACTGATTATAATGGTTAATTTTACTTCAGGATTTATTAGTAGGCATACTGTATTTGGTACCCTGACGATCAAATCAAAAGCATGTTTAAGATTATGAATATCTTATTTCTTATATGTGATATTTTCTTTCAACTCATATATCCTCATTTCTTTGAATAAGATAAAAATCAGTTCCTTGACAGACACCCTTGCTATAGGGTAGAGGAAAGATCAGTCATCTTAATAACATTTGATTTTTACTCCAGACCCTAAGTTGAGTGGTTCTGTTATTGGAGAAAACCTGGTTCTCTCTGATACAGTAAAGACTGCAAATCAGCAAGCTTATTAGCGTGCATGCAAAATTTATTAATGAATGGGATAGCAAAAACAAGGGTGGCCAAAAGCCAGGGTGACAAGCTTGCCCTCGTGTGGCCAGAAGCCAGTAGTCAGAGGTCCTGGCCTGAGGGAGGGCCAAGGGTACAGAGACTGAGGCCTTTGCTCAGAGGACATATGGGTGGCCCATAGGGGTGAAGAGGTTACATATTGATTGACAGGTAAAGACACTAGCTTTCCAGGACTTGGGGGCATGGATACCCAAAGGTGTTAATGGGCTTCTTCCTTTAAGTACTAAAGACCCTTTCCTGCCTTTTGGGCCTTGGGATATAAAAACAGTTTCAAAGGTTTTCCTTCTGAGATAGTGGAAAGGACACATTTCCAGACTTTCTTCTACTGGGGCTAACATTGCGTTTTTTGTGATATTGGAACACTTGGCAATGTTGCGGGACCAGGCCCAGGGCCTCTGGGTTAGGGGGTGAGACATGTCTCCCTCCACTACATTCAACTGTAACATTTGATCCTTCCTTTTCTTACCCAAAAGATTCTGACAGAGAAACCAGCTTCAGGAAGTTGAGGTTAGGATGTAGGGAGTCTAATGTGAATTAAGTGTGGTAAACAAGGAGTCCTCCAGCAGGTGCCAGTTAGCTAGATATCTACCCTGCTATGTCTCATTGTTTGTGAGTCACCTAGCCAGGGCTTTTCTGCCTTGTGTATTCCACTCTTTAGCTACCTGTAAATCACCCACTGTCACTTTGGAAATCTAAAACCCCATTTCTCCCCATTTCTCCTTGACCCAAAATGTCCTCTTGCATATCTGATATTGCCTCACTGGGAATTTTCATGGATTTATTTTACCTATGTGAATTCCACATAAGCATGTATTAAACTTTGATTTTTCTACTCCAGTTAATTTGTCTTTCTTAATTTATAGCACAGTCAGAAGAACTTAGAAAGTAGGAGGACAAGTATTAACATATTTTAGCCACCCGTAGGTACCAAACAAGCACTTCCAGGGATAAGACAGACAGCCATAAATGGCACTATAAAACATTTCAGTTACCATTTAGAGCTTACAAAATGGGGGAAAATGAATATAGGTTTTAAATTGGATTAAATATTATGTCCTAGGGACTACCAGTAGGGTTAGGGCCCTGAGGAGTCTCACCTGGTATATCCTATTGGGCTAGAAATTAGTAAATAGAGATTAAATTATAAGTAACTCATTGCAGCAATCTTCACAGATCTTCTGAAAATGTATTTTAAAAAATAGGAGCCAATGATTAATAGAAAGAAATAGGATTGCTGCTGGAAACCATTGTTGGCATAAAAAATGTGCAAACCTGTAATAATTGTTTGGAATTTATTTGAGACTAGCTGACAACAATTGCCAAGGTGAAAAATATCAATGGATTGAAACTATGCTCCAGAAAATGGCTGTTTTGTATCTTATTTTATACATCACAGTTAGGAGGAGACATTAAGGAGTTACATGAAATATTTTAGTGATGCATTAGGAGATGGGAGAAAGCAAAGCTGGAGACTCCGGGAATAAGAAATAAAATTTCTTTTACATAGGTGAGTATGGAATAGTGAGTAGCCAACAATAAACAGGGAAACAATAACAATGAAGAAATTTAAAATCTCTGAGGCAGTGGTTGCTACCTGAGGGGTCCAAAAAAATGTAATTTTACCATGACATTCTGAAGGTATGTTAGGATAGATGCAAAAAAGACAATAGGAAGACTCAGTTAAGGCAAAGATGGAACTACAGAACTTTTTCAGGGCAGATGCAGACCTAGGATGTGATTACCTTCCATGGCCTGCTTTTAATTAGAAAGTTTACATTTCAGACCATCCTACACGGTCACTTTCAGGCTCTGAGTTTGTACAACTAACCATGCAGGCCTTCCCTGAGCTTGGCAGGTTAAGTATTTGGCCTCTTTTTGCCCACAACATTTTAAATTCCATAAATAAAAATGCTACAAGATTTCATGTGTAGAGATATCTTTGAGGGCATTGGAATGTGAAATTAGATCTGTGAATAAAATATCTAAATGGTGACCCATTTCTGACCTCACAGTATCTATGTGTCAACATTAATTGGTTGCCAATGTCCTTGGCTGAACACAGATGCATATTACCTGGTCCAGCTTCTCAGTCACCTAGATCTGGAATCACTGATACACGAGGAAGAATTTAGATAGACTAACTGGAAATTGGGATGATTGAGGTACAAATTTCATAGAATTTTTGTCTTTTATTTTTCCATTGACTGTCCAAACAATATATCAGTGCTTTGGGTTAACCAAACCTCAAACTACTGTTTGCATTTATTTACCATAAAGGGTTACAGTGAAGTTCAAGCCAGCTGTTTCAATTCCTTACATAAATTACACCTTTATAATATTCTTAAGATATGTAACTTACACATCTACACATATAAGAATAATATTGGTGAATGGAAAGATAGGATATGGAATTGATTATACTTAGAGCCATCTTCAAGATAAAATGGAAGACTTGAACTAATGGTTTTTTTTAATTGATTTTTTTATTTTTTGAGGAAGAGAGAAAAACATCAATTTGTTGTTCCACTTAATTGTACATTCATTAGTTGCTTCTTGTATGTGCCCTGACTGGAGATCAAAAACCACAATCTTGTTGTAGTGGGACAACACTCTAACCAACTGAGCTACCTAAACAGAGCCAAACTTGAACAAAGGTTAAAGTTTCCATGGAAACTACCAACAACATGGTCACTAAGAAAATACAACATTTCCCACAGCCAATTCATCTTTTAGCAACACAGGCTTTTATACATTCTTCTGTCTTTATATTTCTCTACCATATCTATTCAAATATATCCTCTATTAGAAACACAAATATACATAAATCCTAAATGATTGGGACACAAGATTTATTACATCAATTTTTGATGTTCTACTCTCCATTCTTTACAGTAATATAAAGCCCATTAGACTTTAACCAAATTGTTACCATCAGCATTTATCTAATTATTAATAAAAAAAAAAAATGGTGCAGAAAAAATTAGACATCACACTTGATAAACCGGGGAGCAGCAGTCTATCTGCTTCTCCAGAAAACTATGGTTTCATACTCCAGGGTAGCATTGCTCCACCAAGAGAATAACACCCCCCAGCACCCCGTTATTGGAGGGCACAGGAAGAGGTGCCCAACCAAAAAGATCTGTCAGTCTAACTATGGGATGTGAACCTATCAAAAGTACACCAAACATTGGGAAATTGAGTGGTCATTTTCAAAAAACACTTGGTCTGTCCAAATCCAAACCAACATGATCCCATGGGAATAAAGAATCTCTTAATCTCTCTCCTCTCTCCTCGTATCTCTTCCTCCCCCCTCCTCTCTCCTCTCTCTGCTAACGACCTGCACTTGCCCCGTGAAATCTCTTGTTCTCTCTCCACAGTCATGTGACCTTAGCAGTTGCCTAGCTGATGGTGGCATGGATTACACATGCAGGTTCCAGGCAAGATCTTAAATGCCTTAGCACAGCAAGAAACTGTGGTGGGAAATCCAAGCTAAACTGGTCAGATGCTGGACTGAACTGATATTGACTCTATTTCTGGCTCTGATTTTCTATGGTGCAACAGAGGGAGATGGGAAATTGAACACTTAAGGGCAAATTTCTACAAAAATAAACCATTTTGCTACACTACAATCTCCTATGTGTGGGTCCTTGGAATGCTTTCTTCATGATTCCATAAACTCCACTGATAACAAAATGACTTTCCATAAACCTTTCTATAATACTCTAAATCATTAAATGATCAGAAATTAAAAAAAAAAAGAACTCATTTTCATGAACTTATTTATATTTTCTGTGTCTTTTTAAGGACAATCACTCTGTAAGGCACAAATCGAATCAGGCATTTCTTGGAGGAGGTGAGAATAAATATTTTGGAGGCATAGAAATCTATAGAGGTTCATAGAAAATGTCAAAATTATTTAAAATGCTTAAGGATATTTATTAATAGGGGGCCCAGTAAGAGGTAAGACTGACATCATTATTAAGATGAACAGTTGAAAGTTTTGGAGAGAAAAATGAATATTTCAGTAAAAGAAAACCCTATCCAGGAGGTCAGAGCTACCTAAATGTTGAAACTAACTGGGGAATCAGGCAGGGAATTCCTGATCTCTAGAGATGCTCTGATGTTTTAGACAGAAATAAATCCAAACAATAAGTGGACCTATTAATACCTTTCTTCTTGTATTTCAGATGCATTCATTATAGAGTTTTAATTTTCTTACCAAATTTAAAGGCTTATCTTACAAAAACATATAAATTTACTTTTAAAAGTTTAGATAAGCTGATTTAAATAGCTTTCCTAGTATTTTAAATGATTTTATGTTATAAAAGAGAAACCAGTGAATCTGCTACCATAATTTGTGGTCCCTGAAGGATGATAAAAACTTGTCAAATCTCTTGAGGTTGTAGAGAAAGAATTTCTACAAAGCATTCTCATCTCTTCCAATGAAAACCATCCACCAAAGCTATAATTTCCATTTTTTTCTCAGTTCTTCCACATGTATGAGTCCTCTTATATGAACAATAGGTCAAGTCTTAAAAATATATAATTAATTATGGAAAACCAGATGTAGTCTAAGTCCTGAAAGCTGGTTTTTCTTTCACATTATGCAAGCTTTAATTGCCAGAGCATTCACTTCAAAGAGACACCTCCTTCCATGACAGCTAGGTGGAAATCACTCATAGCCACAGCCTGGATAAAGACCAGCCCCGACTCTGCCCCAGTCAGAGTTCCCTCGCTTTAGATAGTCTGGTTGATTTCCGTAACTAGCCATTGGGCTGCTTGTTTTGTATCTGTTAATGCTTTACATTCCCACTCTTACATTTTTCATTCACCAGCAGTAAACCCACAACATCCTAGGCTCCTGCCCTCAAACACAATATAAGCAAAATCCTAGGCCACATGCTCCTTCTCTTTCTCTAGCAGTAACCTTATTGTGGGGCCCCAGGTGCTTTTCAGGACTTGAGAGTAATAAACCTCTTTTTTTTCCCCTAAATTCACAAATTTCATGATGGTTATCGCTGAGGACATTTTTGCAATGAAAAGAATCATCGAGGCCAGTTAAACCACAGCATTGGTGAGCAGTAAACTAAAATTGACACAAAATAGTTAACATTGCTCTACATATAAAAAAATTAAAACAAGTGTCAGCTCCATAGAGACATACCACAGTACCTGCAGTTAGCAACTTCATTCACTTTATATTTATAGACTTACTTCAGGATGAAATCCCCCTGTCTGAAGAAAAAGCAAGCCACTAGAGTTCGCAACTCTCAAAGGCATCTAATTACAGAAGTAAATGATATCATTTGAGCATACAGCCCACATTTTGGTATTTGCTGATATATCAACAAGGTCATCTAATCCTGGGTAATTACAATGGCTTTTTATTTTACATAGGCTATTTTCATTAAAATTCTAATTTAGATCTCCAGTTTCTGATTTGCATAGAAGGAGCTTGAAAGTTGCCATTTCATCTTAAGGACAAGCAAAAAGCTGAACAGATGGAAAAATCAACAACTCAATTCTTAATCCATAAGAGGACCCAGGACAAACCACTGTCCCCACGATAGAAGAAACAGATCATAGAATACAGAGATTTGTGACTTACCGGAGTGGGGACTCACAAACAGAACCCAACACAGGAACCCGTGCTTGGCTGGAAAATTGGAACTGGAACTGGCAAATTGCTGAACAAGTGTGAGAGTCGAAAACTCCAGGGGAACCAGTAATAGGGATGCAATCATACAGTATTGTGAGATTTGTCTTTAGGAGCTTGACAAAGTTCCCACAGTAAAGATGGAAGAAAATCCCCATGTGCTTCCAACAGGAACAAGGGGGAAAGGAACCATCTTGAAATACAATAGAGCATACTATTCTTCTTAAGAAGGCCTGCCCACAGAGGAAATGAATTAACCAGAGCCTAACCTGCTAGGGTATAATCAGAGTATAATTGTCTTGGGGGAGAGAACCTGCAAACTTTGGCTAGCTCTAAGCTTCCAGTTGGGAGAAAAAAATACCCAAATCCAGTGTACTATACCCATCTTGTTCCATACAATGGGGAAGAAAAGAATTCAAAAATTACTTTGGCATTTAAAGAAAAGAGATATAGACTCACTAAAAGACTAAGATGGAATCATAGGACTAAAGAATACTTCCCTATATCCTAATACCACACACTACTAATGAAAGGTCTATTTATACCAGGCACTTTTACCTAGTCCATCATGTCCTACTGTCAAGACAATCCTGTAAGTTGTACCATACCAAAAGGCTAAAAACAAATGGAAGAGATAGAACAAGCATCACAATCACACATGACAACGATGTTGAAATGATCAGGCTAGGAATTCAAAACACCTATGATTAATACATTGAGAGTTCTAATGGATGAAGTAGACGGCATGCAAGAACAGATAAGCAGTGTGAGCAGAGAAATGGAAATCCTTAGGGGGAAAAGAAAGAAATGCTATAGATCAGAAACACTATTAACAGAAATGAGGAATATCTTTGAAAAGCTTACTAGTAGACTATACACAGCTGGTAGAAGATACATCAATTGAATCCTCAAAAGCTGAAAAGTGAAGAGAACAAAGATTAAATTTTTTTTTAATCAGAAGAAAATATCCTAAGACTCTGAAACAACTAAAATAGGTACAACATATGTAATGGGACAGTAAAAAGGAGAATAAAGAAAAAGATAATTTATTTTAAACAATAATGACTGAGAATTTGTACTAAATTAATGCCAGATACCAAACCACAGATATAAAAAACTCAGAAAACACCGACAAGCCGTATTAGCTGTAAATGTATATTACAAACTCTAGGGCCACCACTAAGAAAAGTAAAAAACCAAATAACCAATATGCCAAGAAAAGAAAAAAAAATGGAATTACAAGATATTCAATGAAAACCACAAAAAGGCAGAAAATGTGTGGAAGACAAAAACAGGAACAAAAAATTAGGTCAACAAAGGTAAATAGCACCAATGATGGTAGATAATAATCCAACTATATCAATAGTTACTTTTAATTTTTTTTAAAGACTTTATTTATCATTTTTCAGAGAGAAGGGAAGGGAGAGGCAGAGAGGGAGAGAGACATCAATGTATGGTTGCCTTTCACCTGTCTCCAGCTACAGACCTGATTAGAGACCTGGCTTGCAAGCTGGTTATGTGCCCTGGCTGGGAATCAAACCAGCGACCTTTGGGTTCAAAGGCCAGTGCCTTATCCACTGTGCCACCAGCCACAGTTTCAATAGTTACTTTTAATTAAGGAAAAATAAATGAGAAAGGAGAAGAGGAGACTTGGGGAATGACCAGAGATACACCAGTCATCCCTTGTCCCTGCCTGGCATGCCAGCCCAAAGCTGACCTGAAAATGCCAATGTTCCCACAACATCTGAAAGCTCATTCCCACAAAGGAAAAGAAAAAACAAAGAAATGAGACAGGAGCGAAAAGCAGTAGAAGGAAGGAAACAGTAAACATTTCAGAAAGTTTCATTAAACTATGCTATAAACGAATTATTGCAAGCTGAATACTTGGTTACATCAACAGTGGTATTGACAAAAGTAATGTGAGCAAAAGTATCTTGATAAATGTGGTTTAAAAGCCTTCAGAGTGCTATTTATCTGTGTATGATATAAAATGCTGACTGGATGCAAGAAAGATGAACACATTTCCCTATTTTACTAACTATTCTTATAGGAATTTGATCATTTTAACTAAATATTATAATCCAGATCAGCAAAAACAAAGATTAAACCTCAGTCATAGCCACTGCCTTCCTCTTCCCATTATCTTTGATCTAATAGTTTACTCTGGCTCCTACTGATACGTGAGAAATTTAGAGGCACTAAAAAATTACCTACAAGAGAGTATAAACCTTTAAAAAACAAATACAAGTTCCTTCTAGGTTTCTATAAATAAGCTTTTATTGTGTGTCTGAGTAGGAGAGTATAATTTCCATTAATTTTATGTGACTGTTACAAGTCTTAAGGTTACTGTTAAAGTAATAAAGAGTAAAAAAAAAAATCCATTCCATTTTCAGGGGCTTTATATTGCTCAAGTAGAACTCAACCATAATTTTGATCCAAGGGATAAGTGTCTGATAAGAAAAAGTATTTGTTCTTATCTGGACCCAAATAGAATATTATCTTTTAAGGAAGACTTTCTGCTGCCTCCCAAGAAATGGCTTCTTTGTGATCTCATCTGGCTTATAGAAACCTTTATCGCAATAGCTAATGTGTAGTGTTATGACTGTTGTGAGAGTCTTTCTAAATGATTTAATGGGTAGATGGAATTTCTGATTAAATTGGAAAGTTACTTCTTCCTGATTGGTTTCATTTATTAAAATGTGCTTAAGAGAAGTATTCCTTGGAGAGGCTCATTAAGTTGTAACTCTAAGTAAATTGATTGTGCATCGTTAATTGTTTAGTTCCCTTAGGCATTGTATCTGGGGTCACAATATCAAAAGCATTTTGAGAGCACATATGATAATTTGAATTTTCACTCAGAAAGAAAAATATGGCCCAGTAAAATGAGAAAAATACATAAACACCCACAAACATTAAGGACCATGCATGTGTGTGATACACACACAGACACATACATAAACAGAGAACATGTACATACATAAGTTCAACACATGAACAGGCATTTAACAATATTAGTGATAGTCTTCTTAGACTTTTTTGCCATTTGCCAGCCAGGTAGGGATCCACCTCACCTGTGTTACACTAAATTTTTGACCTCCCTAATAACAAAGTTGATTCAGTTCTGCTAGACAAGTCATTGGGTTTTAGTAAGTGCAGTCAGGAGCGAAGGACAGAGTGTTTTGGGTAAGGCTGTGAAATCTGTTTCATAAAGGATGTTATAAAGAGAGACCCAAAGGAGTAGCAATGGCATATAAGAGAAGCTTGGTTAGAGAGAGAGAGAAAGAGCTCATTTCAAGAAGGGTACAATATATGTATTATATATCTTTATCAGAGTGTTGGTGTATGAAATGGTCTTAGACCATGCTTTCTTACTGAACTTGGCTTCTTTTTTGATAGTTTTATATTTTAAATATTTTATAATTTATGCTATTACAGTTGTACCCATGGTCCCCCTTTGCCCCCCTCCACCCAGCCCCCACCAATCTCTCGGTCAATCTCCATGTCATTGTCTATATCCAAGGGTCATGAATATATGTTCTTTGGCAAATCCCTTCACTACAGTTCTGTAAGCCCCCATACCCCTTTCCCCTCTTCCAGCTGTCAGTCTGTTACATGTTTCTATGTCTGTGATTCTATTTTTCTCATTCATTTACTTTATTTATTAGATTCCTCTTATAAGTGAGATCATTTGGTATTCGTGTTTCCCTGATGGGCTTATAACACTTAGTATAAAAGTCTCCAGGTATAGCCATGCTGTTGCAATAGGTAAGAATTCCTCTTTTTATTGCTGTATAATATTCCATTGTGTGGCTGTACCATAGCTTTTTTATTCAGTCATCTACTAATGGGCACTTAGGCTGTTTCTAGATCTTGGCTATTGTAAATAACATGACTATGAACATAGAGGTATGTATATGCTTTTCAATTGGTGTATTGGGATTCTTAGACTATATTCTTAGAAGTGGAAGTGCTGGGTCAAAAATGTATACAACTCAACACCAGAAAAGCAGCTGAATTAAAAAATGGGTAAAGGAATCCCTGGCTGATAGCACAGTGGATAAGGCACCAGCCTGCGAATCCAAAGGTTACTAGTTCGATTCCCAGCCAGGACAACATAACCAAGTTGCAAGCCAGGTCTCCAGCCAGGTCCGTAGCTGGAAACAGGTGAAAAGCAACCACACATTGATGTCTCTCTCTCCCTCTCCTTTCCCCTCTCTCTAAAAAATCATAAATATAATATTAATTAATTAATTAATTTAAAATGGGCAAAAGAGCTGTATAGGCACTTCTCCAAGAAGGACATACAGATGGCCCATAGGTATATGAAAGGATGCCCAACATAACTAGCTATCAGAGAGATACAAATTACAACTACAATGAGATGTCACCTCACACCTGTCAGAATGGCTATTATTAATAAATTAACAAACAAGAAATGCTGGTGAGGATGTGGAGAAAAGACGACCCTAATACTCTATTGGTGGGGATACAGACTGGTGCAGCCACTGTGGGAAACAGTATAGAGTGTCCTCAAAAAATTAAAAATGGAACTGATTTTGAATTTGGATTTTTTAACTGAACTGTCAGTGTAATTCTGAACCATGCAGGGATTCTACTGTTTTCTGAAGTCCAATTTATGGCTTCTATTATGTTTAAATGTATATTTACATTTATGAGTCTATTAATAGATCAACATACATATTTATAAATTAAATTACTCATACATTTATATGTGTGTATAAATACATGTAATTACATGCTGAATATCATTATTTATCTGGCAATTAAAAATCTTGCTTATTTTAATACACCTGATATCAGAATGCATTTTAAAATCAAAGGTGTTTAGCTATTTAATTTGCAGAATTATCTCTTAGTAGCCTATAAAATATTTTATCATAGTATATATAGTATTTTAGATTTTGTTAATAGATATATTTTACTTATTTTAATATGTAAAAGATTTTATTGAGGTGACAAGTTTAATTAAAAAATATATTTTTCAGTTACATTGGCTTTCTAAAGATCAGTTTAATTAAAGTAAAAAAACCATTAAAGAAGCTCAACTTAAACTTGAAGAAATACTTTTCATAATTGTATAAAGGAGATGTTAAATATTAAGAGAATCATTTCTCTTTCTGTGAAATTGCAGATGCTTGCCAATTTTCATGCTTTTTCAAAGTCACAGAATTGAGATCAATGATAGATTTAATTAAGCAGCAAATAATTTCATTAACATTAATCATCAATTTATATTAAATGTTTTTTGGAAATCCTTAATTTTAAAACAGCTGATTGTATTCTCAAAATAGAAAATGATTTATATTGATTTTAATGGCTATGAAACATTAACTTAAGTGCTTAATTAAAATAATCCCAAGTCAGGAATGAGCACACACATGCACACAGAGACATGCACCACACATACACAAAACCATAAGCATGTAGTCTGAGGGAAAACTTAAATTTTAAAACTTTCAATAAATAGTTTTAAGATTTTCAAGATTCTTCTGAATTAGCAAATTACTTATTAAATCTTTATCAATTGTAACTTTTTGCAAAGGATTAAGCCATATATATATATATATATATATATATATTTTTTTTTTTTTTTTTTTTTTTTAATGGAATGGTCTTCTAGGGGAATAGGGGGAAGAGATGTGCCTAGATATGATTTTAGACTTCAGCAAATATTTTTGTGCCCTTAAATATCCTAAATATTGAGCTAACCCTCTGATAGATAAATGGATAACTAGATAATGATTGATATATGATAAATAGATGATACATATAAAAGTATAGAGACAGAAATAATTTCCAATAGAGTTATGGAAAATGTACTTATCTTCTCTAATTCAGAATCAAAATCTAAAAAA
Organism: Noctilio leporinus; assembly: GCA_004026585.1. Taxonomy (NCBI): domain Eukaryota; kingdom Metazoa; phylum Chordata; class Mammalia; order Chiroptera; family Noctilionidae; genus Noctilio; species Noctilio leporinus. Next base: position 86,293 of record PVIW01000064.1, read on the forward strand.
GAAAATGGCGATTTACTGCAAAATTCCTTTTACTCCTGAATACATTTTATGTCTTTTTGTACCATTTAAAAATTCCTGATACATGCAAATCCATATTTCTTCACTACAGATTTGACCACCTCCAAAAGCACATGAGATCAATGACCTGAATGCAGGGATAATGCTAAATAAATCAACTATTTTTAAAAAATTATATTTTCATCCTCTTAAAAGAATCTCTATCTAGTACCCATATAAAATTAAATACAAACTTTTAAAAATAATTATAATAATTTTGTGTGTGTGCATTCATTCCCTTTGTTTACCGTGAATCGTAGACAGGATTTTCTCTCACCATATCATTCCAAAACCAAATATTTGATCTTATCTTACATGAGGCTCTGTACTGCATCACTCTTTCCTCACATCAGTAGTCGCCAGAGTAATTGATAATTGTTAGAACGAGAGCAAAGATATTGAGAAACATTGAATGTAATTTAATTTCTGTGATAAATGTAATGGCTGAATTTACTTCCAATGAGGCTTTCACAATTGTTAGCATTATTAGTTTAAATATGTGTATATGTATACTTATATAACATATATGTTGTTAATTGTTAGTGATTTTAAATATGTCATACAATAAAAATATGTGAGAATGTTTCTCTCTGAATAATAAATATAATTCATTGTTGTTGAATCAAATAAATAAACGAATGATCAAGTATTCTGAAATGTTTGATGAAATGTTCCAAAATATATTAGAATAAATTATTCACAGTCAAGTAGTAAAATCCAAGTTTCATGCTTCAGTCCATACTGCTTCCAAGATATTTTGACTGGCAACAAAATAATTATATTTCAGGTGTCTCTTACAATACTCAAATGGAGATCACTTATATGGGTATATTTTCTAAAAAGTACCAATCTTGTAAATTTTACTTCTATAACTGATATTTCCATTAAGTTTATTTTAATGAAATGGATTGCAAAGATAAAATAACCCAATTGTCTGACATACCTTGTGGTATAAAGCAAGCTAATAATTTATGTAGATAATTGAACATATGCATATATATATTAATATTTTTATTATTAATGAAAGAAATATATTTTTCATATATTAATTCAGGATGAACTTCAGGATGGAGTATAATGTATTGTTTTGTTTACATAATCTATATAATACTCATTGAAAATATTTATTACAGATGGATGTAATACAACAATAAAATTAAATTAAAAAAAGAAAATATTTATTATAAGACAATAGCAATATTAAAATCTCATAAGTGTGAGTATATGTGGATTAAATATATATGTCCTCTTTCATTACTATGCATTTAAACATTTATTTATATTATAAATTATGTATTATGAATTATATAACTAAATCATTGTGTATTCATTATGCATGAGATATTCTCCATTTATTAGGTTATTTAAATCTATAGAATATTAACAGACATATATGTATGATTTTACATTGTGTTCACATGCGTATTGGTTAACAGTCATGGTATAATGACTCAAGACACTCTTCCTTTCATCTGGTTTCAATTTTATCTAAGCTCATACAATACCATAAAGTTATTTCTATCTCCAGATATTATTTCTTTTTGCTCCAGTATTTCTCATTCTCTGTAAATACATTGCTAGATATAATCATATATTTAAATAAAACTTAGGTTATCCCTTGTTACATTTGTCTCTTCTCATCCCTCTTCCCCATTCTCCTGAACCTACAAGATCTATTTCTGAATTTTCTATTTCTCTTATTCACACTAGATTTGTCTATCATTGTTGCTCAAAACTTGGAAAATTTTAAATCTTACACCCATATACAATATAGTCCTTCACCAATTCATTGACTTTCTTTATCCAGTATTAGCACAATGATTCTAACTCACATCAGCAGTCTGAATTGTATGTGATTTTTGTGCTCTCTGAATCTTTTCCATCTACTTACAGAAACCACTAATCCCACTCTATGTCAAAAGCACACCTTTTCTGCTTAAGGATATGCTATATACCCTTTAAGGTTATTTCCATTTTTATCTATATAATGAATTCTAGAATTATTTGAATCTGAAAATGTCTCCCCTCGGCTCTGAAATCCTCTTTTATCATTCATTTATTAAAGAAATTGTCACAACTACCTTGTATATTAGTTAATTGTGAGCATATTCCAAACTCTCAACTTGATTGTTAGCTAATAGAAGGCAAGAACTCAATATAATTCATCTCCGCTTTCTCCATGTTTATTTGTTCATAACAGGCATTTAATATTTGAGAAAGAAAGCTTAAAACACACACACACACATCAAACCCCTAAAGGAGTGATGTATCTATTGATATACCAAAGATGTTTTTATTCCTTGTAAGGTTTTTGAGAAATAATAAAGACTTTTAAAAATTAAACCGTAGGACACCTGACCCATTACTGGATTTAATAAAAAGAAAGCACAGCCTAATCTGTGTTTTAAGTTGGAAATGCTTATGTTTACACCAAAAGTTTCTGATAAATTGCTTGTTCTTTAATCATTTTCCTGGATCACTGGTTTTTCAAAGCTACAAAAATGCCTTCTTAGGTGAGATAACACATGGGCAAAAGTTTACTCTCTCAGGAAAGATTTTTCTCTCTTTCTGCAAAATAAAATTTTGCACTCTGCCCAGTTTTCCACAGGAGTGACTCAATATTAAATATGGTGAAAACCCAAAATATATAATGGGCTATGTTATATCAACTCACTGATTGTAAGGAAGCATTATAATTTCTCATATATGTCATTGCATGGTATCAGAAAAAAACTGTTACAATGATTTCTGGTTTATTATATGCTTCTCCTATAGACATATAAAAATAAAGTTCATGTATAGTGCCTTGAATTATAATATAGGTAACACTGCAGCCAAGTGGATAAGAAATTGTTTTTTTTCAGTAGGTGAATCGGAGTCAAATGAATATTGTATAAAGAAACTACTAATTTGCTTTACAACATGCATGAAAGTCAATTTCACATGCTTGTAATATGCATATAAAAGGTAAACTGAAAGAGCATGTAAAAAAATTTAGAACATGTTTATCTCCTTAGAATATAGAATTATTTTTGAAATGATATCATAAGATCTATGCATAAGTAAATGATTAATAACAGTATTAAAATTCAAAAGTTATTTCATCAAAAGACATTATTTTAGCTTGGAAAGGCAAATCATAAAGTGGTGAATTTGACAAACCCTCACAATATGCACATACAAATAAAAAGATAGAAGACAACAAATGGGTGATGGACCTAAACAGTCACTTACAAAGACAACATGTAAATGATAAGAAGCATGTGAATATGTGCTCAACATCATTTTTCAGAGAAAATATAAATTAATACTACAATGAATACAGTGCTCACCTGCTAGAATCATTAAAGTAAATTGACAATTCCAATCACTGTGAAATGTAGACCAACTGGAACTGCTGAGATTTTGTATTGGTACAAACCACACTGAAAAGCTGTTATGAAATGCATAATATAGCTTCATATGGACATAACATGTAACCTAAGAAATTGTACTTTAGGAATTCCTGAAATGTATGAACATATATATTCAGCAAGACATGTGCAAGAATTGTTATGACAGCACTATGTCAAATGACTCCTAACTGGAAACAAGTCAAATGTCTACAACGTAGAATATATAAATAAATAAGTTGTGACATATACACTCAAGGAAGGATTATACAGCAGCACAGATAAAAATCTATTATACAAACAGCAGCATGAAAAAACTCACAAAAATGTTGACAAAGGAAAACAGAAATCAGGATATGAATCTGTTTACATAATTCATTTTTAATATATATTTTTTAAGATTTTATTTTTATTTTTTAGAGAGAGGGAAGGGACAGAGGAAGAGAGGGAGAGAGGCATCAATGTATGGTTGCCTTTCACCTGCCTCCAGCCATGGACCTGACTGCAGTCCTGGCAACCTAGTTACGTGCTCTGAGAATTGAACCAGGGACCTTTAGGTTTGCAGGCTGGTGCCAAGCCAGTGAGCCACCAGGGAGGGCTGAGTGCTTTGTTTTTGATCAGGGCTTCTCAGCTTTAAGTAACATATGGCATATAAACCACCTGCAGATCTTGTTAGAATACAGATTCTGAATCTGCAGGTCTTGAGTGGAGAGGAGGTTTGCATATTATACTCCAGCACATATCGAATAGTAAGGTCTGAGAATATTTCTTGAACAGCAACATCAGCAAAAAGCCTAAAAAGCCAGAGCACATAACCAGGTTGGAGACCTAGTTTGCAACCTGGTTATATGCCCTAGCTGGGAATCAAACCAGTGACCTTTGAGTTCGCAGACCGGTGCTAATCTACTGAGCCACCAGCCAGGGCAGTATATAATTCTTAATGTAAGTAAAACTGAGAGTGCACAAAACTCACAGAAAAGCATTAACTAATCAATACATGACTATTGCGCATCAACAAGTGAAGTTCATAATAGATAGGCCATGTTTTGGTATTAGGACTTTTTTCTCTCCTAAGAGTGTTTTCACAGGGAGTTATTTAAATAACAAGAATACTGTGACTTATACAACTTATTAAAAATTCAGTTATTTTGCAAGGTAGCAAAAAACTGCATAAATATATACAAGACCAATTTTACCCTTCCTCTTAGGTAATCTCAAAACAAAGATTAATTAGAACCAAGTTTTCAACAAGCAACAAGTGTTGGCAAGGAATGTGGAGAAAAGGGAACTTTTCTGCATGGTTGGTGGGAATGCAGCCACTGTGGAAAACAGTATGGAGGTTCCTCCAAAAATTAAAAGTGGAACTGCTTTATGACCTAGTGATTTCATTACTGAGTATATATACGAAAAGTATATGCATTATTTTCATCACATATATTCATTTCAGCATTATTTACAATAGCCAAGATAAGGAAGCAACCCAAGGGCTCATCAATAGATGAGTAGATAAAATAGTGGTACATATATACAATGAAATACTACTCAGCCATAAACAAGAATGAAATCTTACCGTCTGCAACAGCATGAGTGAGCCTGGAGGGTGTAAGGCTAAGTGAAATAAGTCAGCCAGAAAAAGACAAGTATAATATACTTTTACTTATATGTAGAATCTAAAGAGCAAAATAAACACATAAACAAAAATAGAAACAGACTTCTAGATATAGATAAAAGACAGATGGTTGCTGGAGGAGTGGGGTGGGAGCATGCATAAAAAAGGAGAAAGGATTAAGAACTACAAATTGGTAGTCACAAAAGAGTCCCACAGATGTCAAATATAGCATAAAGAATATAGTCAATAATAAGGTGCCAGGTGGATACTTGAAATATTGAAGGGAACCTCTTTATAAAGTAATGATTGTCTAACCACTATACAAGGCATGTCCTGAAAGTATTGGGCATCCAACTGTTTTAATTATTGACATTGGTTTGATATTTTTTGGATAGATCTCATATGTACAACTAAAACTAATAAAAATAATATTAAATGTAAATGGTAATTGAATTATAAAATTTTTTAAAAGAATATATTCCTCTTTTTCAAGGGTCTGACTGAACAAATATCTGAAATGCTTTTCATAATATATTTGTGTACCAACCATATAAATTGGATCTGTCTGGATATTCTCTAAGGTTCTCCTCAGTTCTCTTAGTTCTTTATTTTATTCTGAAGGGAATCAAAGTTCTGCCACAGTGGGATCCTACATATTTTTATTTGCATTTGCTTGTCAAATACTACATTTGATCTGAAAGTTTCTAGATAGTACAACAGAAAGTAATTTTTGATAATAATGCTTTGACACCTGAATAAAAATGTCCTGAACAAGAAAAGAAAGCCAGATTTGGCCGTAGTATGTCGGCATCATGATTAATTTCTTGGTGAGCCCCTTAATGGTAAATAGGCTGCCTACTGAGGTATGAATGAAGCAAATCTTTAAGGTCACCAGGGCAATATTAGATCTACAGATCCTTTCTAATGTGGCCCATTTGTCCTCTCTTCCTATACTGCCACATTGTGTTAAGCATCTTCCCTAATGTGGTGTTTGTTCTCATTAATAAAAATGGTTTATCCATTACATTAATCAGTGAGCACAAATGATACCCACTGGCAATAAGAAACTATTTGTGATCTTATAAAATGTGCTTATTATTAATGGTGTTTTGCTGGTTATTGCAATTAGGCATGTGTGAAATTTTCAAAAGTGACTTACAATGATTAATTTCACAGATAGCAAATACCGCTGTCCTTTTTATAAATGAGGAGAGTCTAAGATTTATAGATATTAAGTAACTTCTTCAAATGCACAAAAGATGGCAACAAAAGGAACAGCCATCACTGACAGTGTTTTGCTGTTAGGTTTTCTACAAGAGCAATACTTGTTTTCCAAATGAAACAGCAATCATAGAAGAAATTACCAAAATCTGGCCCCTGCACAGTAAACTATCCAACATATTTCATTTAATGAGTCTTAAAATTTTCTATTAAGAAAAGCAGAGGAGGAAAAACTTGTATCATAGGAACAATCAGGAGTCTGTTCTGAAATAAGCAAGCAATTTCCTTTGAAGACTCTTGATTTATCTTTTAATAATGTGAATTTTGCATTAGGACCTACAGCTTTCCATGTTTCTTTTACTACAAAAGTATCATGTGTAAAAATGTTCATTATGAAAGTGATATATCTAGATAATCCAATAGCTCATCAATAAATAAATGAATTAAAAATGACATATGTACCAGGCCTGTCCAGAACAATGTCTAGCCACTCTTAATATAACGTGACATCCATGTAACCTGGCAGCCAAGGAAAGTGGACTCCAACACACATGTCTGAACAATGATGACTTCACTGTACTAGTCAGCGGGGGTGGCAGATACCATTGAGTGAGCATGTGTTGTAATCTGGAGAAAGGAAATATACCATTGTTTGTAGACTATTTTATTCCTTAGAAAGACATATGCAAAATTCAGACTAAAAATCTTCCAAAAGATTAGTTTCAGCTATTAGTTTTATTAAATTTATTTAAGAAGATTCCACACCCATACTGCATTTTTCTATTATATTCTAATATCACATAACAATTTTTTCCCTAAAACTCTCTTCTCCTTGTTCTTTTTCATATTCTATCCAAACCAAAGCACTAGGTAAGTAAAAATCAAACTAAATTCAATCAATTTAATTTGAACATGATGAGAAAAGAACCACTAAATTAAATAAAATTTAATTCAGAGAAGAGCTAAGTATGCCATAAAAAACATTTTCTTATTATTTAAATATTTAAGTCAAATAAATGGCAAATAGGTCGAATGAATTAAATCAATCCACTTCAAATAATAGACACACTATATTATGTACAATCCTTATAAAATAATTTTGTAATGAAATTAAATGTCAGTATAATCTAAATTAATCCAAAAGATTTAAAATATGAAAATCAAAATGTCAATTCAGTATGTTTAATCCATATTAAATACTTAAAGTTGTTTAATTCACTTTAATGAAATGTATCCAAATAACCCTAGTCCAGAAATAGTTTTATTTGTTCAAGTAAACAAAGATCAATTCAATTAAATCCTTCACAAAATCTAACATAGCTCAGATTCACTGTATTCACATATATTCAATTCAATTAAATCAGCAATTCTATAGCCAGAAAAATTATTCTTCAAAAGTGAAGTTAAAAAAAAAAAAACTTTCTCATACACAAAACCTGATACTGATAAAATTCATTGCTAGCAAACCTGCTGTGCAAGAAATGTTCTCAGAAAAAAATTGAAAGAATTGATTGATTTCTCACCTAGCTCCCCCCCTACAAAAAAAACATAAAAAACATACACAAATTACTAAAATCAAGGAGTAGGTCATCATTGCTGATCTCATAAATATTAAAAGAAGATAGACCCTTCTAGAAACAACTCTATGCCAAAAGTTGAATAACTTACATAAAATAGACAAATTCCATGAAAGACACAACTACCAAAATAACACAAGGAGAAATAAAATAATTGTCATAGTTCTATATCTACTAAGTGAATCAAATCAGTGATTAATAATCTTTCAAAAATAAAATAACAGGTTCAAGCCCTGGCTGGTAGCACAGTGGATAAGGCGCCGGCCTGCAAACCCAAAGGTCGCAGGTTCGATTCCCCAGCCAGGGCACATAACCAGGTTGCAAACCAGGTCTCCAGTCAGGTCTGTGGCTGGAGGCAGGTGAAAAGCAACCATACATTGATGTCTCTCTCCCTCTCTGCCTCTCTCCCTTCCCCTCTTCCTGAAAATAATAAAATAAAATCTTTAAAAAATAATAACAGGTTCAGTTAGTTACATTTGTGAATTCTACCAAACATAAAAGGAAGAATGTTACCAATTCTCCATAATCTCTCCCAGAAACTAGATCCAGAGAGAATATTCTCTAGTTTATTTTAATAGACTAACAAGATAAAGACATTAAAATAACAGAGTAATATCTCTTGTGAATACAGATGCAAATTTCTCAAAAAAAAATCTTACAAATCAAATCTAAACAAAAGGATTATACACTACAACCAGGTCAGTGTTTGTTCATAAACTGACTCTCACATTCTGAGAGTTAGTTGATACCACAGATCAAGGCAGAACATTTCAGATTAGTAGTAATGGTTTTAAACATTTCTTGAAATATTTGAAGAAATCCAAAACACTAATTCTAAAGAATATATGTACTCTTGTGTTCATAGCAGCATTATTTACAATAACCAAAATTTGGAGCCCGAGTGTCCATCAGTAGATGAGTGGATTAAAAGTGGGGGGTACATTTACACAATGGAATACTACTCAGCCATAAAAAAAGAAAAAGAAAAGAAAATCTTACCTTTTGTGACAACATAAATGGACCTGGAGAGTATTGTGCTAAGTGACATGAGTGAGTCAGAGAGACAAGTATCATATGATTTCACTTACATGTAGAATCCAATAAACAAAATAAACTAACAAAGAAATAGAAACAGGTTTGTGGAAACAGGGAAAAAAACTGACTCTTGTCAAAGTGGGGGTGTTGGGGGCTGATTGAGAAAGGTGAAGGGATCAAGCAAAGGGAAAATAACCTCCCATACATAGGAAGTAGTATGGCGAATGTCACAGGGAAAGGGGCCAGTGGGAGGTTCCATACGGTAATGGGAGATTAAATGGTGATGGGGGAGACTTGATTTGGGGTGATGAACACACAATACAATATTCAGATGATATATTATAGAATTGTGCATCTGAAACCTATGTAACGTTTTCAACCAATGTCACCCCCAATAAATTTAAAATAAAAATAGAGAATTTATAATATGTGCCTTCAGCAACCACAGGACCAGCAGATTTTACATGCTAGAATCTTAAAAGTTTACACGGAGGTTTTGTCAGAGTTTAGTCACTATACCATCCTGTTGGTGTAAATGAAACCTCACTCTCTCAAGACTTCGTGGGAAATGACTTCTGCTATCAACTCCAAATAGGCAGGGCTGGCTCATCAGTCAAAATTAAGCAACAGGCTTAATTAAGCACACTAACAGGCTGAAAAAAGGATTATACGACCATATTATTGACACCAAAGAAATATTTAACAAAATCCAGCACCATTGGTAGTTTAAAAGTTTCAGCAATCTTCAAGGAATGAAACTTCCTCAAATTGGTAAAGACCACATTAGATAACTAACATCATACTTAGTTCTTAGAAACTGGATGTGTTACCTCTAAAACTAGGAACAAGGCAAGGATGTCCTCACTTATTATTCCCACTCAGCAACATTAGGAAGTCCTAGGTAGGGCAGTGAGTAAATAATTTTTAAAAAATAAAAAAAAATAAAAGACCATTTAGAAAAAGAATTTAATATCTAAACTATATTGATCAAAGGCTAGTATAATTCAATTAAACCCCATCCAGATCACTCCACTTGCTTACAACTGAATTCCAACTTTGGTTATATTCATGCGGTAAGAAGTTGTATCATCCAGAAAAATTAACTTTAATACAGAGTTAAGGTTGGTCATAATGAAAGGTTCTCAGAATGTTTGCACTTAGTAAAACAGGAGTGGCACCATATTTTACATCCATTTGGGTCCCAGATTGTTATATATTTCACAATTTTCCAGAAAGTTTTGAAAATCATTGGCCCAGACCACTTTAATTTTCTATAATATGGTAGATTTCAATTTAATTTAATTAAAGCCCCCACTAAATATTCTGTAATGCAGTGGATTTCACCTTGGCTGAAAATCAGAATCTTCTTGGAAACTTTGCAAACATTTTAGTAACCTTACCTCACCACTAGTAATCCTGATTTAATTGTTTTAGAGGAGTATTCTTGCATGAGTAATTTTAAAACTGTATTCCCCAGGTGATTTTTTAATGTGAAGCCCAGTTTTGAAATCCACTGGTTTAGGAATTGCTACTATTCATACTGCCAAATATTTCCTGGTATTCTTACTTATGAAATTGGCCACAGGTTTGTTTCATGGAAATTTTCTACACCCCCATGGGTTTGAATATGCCAGGCATATAGAGACCTACAGCTTAACAAAATTATAGTATAGTCTAAAATAATACGGAAGCCAAAGTAGCTGGACAAACTTGTATATTAAAGGCTCTTGCACTTTAATATATAATAAATCACCTGGGTATCTTGTTAAATTTCATTGCAAATTCTGATTTAGGTGGCATTGAGGAGGAGGACTGAGTTTCTAAAAAATTTTAAAGGTTCCACACAATGCTAGTACTGATCTTCCTGGTCCACACACCACACTGTAAGTGGAAGCTAGAAGAGTCCCACTGCAGCTGAAAGGGCTGCAACTGAGGAATCCTAGTTTTAAGCGCAAGGTTTTCTTATTCTATTTCTGCAGGCACTTGACCACTTGACCACTGAATGGATTATTAATAATAAACTAAAACAAAGTTAATGCAGTGTTTCTGTTGTTAATAAATACATAAGATAATTGAGGCATTAAGAACTTAAGCCTTGGGCCACACATGTGGAAGTCACTTATGCTTAAATTTTTCATTTGGGAACTTGCATCCTACAATTCTGGCGGTGACCTAATTCTGGAAGAACTTAAATGCTTGGCAAAGAAATGCTGTAGTAAGGCAATTGGGTGAGGCATGAAGCTGAGGGAAAAATAACTAAGCACACTGCAAATAAACAAGCAATCTAGTTTCTCAAATATGCCCTTCCATATAGGGAACTGATGTGAGTTACATTGTTACGTGGTTACATATTTACATACTTAGGGTTTCTTCTAACTACTCACCAGATTTTTTTTTTTTTTTTTTTTTTTTTTTAATTCAGGACCCAGATCCAGGTTAACTTACAGTTAAGAGAACTGAATAGTTTGTGAAAAGATAGCCCAGTGGGTCATTACCACCAGAGTTGGTAACCAAATCTATACTAGAAGGAAAACCTTTCCAAGAAAACTTACTTCTTCATGATGTTTGTTCTTGGAATTGACAGTCCTATCTAAAGTTATACTGCTTTCCTCAAATAATTACAATAAAGTGGTGGAATTCTAAAGCTATTTCTTAATTCAGATAGAGACATTTTCACAAACTGAACGTAAAAGCACACAGAGACCTCTATGTGATGCTCAGACAGTTTCAGCCCACAATGCACATAGGCAAATGCACTCAGGCACACAGAAAATTGTAGTTAATCATGTGCATTGTGTTTTCAGATACATAGTTGTTTTAGTCAATTCAGACACTTTAATCCAACTACACATTTTCAAAGCTCATTAACACATCACTGTATATATAATTACAATTTCACTTGGTCCAGCGTTTTCTTGTTGATTGCCGGGTGGAGAATAGTTCCCTTTGGTGCCTTTCTCTCTCATCTGGAGCCAAGAAGCTAACTGCTGTGACCACTTCGGAGAAAAACCTGGCGCATGGAAAGCCCCAGATGGAGATCGGTCCAATGTGCTTCCAGAGGCAGCAACTGTGTCTTCGATTGACTCTGGGTTGGTGCCTATAAAGACCCTTTGAACTTCTCTAGTGTTGACACTTCAGAACAGCTGTAGGTTTCCTTGTTGGATTAGGTTCAAATAACCTACATTCAAACTAGATTTTCTTCCTGTTCTACTGATGAAAAGCTGATATAGTTCTGTAATTGTGAGCAATAGTTGATGACTAAATACGACAATATGTAATACGATCAAATTAATAAACACAATGTTAAAATCACCGTTCTTCTTCAACCCCTGAAAAAAAAAAAAAAACAGTCAAGTGACAACATGTTTTACTGAAGTGTAGTTTGTCAGTGACATTTTCCTTTTTATAATCATTGAGTCTGGAAATATTAAATTGGAATTTTGATTTTTGTAAACAGAAATTTTATAGCATCTGCACCGATACTTGTTGATCCAGTGTAATAAATGAGTGAATCCTAAATTGGTGGCTTAATTGTTGTAGTCGCTAGTAACTTCTTCAAGGGTTATCTCTCTTGGCCAGAAAGAATACAATCTTTAGTTGAAAATAAAATTATTATACACTTACTTGTCAACACCAGACACAACTGAAAGCATAGAGCAGAGGTTTATTTTAATGATTCCTCAGTAATGAGCACAATATATTTCTTCAGAGTTGTATAGGACTCTACAACTCCAAAGATCAATACATGGATAAATGTATACCATACAATTGACTATAAACAAATCTTTTTCTGGACTATCACTCTAAACTTTATAGTTTGCTGTTACCCTTGGTTATGTTAGGATAAAATTGGAGTGATCAAAAGCGGAAATAAAAAAGTTCAGAGTGAACTGTATTTCAGTGTTATGTGTGTTTTTTTAATTGCTCATTCTTCAGAATTGCTTTGATTATAATTCTTTTCCTATGGCTAAGTTCTATTGTTTATGGTTCACAAAATGATAGCATAGTCTATGCAATGGCTTGGATTTTTATTGAAAGTAGAATATCTTCCAAGTGCTGAGTTATAAACATTTGCAGCTTCAGTAGCTCTTTCTTTCTCAAGATCAAAGCCAAGCATCTTATCTTGGTCATATAGTATTACTAACCCTGTAATTCTTTTATAATTAAAACACCTGATTCAATGCAATGACTTTATATTCAATACTTTTCCACTTATTTATTTTACCAGTTTTCATTATGAACAACAAAATTATAACATGAGTTATTAATCTTAAACACAATATAAATAACACTTTATATCATGACATCAACTTTAAATCAATACTACAATCATTATTAGTGATTACTTATTGAGAATAAAGATAGATTACTTCTAGAAAATTACTCTGTGTTTAAAAATTTCAGTACTAGGATAGTATTTGCCTTGAAATAAAGGAAATTATTGAAATATTCAAGATGACCAATAAATTCAATTAAAATCATAAGAAAAAGAAAATTAGAAAATAAAAAGTGGCATGCAATTTGAAGTGTACCTTCAAAAATGGTAGAGGAAATTGATATTAATAATGTAATCTACAATCTATCATATAAAACACATAAAAAGAGAGTAAGTCACAAAGAATGTAATCTAAGTTGTTCACTTATGCTAATACAGTTGACCCTTGAACAACACAGGTTTAAACTACCCAAGTCCACTTTTATGTACACTTCTCAAAATCAATATGACAGGAATGTAAACATATTTTCTCTTCCTTATAATCTCAATATTTTTCCCAGTTATTTTATTGTGAGAATATAGGAGTAAGGATATGTAACACACAAAATATGTGTTAATTGACTATTTTTGTTACTTACTAGTAAGGTTTCTAGTCAAAAGTAATTAAGTTTTGGGGGAACCAAAAGTTATATATGGATCTTTTACTGAACCCCTGTGTTTTCCAACTGTCAACTGTAATGAACTGTGATCTAGATATATCAAGATAATTTTCCTAAGACATTCTCTAAAGAGTGTTGAAGTTAAGACTAAACTTAGGTATTTTGATTTCCGATAAGCTCATTTCCCTCTCAACATCTTGTAGAATGATGTCAGCAAAGCTATAGATAAGGGAGTTATTTAAGGAAAAATGGTAGCATTCACAACACTCTTCTAGCTGCTGATTGTTAGAAATTCCTGAAGTTGCCTTTACAAATTCTAGGACACACATCAGTAACATGAGACAAAAGAGAGAAAGTTCTACCACTACATATATGGATATTGTGTGGTCAGAAAACAGAGCCCAAGTAGTTCCCTTATGCAGCTAATAGAGGAGCAATGGCCATAGAGAAATCATGAACAGGAGACTAAAATCTTGAAATATAGCAGAAGGAAAATTGATGATACATGAATAGTTTGAGGATCTGTTGAAAGAGGTCATGTAGTAAAGTCCCTACTTAAGGACTGTTTGTTCAGGACCTTAACTATCCCTTACTGAGTGCTGACTTGTTACTGCATTGTACCCATTGTACCACAGGGACTGTAGGATATAAAATTATAGTTTCAGTCCTAGGAAGGAACTTAGAATAGAGGAATATGCTGTTACCATATCTAAACACAAGATATATGCTTGGAAAGAGATAACCATCTTGCACAGAATGTTTTTGTAATTGAAATTGAATTGAAATTGAAATCTTTCCAGTAAAGACAATATATTACATTTAAAAAGATAGAATATAATTTAAGGACTTTCATTATCCTAAAGAAAGCACATAAACTAACACATGTGCCAAACCTTGCATTCAGATTTTAAGTTTGAAATCATATTCCATTTTATATTTATTTTTCCAATCTGGATTTGTATAGGTTTGATTCGTCAAGATCTGCAACAACTATAAAAAGGTGAGTAAAGTCTAAATTCAGGTTTTTCTTTCCTTCTCTGCCTACCAAAAGGATTCATATTATGTAGCTCTATTCTCTGTTTGCTTTTATCAGCACTTGTTTATTTACTTAGGTGAGACTTAAGGTTAGACAAGTTCTGCGCTTATATTTTTATGTAGGCAACTCTGTGCTGGAGAGATAGTGGTGATGTGTCCAGGCTTTATTAAATGACAACTTCATTCTACCTCCTGTCAAGGAGATTTATATCACCTTGCTGACCTGATTTTTTTAATGAAGCATACATTTTGAAATAGGAATCTGAGGTCTTTTTGTCAGTAGCTAGCTTGCTTTTCCTTCCCATCTGACTATTGTTTCCCACATTAACTATGAGAATGACCAAAATAAGATATCCTTCATAATATGATACTTAGGGTGTCAAGATATTGGTATGATTATTAAAAAAAAACAATATTCTGATAATTCTAACTTGAAAAAACACATAAGGAGTACTTGTATATAAGTGTAATGAAACACTAACATGCATATTTTCTTTTTTTTTTTTTTTAAGATTTTATTCATTCTTTTCAGAGAGAAAGGTAAGGAGAGAGGAAGAAAGGGAGAGAAGCATCAATGTGTGGCTGCCTTTCACCTGCCCCCAGCCAAAAACCTGGCTAGAGACCTGACTTGCAACCTGGTTATGTGCCCTGACTGAGAATCGAACCAGCGACCTTTGGGTTCACAGACCAGCACCTATACACTGAGCCACCAGATAGGGCCCATTTTTCAATATTACTGTTTAAATATCTGCCCTAATCCTTTTACAAGGTAGGCTTATGTTACATATTTAAATTTTATTTTGGATTATATTCACTATTGTGCAGAGTCCTGTTTTATTGCTCTTTTAGCTACAATGACAAGAAATTACAGATTCTAGCCCTGTCCTTTTTCTGGATGGTTAGATTTCTTGGATTGTAATCAGGAAAAGAAAGCAAGGAAATATTTTTAGATGAGGAGATTCAGATTCAGTGCTCCCTACTTCTAAAAGAAATGGAGCGTATTTTTTATGAACAGCTTTGAGAATTTCATGACCACCTTGATACCATGGAGTGTCACATTGACATAGAGCATGCACATTGAGATTCATTGCCATTCATCCTGAAAGACGGAAAGAGTGACTAGAGCTGACTTACTGTAAATTTAAAGCTTCACAAAACCTTTGCAGGCAGTAATGCTTCACAAGACAAATCACCTGACAACCGTTTTGTTTTTACAAGTAAACATTAAAATATAATAAAATTTAAAAATAATGATGAGCACCAAATGCATTTCATCATTTGATATTATCATGTGATATTCAAATTAATAATTGTGACTACCCACTAACATGGGAAGTTCAACTTATAAAAAAGTTTATAGGAGAGAAAAGTTATTTGTAATATTATCAGTCCTTTCCTTTATTTTTGTTGAGACATAAAGCTTAAGATATTTATAAGTGTGTGATATGAATCCAGAAGTATTCCTGGAAATCTAGTAAAATCATAAAAATGGCAATATCAGGTGTCCTTAAAGTAAGGACAGTTGTTACTTGAGAATTTTAGGTATATTGAATTTTTAACATTTCAGTGGAGTAAAACATACTTGATTTGTTTTTATCACCTTGACATTTACTTTCAATCAACAGAAGACCATGACCTAGTGTCTAGCTTAGAGTTATTTAAATCATATTTCAACCAATGTCTTGGAGGTTTGATATAAAAATGTCAGCAACTAGGCAGGATTCTAGAATAAAGCATCCTGATCTCACCTGAATATGAACAATTTCATGATATGTGTTTTGGAGGTATGAGTTAATTTCTCTTGAATTTAATTTTCAGTTAGAAAGAAAACCAATAAAAGACTCTTCAGGATTCCAACCATTAAGAGTATAATATGACTGACTCAGTAGTATTTTCCAAGTCAGAAGAGGTAAAAGAAGTGACATGGGTGGGGGAAGTCTAATGTGCAGAAACACAGAATTTAAGAATTTTGACCAAACTGTTGCTCAATGCAATTTTATGAAATCTCATTCCCTTACTAAATAGTACTCAAATGGCGAGCATTTGGTAAATCCTCAGCTCTCACGTTTTTAAAATGATGATAGATAATCTCAGAAGTTAATTGCAGTGTTTTGAGTTTCTGATTCTACTGGAGCATAATCATACAAGTACATCAAATTTTGTAACCTTTCACATCTGTTGCCCTAGTTATGAACTTGGACTTTTATAATAAATAGGTGTGAAAGCAGGCGTGTTATAAAATGCATAAGAAATCTTATTATAAGTATAGTTTGTGTGATTATACATCTTAGATAGGTGGATTGGATTCAACTTTATTGGGTGGGCAAAAAAGTTTTCCATAAGATGGTTCTAGTAGCACTTAATTGTCTTTAACTAAATTTGAAACAATTTTGTTAGATTATATTGTGACAGCTGTGACAACAGCATGTATTAAAAAGAAATATCAAAATTGGTGGATTTTTGTGTAGCCATTTTAATATTGAAAATGGAAGAAAATAAGCAACATTTTTGGCATATTATGCTTTATTATTTCAAGAAAGGTAAAAACACAATTGAAACACACACAAAAAAAATCTGCAGTATATGGAAAAGTGCTGTGATTAGTTGAATGTGTGAAAAGTGATTTGTGAAGTTTCTTGCTGGATGGTGCTCCATAGTGCATAGGCCAGCTGAAGCTGATAGTGATCAAATCAAGAGACATTAATTGAGAATAATAAATGTTATACCATATAGGAGATTGCTGACACACTCAAAACATTCAAATCAATAATTGGTGAAAATGAAAAATGGGTCTTTTACAGAAAAAACCTAAAGCCACCTTATAGAAAAAAAAAAAGAACCTGTTGGCCAACCCAATACTATTTTGAATATTAATTTTAATTGTATTGCAATATGCCTTATTGACTTACTAGAAAGGTAATTATAGTTGTTATGGAATTGCTCAGTGATATAAATACCTTACATGTGAGTTTTCTTTTTCAAGATAAAATAGTTTGTGTAAGTGGTTTCATATGCAAACACTACAAATGTATGGATAAAATGAAAAAGTTTTTTCATACTGAAAAAAATTATTTATATACATTAGTCAATTTATAGAAATTATTGATGAACACCAGGTATTAATGTCCCTAATTCATATTCTTTTTAGCTTTGTACTTCATATGTACATAGTTAACTCAAGACAGTTTTATCTAATAAATAGATGATTCTTAAACAATTGGGCAGATAGACAACATTTTGTTTTAAAATCTGATTCATGCATTTATCTAAGGAATAATGTACTAAAAGAAAAAAATGTAAATACATTTCAACTTTAAAATAAATTTACATCTTTACATTAAGTGATTTTTCAACATTATCAGTGAATTCACAGTTAATAGTTAAAAATTACTAGTAAGAGTCCTGGCTGGTGACTCAGTGGATAAGTGCCAGCCTGCAAACCCAAAGGTCGCTGGTTCAATTCCTAGTCAGGGCACATAACTAGGTTGCAAGCCAGGTTTCCAGCCAGGTCTGTAGCTAGAGGCAGGTGAAAGGCAACCACACGTTGATGTAAAAAACAAACAAATAAAACAAAGAAAAGAAAGAAAAAACTAATAAGGGAGGGAGCAAGTTCATCCTCTTATGACAAACATGGTTTAGAAATTTAAATGAAAAAAATAAAATTTAAATAACAACTTTATACTAAACCCAGCTTCATAAGGTTACTCAAAATTCCATATGGAACTGTTCTGTCCCTACTATATAGAGCTGAACAGAAGTGAACACAGATGATAAAATATAAAGAATAATGATTTTTAAATTTTATTTACCTTCCTTATTTATTTGGACAAAGGTCAATAGCTAAATCAGTATATTTGCATTGTCAAAATCTCTCAGGTTCTCAGCTTTTCCTCTACTCATAATATCTAGCTTTGAGACTTCCTGTATTCAGTTT
Organism: Noctilio leporinus; assembly: GCA_004026585.1. Classification (NCBI taxonomy): domain Eukaryota; kingdom Metazoa; phylum Chordata; class Mammalia; order Chiroptera; family Noctilionidae; genus Noctilio; species Noctilio leporinus. Next base: position 105,028 of record PVIW01000064.1, read on the forward strand.
CAATCACAGATATTCAATCACAGACAGAAGATATCAGAGATACTTCAAATTTAAATTTAGAGGATTTAATCACAAAAAAGTAAGGCGGAAGATAAAGCAGACCAATTTTACCTTTGGCAATGTCAGGTAATGGAAGTTCATGCTTCTTGAAACAGTTATGCTCTGTTTTTACAGTGTCAAACTTCCTGGATGCCACTTGCCCTTTTCAGTGTTTGACAAGTCACGCTGACCATTGTACAAGTTCCAGGAGCAAGTTTCCCCCAGTGGTGGTGCTTGATTCTGTATGTGGGTTAAGAATTAGGCCCATCCCAAATAGACAAGCCCCACTAGAGGAAAGAGACACCAGGAAACCTTTCAGTGGTCAGTGATCAGTGGTCAATCAAAGTGGCACAAAAAAAAATTCAGAGACCTTAGATGATAAGTTGGCTTGATGGAAGCACTTGTGTTGAGTTACGGGTTTGTACACAGGAGGCTAGGGTGCTAGGTTGAGAGATTCTTAAAGGCATGGGGGTATATCTTTAGTTCCCCAGTGCTTATGAAGCAAAAGCCAACAAGGGAGGGGACCTACTACCAACACACAATCACTTTCTAGCACTTACTTGATTTAGAACTCTGCAGTGTGGAATGGTGCATAGATGGCCTAGGAAATAGAAAAGACGGACATATTATAGACTTTCCAGGTCAAGAAATGGAGACTCAACCAGCAAAACCCCAATTCCCAAATTCCCAAGCAAAAACCTTGGAGTCCAAGTACGAGATCTAAAGTTTAATCAGAGAAGGCTGAACTATACTAGAGCCAAACTTAAGATCAACCAATTTTGGATTGAGATGACCATCTTCATTCTGTCTTCCTAACAAATGAAAAAAGAAAGAAACAAATGAAAAAAAGAAAACAAACTGACAAGCTACTCTCTGTAGATAGAGAGCATCACTTGGAGACTCTTTGACTGTTTTATTCTAGACATGGAAATAAGCAAGAAAATATTACAAATAATTAATATAGGAAAAAAAGATAAACAGATTATATAGTTATTATAGTAATATGGCAAGAAATTTTAAATGACTATAATTAATGTGTTAAAAATATCAAAGAAGAGGGACAGAAACATGAAACAATGATAAATTTCAACAGACAGTAGGAACCTATATTAAAGAATGAAATGGAAATCCTAGATTTGAAAAATAAAATGTATGCAATTTGGAAGTTGTTAATTTAAGCAGCTGAATGGCTACATCACAAAAATAGTTTAGTGAACTAGAATATAGGTCAGTAGAAGAAAAAAAAGCATAAAAGTAAAGACACAGGGTGGGAGGGAGGGTAACTAAAAAAATAGGTAATAAAATTTGGGGCATGCTCAAAATTCTAAGGTCTCCCCTGAAACTCTAAAAAGGGATGAAAATTGTTTATACATTTACTTTTTTCCTATAATCTTTCAGGATCCTGTGAAACATCAGGATGGAACTGTCCCCTACACATAATGTTCTTGACCAAAATGCCTAGGCAGGAAAACAAAATACATCTTTTTTGTATTGGGAAGATATCTATCTGGCAGGTTAAAAATCTGTTTGTCAATTAATTGGATCATTCTTAGATTATTTTAGGTTCTTCTCAACGTGTTTGGAAGGCTGTATAGGAATAAAAACTTAAAAGAAATAAGGAGACATATTTTCTACTGGTTGTTCAAGGAAGGTCACCTTGAAAATGTAAAGGTCATTTTTAGTATGAAGAGTGGGGTCATTTTTAGAGGTGATAAAAGATGTTGAATATTCTGGGTTTATAGAAAGAGCATAGCCAAACATATACGATATTGCCACAACACAATCCTCTCCTGTATAAATCAGTAGTCTGGAGGGGGAAAAATGAGCTAAGGGAAGAGGGAAAAAATAAATTATGTATTTTCAAGATTCACTTGGTATTAGTAGCTATAGTTCATAAAATTATATTGCTGCCCATTGAAATTTCAAGTGTCTTGCTGGTGGTGTGATGTGATTATAAATGAGAAACTGCGTTAGTAAATATTGCATCTTTTCAAAATCAAATAATAAATTAATTTCTTCCTTCCTGAAGCCCCTGTAACACTTAATAAGAAACTACTAATTCAACCTACATATATGACAGCATTATGGCTCCATAAAATCATGTGTCTACTTCAGAGGCACTAATAACCCCAGAAAAACAACAGTGACAACAAAAATAGTAATCATGAGGTTTCAAACAGGTACTAAAACGTTTATGAGATTTTTTTTTGATTATTTTTATCAGTTGGAGCATTTGCCAATAAAACCATCAATACACCAAAGAAAAGTTGCTTCATAAAACTCTTCTTCCACAGTGACTGCTGGAGAGGAAATTAGGGGAAAAAAAATACAGAAATAATCCCAGTTTGACCTATGGCATAGCCCCTGAATCACAGGAAAAGTTTGGTTTAATGTAGAGTTGGGCAATTACATACACTGTTTACATTTAGCATTTTCAGTGAGAGTGCATGTCAATATAGTTTGTGATCATGTATAATGTACATGTTTTCAGTGTTCATCTCTCAGTAATACAGAATTATTGATTTAAATACCTGATCTTTTCCATTGTGCTTAGTAGTGAATGGGCAGGAATTTTTTTGTTGTTGTGATTAAAAAACATGTCTAAGTGATCCTAATTACTAATGAAAGAATAGTGGTTGTCACATACACATTACAAATCCTCACTGAAAAACAGTGGTCAGACCCTTTGATGTGAATTAATCATAGATATGTTCAGCAGAATCACATGATCAAGTGGGAAGCTTATTAAAAAAACTGAATGACTACTTTTGACTATAATAATTTTTGATATTTAAGTTTTTGTTTGAAATTTGAAATAGAAAGAAGCTTATTTTCATCTCAAATGGGGGATTTATTTGAAAATAAAACACTCAGGTGGCAATAAGAGGAGCTAATCAATAAAATATTCAGGTTTATAGAATGACTGAATAAGACACCAGTAAAGAAATGAAATAAGAAGATGCAAAACAATCAGGAAAGTGATCAAGTTGTGAAATTTTCAAGGTGGCAATCACATAATTCTTTTTAGTACCTCAGTATCTTCAGGACCTGTAAAAGGTTTAGAACTAAACAATCTGGATCATATCATTTATTTCTCCAAAAAGTTTCAAACCCCCTTCCCCCCCTAGTAATCTGTGGGAAAACATCTGGATGCCACAGTATATTGTGGGATTCTCTAAACTTAATTTATTTTTCAGCATCATTGCTGACTATACTTTTTCATGTTCTTCATCTCTGAAAGAGAGTCAGATTTGCTTTCCTAGTCATGATTTCCTTATATCTAAACAATGCTCAATTATTCAAATCTCTCCTCCCCATTTACAAAACTTCTTGATTCTTTTTAACGTAACATTGAGTGGTTTTCCCCTCTTATCAAAGAATACCTCCTATAAACATCATTTCAAAATGCCTTTAACAAAATGTGATTTGTAGTTTTCCACACTATCTGTTCCAAGAGACGGAAAGCAGGTTCTTAGTCACATTCAGTTGGTACTTTTCATAGCTTAACAATGGGGTTTTCCACATAATAGGCATTTACTAAGGATATTGCATCAACAACTAAATGAAGGGATTATTTCTGATTTTATTAGTATTTGGGATAAATCAGACTGCTGCACATCTCTTATTTGGCTATTTTGTTTTCTGAATTGTAGGTGTCTTACATTAGAATTTTGCAAAAATCAGTTCTCAAGTTATGTAAAAATAATAAGTATCAGTGGGGAGAGAAAGAGAGAGAGAGAAATAGCATCCCAAGTGGTCATTAGTAAGAATGGGAATTCCCTTCCCTTCATCATACCGTCTGCCTTCCTCCCAGGAACTCTTATCTTCAGTATTTTCCCTCTTTATATAATAAAATTAATTTTACAAATTCACAATAGAAATTTTTGATAACCAGGTGGCAACCTGCTTGGGAAATGTACTTTAGAAATTTGTGGCTACTTTGATAAATTTAAAACATTTATAATCTCCCATTGACCTCTAAAGTACACATGACATTTGATTTGTAGAGTTGCTGACTTTGGTTGGATTAGAAGAATAGAGATTGATGCTTCATCATTGTCCTTTTATCCTGAAGACTTCAGAAAGAGAAAGAAAATATCATAAGTAAACCTGGTCTGGAAAGATATCCAAAGTAATTTTTCTGTCTCAAAAGTGGCAGATAGTTGAGATAAATGCAGCCCCTTTAAAGTGCTTATCTAAGTGAAGCAGAGTCCCCCACTCTTAGTCTCACTTTCTGTTTGTAGGAGTTTAGATACCAGGAGGCTAAGCAGAGGGTAAACAAGGTTGGGAAGTTTGGTTCCTGTATTAAGACTTTAATAGAGAAAATGTCAAGTTATGTCATGTCACTTTCCTCCAGTCCTTTAAAAGATTTGGCTGAAAGTAGCAATTATATCTATATTTCTATCTGTTATCTTCATCTATCTATACACATATACATACATACTGTATATAGGTTTGTATACATGTATGTATGTGTGTGTGTGTGTATATATATATGTGTGTGTGTGTGTGTTGCACAAAATGAGCTTTGCAATTAGTTTATGTTGTACTGGTTTCAGGTGTAGAATCCAGTGATTAGACATTATATAACTTACTAAGTGATCATCTTGATAAATCTTGTACCCGTCTGACATCACACATAGTTATCACAGTATTATTGACTGTACTCTTTATGTAGTACTTTACATTTCATGGCTATTCTGTATACTCAGATTCTTTGAAAGACTTTTTAGCAATATGTTGAAAATATTCTCATAATTACAAACATTGACCTGTCATACCTTATAGCTTTAAATTATTTATTACATATTCTATCACTTCCATAGCAAACTAGAAGCAGTAAGTGTTCAACCAGAAGAACAAAAGTAACAAAAGATATTTATGAGCATATCTGTTGCAAGAAATTGTATTACAAAATTATAGGAGCTGAAACCCACAGGGTAAATTTCCAAGAAGAGTAGGCTGGAACTCACAGTCATGAACTGATGCTGTTATCAACAGGTAGAATTACTTTCATCTCAGGAAAGCTTTGGTTCTGCTCTTCAGGTCTTTTACTTGACTGGATCAGTCTCAAGATAATCTCACTTACATATTAAGTAAAAAATGATACACAATATCTTCACAGCAACACCTAGATTAGTATTTGAGTGACTAACTGGACACTATAACCTAGCCAACTAGCACATTAACCTGGCCACTGCAAAGCCATTTTTTGGTAACTTTTTAGGTTTATATTGTATATTTTTCCCATCTTTGAATATATGTTGATTATTTTCTTGTGACAAGCAACAAGACATTCCGTTTTATATTTTAGCACATATCATTACTTTAGAATATTTATATCAATTTCCATTTTTATCAGGAGTTTATGAGATTTTCTTTCCTACAAACTTTCCACAAAGTTAACATTCTTAAAATATATGCAAATGTTTGAGGTCCACAATTCCCAAAATGGTACTTAGCATACCAGTTTAAAAAAATTCTTAGGTTCTTGAAAGCTAGAGCAAGAATCCCATTTTCCTAGATAGAATGCATGCAAATCTATAATTTATCTAGATATGTTTATTTGGAGAAAAGAATTCACTATAGAAAATTTCCTTTAACAAAATATTCTGATGGTTATATATTATTTTATTTTCCTGTGTAAGGCCAAAAATTTTATATACCATATAATAACTATGACTGTTTTCTTAGGTTTAACAGTTGTGATAATTACTTTCTTAGCATTATAATGCTAGAAGGGAAATGTATAACCTAAGATCTTGGTTCACCCACTCTAATAATCTATTTCTAGAGTATTTATTCTTTAGTAATTCAAAAGAATAAGGGTTTCTCACTTGTAAGTGGAGACAATGATTCCTTTCTAAAGGGATTATAGCAAGGATTAAATGAAATGATCTATGTAGAGAGCATGGCATGAGTGTTGGTACCTAGCGTAATTGTTAATGAATAGTAGGTAGCTACCATTGCTGCTACCTTGAAGAGTAAGAAAGTTTAATGAAGTCTGTGCTTGGTCTCCCCACGCTGTTTATCAGGGTTTGAATCCTTATTACACGAGTTTGTAACCTCAGGTGAATTGCTTAGCCTCCCAAGTCTCTTCTTCCCTATAAAATAGGTAACATTTACCTCCCAATGTTATGATAATTCCATAACTAAATGAGGAAATTGAACAGGGCTTAAGAAAACACAAGTATCTATAGATTTATATTCATTATAGAATATTGTTTTGAATAACATTCATGTTTCCTTTGGTTATATAAAACAAACTTCTTGGTCTGCCTTACTTCATAGGGTAATTATAGCTTTTAAAACATAAACTGTTTTCCAAGTCCAAATTAAATAATCCATCTATTGACCTACTTTAAATAAATAGGATTAAATTAAGCCATTTTCTTCACCTGCATTAAAAAAATAAATAAATAAAAAGCCCTTGAGTGCTCCCAGCATTTGGCACCTGTGGGTGAGGGAAACACCTTGCTTATGTTAATTGAGTAACTATGTCTTTCGTTGTATGAGCTGTCACACCCCAGGGTAGCAAGGCACAATGGATTCTAAGCAGTGTGAGAACAATTATCATGCTCTCTTAACAAGCATAAAGAGAACCGTATGTTTTCTTCTATCATCCAGGGCTATACTTTTTACTGCTGCCTCTCTGGTTCTTTATGGTCCTACAACAGTAGGCACAAGGACAATGATACATTAAAAGTGACTTCAAGCTTCATATTGTACTCTAGTGTACAAAGAGAACTGAGCAAAAAGATCAGTTCACTTTGCTCTTTGTACTCTATACTTTTGTCGGAAAACACTGATGAATGTACCAAGAAGCCGTTTGATTTTGTTTTTAAAATCTCCTTGGATAAAGACTCTAAAAATATACCTTGCAGGCTGGTAACAATTTGGCAGCACTATTTATTATGACACATAAACATTGAACTGTAGCCAAAATGCAATGTGGTTCCACATGCTATATGAGTTTTGATTATTGATATTTTAATGAAGTCGTTTTGAAAAGCATGAGAAATTAAACTATAAATGAACAATGATTAATTACAAGTCAACAAAAATAATAATTCTCTGCAGAGATAGATAGTCTGTTATTAAAGAACAAATAAATAGTCATTTGCCAAGATGGCTGACAAACTCCTGAGAATAATGATCATTTTGAGCCCAGGGAAAGATCAGAATCTAAACAGCTGCCTTAGAAATGTTAGAAGTTGAGAAATAATGTAATATTACATAACATAAAAACATACTATAATTGTATTATTGCAGTCATTCTAATAAGATATAAGAAAAACATTCAAATTTTGAGGAAGAAATGCTATTAATGTTATAATTATAATTCATATTGGATGTCCAGTTAAATACACATACTAATCCAACTCACACCTATACTTAAATTATTGACACATGGTTCCTGTTATTATAAGTGATAGAGTCTTTAATTATAAAGTGAGTGAAGTTTGAGAAACTTAAAAATATATAGGCTTTTTTCATGTAAAATAATCTCATTTTTTTCTTTTTCCACAGAGCTCTCTCTCCTTCCTTGTTCTTTATATCATTGATCTTACTTATTTTAGGGTTCATTTGTTGTTTCACATAACTTAGAGATGTTCCCACAAATCATAGGTAGGTGATTTGATTGTGCTTTAGTCTCCCAAAGAGCTATTGATCACAGTTTTCTTCCTGTCTTTCCTCGATATCTGAAAAATTTGTCAACTGTCAGGGAGCTGGTTAATGTATCCTGGATGATGATGATGTCCATTAGCTTTCAAGTAGATGGTTTGGCACCCTTCAGCCAAACTCATCTTTTTACACTTGTACACAAGTTCAGTCTTTACCTAAGGAGTCACTGTCAAATAGCTTTGGTTGGATTGCTCCTCACTTTGTAATTGGCTTGGAACAGCTCCCCCTGTAACAGTAACAGATGTTATACATCCAATCAAGAACAATGCTCTCTTTACATTGACTCTGTTGATTGGTTCTTTGGCAACCGGTAGTGAAAACAATTTGACTTCAAGTTCTTAATACTAATACTTAATTCAAGACTTTTATGCAAAATCCTCAAATCAAAACAGAACGGGAAACCTGATGCAATCAAACTGCTAATTGGCTATGTATGGAATAAATGTTTTGCTTTCATTTGGTTGCAGGACTCATATCAGTTCCTCACAACTATAGACCCAAACTGGGATGCACCTTCATAGTGAGTCTTTCATGCACTGAATAGGTGGAAAATTCAGATAGGAAATTTCCACTGTGATAAAAGTGAGTAATCTTATGAACTCAAAGGATTTCCTAACTACTGACATGTCCATGAGCCAACACAATATTTGTGTATGTCTAAGAGTAGTGATACATTATTAGGACATATTTCATTAAAAGATACACAGGCTACAGAATAAAAAGATGAGCAGTTAATTTGGGCTTAGCCAGCTGAAGAGGTATCTTTTGTACTGTGAAAACTGTGAAGATTTCCCCTATGTAGACTATTCAGAACTCAGTCCACTGGCTCAAAAATCAAACAGGTTTTCTTCTATCGACTAAGTTTGCTTTCTTATGGAAGTTTATACAGAAGTTTTCTGGAATTAGACATGTGAAATAAACTAAGAGTTGTTGGCTGCTAAGATTTATGAAAGACTTTTTATGGACATTAATACTAGTTACAGAAACCAACTGAACAAAGAGCAGAATAGAGATTGCCAGGGTCTAGGGTTTGGAGGAGTGGGGAAATGTGAGCAAAGGGCACGAGCCTTTTGTCATAAGATGAATAAACTCTGGGGTGCTGATGTACAGCATGGTGACCACAGTTAATAATACTATGCTGTGTCCTTGAAATATGCTAAGAGAGTAAACCTTAAGCAATTTTGCCACCCCCATCAAATATATATGTATTATAATAATAATAATAATAAGGTAACTGTGAGTGATGAATGTGCTAACCTGATTGTGATAATTCTGGGTAATCTTTTCACAAAGGCTACACATCAAATCATCATATGCTACCTTTTGAATACATTCGACACTATTTGTTGATTATACAACAATAAAGTTGAAAACATTTTTAATACAAATAAAGCAAATGAAGAATTTGGGCCAAGAAATCCAATGTAGAAATCAACTAAGTTAACAGAGAAATGCACAGAGTCCTGCATTTGAACTGATGAGCCATCTATATGGCTCATGTGCCTTTGTTTGTCTTGTACACAAGCATTTGTGCACAACATAGCGACAGGCCCACACCTGCGCACAGAGAGGGAGGCAGAGAGAAGAAAATGGCAATCTAATTTCTTCAGAATAAGACTTAGGCCCCCAAAAGCCCATTTTAAGGTTTATGTTCTATCTTGTTCCTGCTCTATCTATGTAGTTCTACACAAATGAAAGTGTCAGTGTTCATAAGCAAGTTTGCTTCTAACGATAGGTCATAACTAATGTATTTATTGAATTATTATGCTTGAAGGCACTAATAGCACAGATGTGTATTTTAAAAGCAGAAATAAATAACATTTGGTTTGGTGGACTTGCTCACAATGATGAGCACCAGCAGACATTGAGAGTCATCCTAATGAGTCCATTTAATACCTAGCATTAGTTGATTCAAATGTGAAAAAAAATATTGATATTTTCCTAAACTCCTTTTTTGGTATCTTAACTCATTTAACACTCAACATGATCCCATGATATAGCTAATTTTTCCTCCAAGTTTCATAGGAGAGAGGCAAAGCAAATGTAAAGTAAGTAACTTGTCCGCATTCAGATAATAACAAGTTAGTGAAGCTTGAAATCTGAACTTCAGAGTGAAGTCTTAATATTTGCATTACACTCCTTCTCAGAGAGTTGCACACAGGACTTTTAACAAAGCAATAATATAAGAAATAAAAGTTGAAAAATAAGTGGAATCATTGAATTATTCACACAGAGACATTAGTAATTGCACATATACACCACAGGCAACTAGATGCCAATTGGTTGAGTGTTTAAATGAACATTACCTTTGTTAACAGTCTCAGTGACATTTTATAAGTACTGAATGTTTTTCATTTATGCAGTTTCTCATCAATAAAGAAACACTGTTACTCTCCATAAAACAATGCTGCAGCTTGACAATTCTATTTCATGCAACTTTCAAAGTACTTTATCTTCTGCTTAGTGCCAATAGATACATTAAACCGTTTCTATTATTTAGCATATATGGTCCAGGACTTCTGGAAATGAAATTACTGCGAATCTCCTCAGACTTAAAATATCGTCAAATATTTGAACAAACACTACTATCATCAAACACAAAATATCAAATACAAAATGCCTTTAAACAAAAAACATGCACACATTATTATTAATACATGAGAGATACCTGAGTGAGGAAAATCATGCTTTGCTAACATCTTTATAAACTGAACTTAAATCTACCTTGTAATTCCTAGAATGAAAATCAAATGAAGCATTCCTTCCCAGCCTAACTTTATTATCGTGGTGAAGACAGAGCAGTTAGCTCCAGACTACCTGACAATTTCTCAGCCTCTATATAAATCAAAAATAATTTTATCTAATAGGTGATTATATTTTACATGCCTACTGAATGGCAGGTATTATGCTTGACATCTGGAATACCAGCTTAAACAATATGTGGTATCAACCCTCAAAAAATGTTTAGCCTACTGAGTGAGGTCAGACAAAAATAAATCGCAATAAAGTATGAGGCATTTGTGATAGATGATTGAATAACATGCTATGGGAGGAAAAATGGGGAACATCTGAATCAGACTTTGATTCAAAGATTAGGGTCAGATTTCCAGGGGAAAGTTAAATACCTGATTTTTTTTTTTTTTTAAATTATTTATCACCCTTAGAGAGAGGGGTAAGAAGAGAGGCAGAGAAGGAGAGAGACATCAGTGTATGGTTGCCTTTCACCTGCCTTTCACCAGCTAAAGACCTGGCTGGAGACCTGGCTTGCAACCTGGTTATGCGCCCTGACTGGGGAATCAAATCAGTGACCTGTGGGTTTGCAGGTGGATGCCATATCCACTATGCCACCAGCCAGGGCTTGACTTTAATTTGAGTGAAAAGTGTGAATTATCAAAGAAATTTGCCTGTGTGAGTTCATGGTAGCAGGACATTATATGCCTTTCTCAGGTAACTTCATGCCATTTATTACGATAAACATCCTAACTTGTCAATGTGACTTGAGAGGAGACCAGATAGGGGTAAGTGTGCTAAGCTACAAAGTCTGGAATTGATCCTGAAAGTAATGCAGAATTACTGAAATATGCCAAAGAAGATTATTAATATGAAGATAATTTTTAGATGAATTATTCTGTTGGTACTAGGGTGGATAGATTAAAGGGGACCCTGATTAGAGGCTAGAAATCTATTATACTACTGTATTAATCCAAGTTTTAAGATATATGAGTGTTGATAGGACTAATGGTGATAAACAAGAATTAATGTGAAAGCAAAAGCTATACAGTATGATCAGATATAAGGTATGAAATAGGGTAGTAAGAAAATCAAAGCGGACATAAATCCCAGATTTTTGGTTTGGACAAATACATTCTCATTGCCATTGTTTTCCAAGAAAAGAGGCATGTAGGGAACAAAAGTGATTAATTTGTTTTCTGATATACTGGGTTTTACTTGCTAATGAAACATCCAAGAAAATTATTTCTGTTCATCTCTACTGTAGTGATGGTCTTAGAAGCATGGAATGATGATACATGCTCATGGGTCATTGAAATTGTACATGATAATGAGAGCCATGGGTCTTGAGGGGTTCACTGATTAGAAATGCAGACATCCGAAGGGCAAACTGACCAAGAAACAACCACAAAGGAGCTGAACTAAGATCCCTTCAGGCAAGTATGACTGTGATAGCCAGTAAGGTAGTTGACTTAAATTACCAGCTAAAGGTGTAGGCATTAGAGCCAGAGCATAAAAATTCAAAATCTGGCTCTATTTCTACCTAGACATATCACTATTAGCAAGTGACTTAAACAACATGAATACACGTATTAATATCTGAGGAGTACATACCTCACAGGGTCACTGACAGGATTAAAAATAGTAAACTAAGAGCCCAGGCTGGTGGCTCAGTGGATAGGCACCAGCCTTTGAACCCAAAGGTCACTGGTTTGATTCCCAACCAGGGCACATAACCAGGTTGCAGGCCAGGTCCTTAGCTGGAGGAAGGTGAAAGGCAACCATACATTGATGTTTCTCTCCCTCTCTGCCTCTTTCCCTTCCCCCCTCTCTAAAAATAATAAATAAAATATTTTTTTAAATAGTAAATTATATAAGTTTCTGGAATATGCTAACAACACAATGGAGGCTATTGCTAACATTTAAGATATAATTGACAATATAACACTATATTAGTTTTAGTGATTCAACAGTTGTATATATTGCAAAATGCTCACCACAAGTCTAGTTAACATCCATCACCACACATAGTGACAGTATTTTTCCTTGTGATGAGGACTTTAAAGATCTATTCTCTTACTGGCTGTCAAATATACAATATAATATTATTAACTGGATTTTATAAGCTGTACATTATGCCTTCATGACTTCCTTATTTTGTAATTGAAAGTTTGTACCTTTTGATTCATGCACCCCCAGTTCACATATCCCACTTCTGGGAGTCAACAATCTATTTAACCTGTATTTATGTGTTTGGTTTTGTTTTCAGGATTGTTTTCTTAATATTCCACATGTAAGTGTGATCATATACAGTATTTATCACCTTGTGTCTGACTTGTTTCACTTACCATAATGTCCTCAAGACTCATCCATGTTGTCACAAATAGCAGAATATCTTTCTTCCTTGTGGCTAGTATTCCATTTGTATATACATATATACCATATCTTCCAGGTACTTAGTGTGTTTCTAACTTTTTGCTATTGTGAATGATACTAAAATAAATATACAAGCATATATATATATCACACTTTTAATTCCCTCAGTATATACCCAGATGCAGAATTGCTGGATCATCTGACACATTTTTAATTACTTAAGGAAATTCCATATTGCTTTCCAGAGTTGCTGAACCAACTTACATTTCCACCAATAATGTACGAGGGTTTCCTTTGTCCACATCCTCACCAACACTTGTTATCTCTTGTCTTTTTTTTTTTTTTTTTAATTGACTAGGTAAACTCTGTATAAGAAGGCACCTACTAAGAAAAGCTCCTGGTGGGTAACAGGGCTCAAATTAAAAGACAAACAAATAAACAAATAAAGTCTGCAGCCATTTCTGAACAGGGAACTCTCATATAAACTGCACTGAGGAATTGGTGCTGGGCTGCTGGCCTCTGCACTAAAAGGCCTGCCTGCAATCTGAGCCAGCCCCAATAAAAAGTTCCTGGAATCACATTTCATCCCATAGGAATGAAGCTGTCCCCATCCAAAAGGAGCTGTGCAACTTCAAATGACCAGAGCATCTTTATTTTAACAAATTAGGATAGTGCCTTTTGGTCCAATCACACAGTGAGAATTTGGAGTCCTCATTTACATGAGGATAGACTTATTATGGACGAGGTGTAATCACTGCTGTCTGTGTAAACAAGGTTCCCTCTGGTTCTGGGAGCACACTTTACCTTTCCAGGAATTGAAGGCTGCATTTCCTTGGTGGATCTGAAAGACAAAAAGGTCTCAGCAGAGTAGGGCAGACCAGTGCAGTGCAAAGCAGGCCTGCATGGAGGAGGGAGAGGAAAGCAGACCATCTAGGAGCATAGCAGAGCTGCTTAGAAGGAGGGATCTGGTATCAGGGTTGCTGGCCCCAGAGCTGCCTCGTAGCTGTGCTGATCTTAAAGCCATGCTGTATCACCAATGAGCTGTTATTGCGCTAAATAACGTTTCCTTCTTCACCACACCCCCATCTGGGGGATTCCTGTTAGCATTCAATTGGCATCAACAACCATCAGTTGAGAAGTATAATTGACATGCAACATATTAGCTTCAGGTGTACAACATAATGAACCGACATTTAAAAGCATTGCAAAATAATCACCACAATACGTTTAGTTACCATCTATCCCTGAATAACCTTACAATATGTTTTTTGTGTGTGTGTGTGTTGAGAACTTTTAAGATTTACTTTTTCAGCAACTTTCAAATTTGCAGACTATCACTATCAATTGTAGTCATTATATTGTACATTAAATCCCTATGGCTTATTTATTTTATATCTGGAAATGTGGACCTCTTGATCTCTTCCCATTTCACCTATCCCCAAACCCCTTCCCTCCTGCAACTACAATCTGTATCTGTGTTTTGTTTAATTTTATTTGTTCATTTGTTTTTTTAAAAAGAGTCCACATATAAGTGGATTCATACAGTATTTTTCTTCTTGTACCTAACATTTCACTTAGCTTATCCTCCTCCAAACTTCACCCATGTTGTTGCAAATAGTAAGATTTCATTTTTTCCCCCTGTGGCTGAGTAGTGTTAGTTGTACATATACCACATCTTCTTTATCTAGTTATTCAGTAATGAACATTTAGGTTATTTTCATATCTTGGCTATTATAAATATATCTTTTCAAATTAGTGTCTTCATTTTCTTCAAGACAAATATCCAGGTGTGGAATTTTTAAAAAGATTTTATTATTTTTAGAGAGAGGAGAAGTGAGAGAGAGGCAGAGAGGGAGAGACACATCAATGTATGGTTGCCTTTTTCACCTGCCTTCAGCTAAGGACCTGGTTTGCAACCCGGGTATGTGCCCTGTCTGGGAATCAAACCAGTGCCTTATCTACTGTGCCACCAGCCAGGGTTCATGTGTGGAATTTTTAAATCATATAGTAGTTCTATTTTTTTAAACATTTTATTCAGTGTTTTTAGAGAAAGGGGAAGAGGGAAGGAAGAAAAGGAGAGAAACATCAATGTATGGTTGCCTTTCACCTGCCTCCAGCTGGGGACCAGGCTGGAAATCTGGCTTGTAACCTGGGTGTGTGCCCTGACTGGGAATCCAGCCAGCAACACTTGGGTTCACAGGCCAGTGTTCAATCCAATGAGCCACACCAGCCAAGGCAGTAGTTCTATTTTTAATATTTTGAGGAACCACCTTACAGTTCTCCATTGTAGCTGCACCAACTGACATTCCCACCTACAGTGTACAAGTAAGTGTTCACCATTCTCCACAGACTAGTCACAAGGGATTGCTGGGGCTTTCCTGTAAAATATTAATTTACTATGGTGAGAATATGGATTTGTTGGTAGATGGTGCTTGAGATAAAAAAAGAGAAAGGAGAAATGTGATTGAAGACTGACAAGTAGTATTTTCCTCATCCAGACCAGAGACAATGTCTAATTTCTATGAAATTAAGATTTCCAACTGCTGGTGCATATGGGCTCTGAAAAATCTTCATTGATCACTCACAATGCCCTTTAAAGATTCAAATGTGTTTTCAACTGACAAATGACAGAGAATTAAATACATTCTAATTTTTGCATTTGGTTAAGGATTTATTATTAGTAATTACCTGCTAAGTAAAAGATCCAAGTCCACTAAAATTTAGTGTTCCTAAATTACATATATATTATTGGAGGTATTGAAGCTCTAATACTACAACTTAAGAAGTCAGCATATGTTTACAAACAGATGGCTTGTATTTGCTATACAATAGTGATTTCTGAGTAATGCATTATTGGTGATATCTTATTGCTGACTTTTTAACTCTTTAATTATATTTAAATCATTTTCTGTTTATTTAGTATGTTGTGGAGTACTTGCATAGTCCTAGAATGTGTACACTATTTGCATATCTGTGGTATATAATTTTTCAATAGCTAGGTTTTAAGACATTTATGTGCTGTAGTTAAAACATAAATCATTCATATCCCTTTTGCTAAAGGAAATGGATATGTATTGCTCCAGATATTGCTTATACAGTATAATGCTTCATTGATTATCTCTTGCATGTGGGCGTGGGTAAAATGCATATGAAAAATTGCAAAACAACTTCAAGGTAAATGCAATTAAATTAATCCATTATATTCAAATCAGCACGGTATTATGTTATAAAATAAGGGATATAAATTAATGGTATATTTTTAAAAAACAAATTTATATACATTCTGTGTTCATTATTATTTGTCACATGACACATTACCTCCAAATTAGTGGGTTCAAACAATATTTATTACTTCTCTGTGGCCGTGGATCAGTCATTTCAAATGGACACAATGGGAGTGGCTTGTCCCTGCTCTGTGGTATCTGGGATTTCAGCTGACACACTGAAATTCTGGGTATTAGAAATGATCTGGAGTCTTGATTAAGTCCATTTCCAAGTTGACCCATCATATGGACTGGTAAATTGGTTCCTTTGTACATGGACTTCATGTGTGAACCTTTCCACAGGGCTATAAATGTGCCCTTACTGTCACTGCTTCTCTGGAGAGAGAGAGATCTAAGATGGGAAGAGGAAAGCAGCAATTCCTTTTATGACCTAGCCTGAGAAATTAAACGTTGCCCATTATGCAATGTTTTATTCATTAGAAGGAGCCCTTGTAATGTAATTAGTCTTGCATTCCATTGATGAGTAATTAGGCTATGTGATATTGTCATTTATAATAAGAAATATATGTATATCTTTTTATCCTCAAAGTCCCAGTCTCTTGCAGAGCTCCCAAAACCCTTGGCATTTTCCAAGTGATGAGGGGGGAAAGGTGTCTTTTGTTATGTTAATGAGGTGATTTTCCTACAGCCTACATCCTAAAGATGAGTACTGGTTACCATAGGAGCCAGCCATAGAGGGGTGGAGCTTTTGGTCCTCACCCACTTCCAGGGACAGCAGAAGGGCTACAGGTTGAATCAATTGCCAATGGCCAATTTGATCCCTCGCTCCATAGGATTTCGATACTTAAAATCTGGCATTTCTTTCTTTCTTTCTTTTTTTAGTATATTTTATTAATTATGCTGTTACAGTTATCCCAATTTCTTTTCCCTTAGCTCCCTTCTGCCTGGTACCCCTCTTCCCTCCAATGATCCCACTCCCCTACCCCTTAGTTCATGTCCATGGGTTGTGCCTATAAATTCTTTGGCTTTACCCTTTCCTGTGCTATTCTCAACATCCCCCTGCCTATTTTGAAAAAGGGGGATAATCTGGCATTTTTAAAGGTCAGTGCTAAAGCTTATAAACTTGATGCTTTCTTCTAGTATTTTAATTTGCTCAAACTGTCAACTGGCAAATGTCTTCAGAGAATAAGGTAGGGTAAATGTGAATAAATTCACATTATCTTTCTTTGATGTACCTGCCTTAATTCCTCTCCAAAGATTTTAGACAGGTGTTTGCTATATTTTGCTTAGATTTATGGTTATTTTTAGGATTAATCAATGCAAACTATTTTATCATGGTTTCCTCTTTTACTCTTGTGAGTGATTTTATGGAAAATTATTATTTTTTCTTACTGATATATAATTTTTTCTTTTAACAGAGCTCACAAATCATGTTACCTGAGCCTATAGGTATCGTTGTTGTAAATATTTGGCTTTGAAACTTTTCTTTGTTATAGAAATATTCAGATATTCTTTGATTTTTTAGTTGCATTTTTCATGAAATTAATTAATTTCATATAAGTCCTTAAATAATTATGTCGTAAAGTTTTCATATTAGTCTCTTATTATCCTGTCAATGTCTTCAGGTTTAGTTGTTAAATTAATTGTCATTTTCACAATGTATATAGGAAATGCTATTACATTTCTCACAATTCAAAATATCAATATCAGTCTTCCTTTCATCTTTGCCTTTTAATAATCCAATTCTTTATGAAATTGATGGGATTCTAGATATACTATTCTATACCTTATCTTTATTCATACTTTTCTGCAAAGATGTCTATAGTAGGATACAAAAAGCTTCCTCATTCTGTTATTTGGCTGTATAGTATAGATATGTGATCATTAATATGCCCATCCCCTATCCGTGACCACCTAAAACTCTGTTGTATTGAATAACAATTTTTATGTGTAGTTCCACACATATATAAGTACATATATAGGATTAAGTTACTATAAACATAGTTGCTTAGTCAAAATATTACCATCCATTTTAAGTTATTTATTAATAAAAGGGGGAGGGAGAAAAGGGACTTAGACAGTACGCTTAATTAACTGAAAAGCATAAACCTGTTTGTGCAGGGAGAAGAGCTTGACCAAACAAGACACGACTGTCAGTCTAACAAGGGGATGTAAACCCACCCAAAGCCTACGAAATCTTGGGAAGTTGATCGGTAATTTTGAAAAAGCTTCCAGTCTTTTCTGAGCCCAAGCTTTATAATCTCACTTTTGTTTTGAGTGCTAGGAGTATATTTGCTAGTAGTCTCATGTTCCATATTAATAAATAATGCTAAAATAAGTTCTAAAGAGAGATACAATTGTTTTGCTTAACATTATTAGACATTAATTTGTGCCTTGCTGGTGTCTGTGTTGGAGTACCTCACTGTGGTCTCCATATTTCTCAGTATGCCTTCAACACTGTTTATCATCCTTAGTGTCTTCTGTACTTTATTTTCTGTGACATCATTTTTAATTTTTTTGGTCACATCTTTTCTGTGGTTTGACAACACAAGAACACAAGTCTGATATTCTCCTGATGTATTTCCATCTTTTGTAAAGGCTTTTGGTTCCTGGAATGTATTTTCATTTCATAGAGGTATTTGTTTCTTTTTCTTCCTCTTCTCCTTCTTCATGTATTATTTATGGCAAAGCACTTAGATTTAATTATCCCATATTTCATAAAAGTAGTTTTCCAGACATTTTTATCTGACATTTATTTTTTGTTATCTTTTTTTTAAAGCTTTTTATAAAAGATTTTATTTACTATTTTTAGAGAGAGGGGAAGGGAGTGAGGCAGAGAGGGAGAGAGACATCAATGTATGGTTGCCTTTTTCACCTGCCTTCAGCTATAGACCTGGCTGGATGGAGACTTGGCTTGCAAACTGGTTATGTGCTCTGGCTGGGAATTGAACCAGTGACCTTTGGGTTCGTAGGCTGGTGCCTTATCCATTGTGCCACCAGACAGGGCTGTTATCTGTCTTTTGACTCAATGTCTTGCTCTGATCTTTTGCTTATTTCCAACTTTGTATTTCTGAAGGATATTTGTTCTTCCTGGATCAGGTATTTATAACCAATTTTTGTGGAGCCAGGAGCATGTTCACACCTTGCAGGGACAACAGATTAGTCAGAATGAAACTACTAACCAGGAAGAGACTGTTAAACTTTATTCCCACCAGCCAACAAAAATAACCAACTAGATCATCTCTAAGATACAAAGATAGCTCTTCTCTTTGCCATTTAGGGTCATACCACTTGCTGCAAACACGGTTTATCTTTTGTGATCTTTCAATAGCTTTAATTCCTATGATTCTTGAAACTTAAGCTAATGTTGGGAAGGTTCTACTACCAGCACAATCACTTGTCCCTATTTTCCAAACAAGGGATTTAGGTTTTTACCTCTAATAAGCACATTCTTGGCTATCTTTGAAGCCAAGAATTGTAGCATTTTTCTGTGCTTACCTTCTACTTGTATATACCACTGCCCCCAACTCTGCCATGCTGATTTCCACTCATACTACAATTTAATGGTATCACCATCTCTTAATATCTTCATGTCTATTTCTCATGCCTCTTGTTGTTTCTGGTGATCTTGAGGGAGGTAACAAGAAAATGTTATTTGTGACTTTGTTATCTCCCAAGTGGATACCTGTGTTTATCTTTTACATATACCATTCTTTATAGTATATTTGTGACCTATCTAGCATTTCCACATTATAGGACTGTATTTCGCTCCTCTTTGTTTTAATTTTATGTTGCAAACTTTAAAGGAGCCTTTTTAACTCATATATATGTTATGAAGTACTTAGCATACTGTCTACACAGACAGTATATAAATATTAGAACATGAAATTAATGGTGGTTGAGAAGATGGATGATTTAGCTCTATGAATAAAAGATCTTTTTAAAGCTCAGTTTGGGAAAATCCAAAGGAAGAAGATTGATTATAAAACATACTCTTAAGTTTCTTTTATTATCAAGGGTGAGATTTGTAGAATGAGGGTATAACTTAGGTTTAAATTAATGAAAAGAAGAAATGAAATCCAAATTACTTGAATTAAATATTGTGCACAATATCTGCTCTTGTTGAAAAACAGAAGTGAAACTAAAAGGATCACGATTGATCTGACTTCTGATCTCAGTTAAATTCAATTTAATTCAATTCACAGGAGAAAAAAGTATTTTACTCATCAGAATAAATGAGATAAATGTTAAATTAAATGGATTGGTTTGGATTATTATCATTTATTATGCTTTGAACCGATTGAATTTCACTGAAAAAGTGTAATGGAATGATATGGACTAGATAAGAAAGGGCTAGAAAGTTCTGAATTAGATCTTATAAAACCAACTTGGCCTTGATGAAGTGGCATGTTTTATACTAAATGGTAAGACATTTCTTACACAGATAAAATTGAATTGAAAGCCTTTCCTTAGAGAATTATGCTGATAAACATATCAAAACATAAAATTAACCAATTCAAATATTTTTGGGAAAAATAGCAGTGCTTACACTGTTTTTACTTTAATTTCTGTTTTGTTCTACTCTCTCTCTCTCTCCCTCTATCTCTCTCTCTTGATACATTTCTTTTTAAAGTATGTTTTCTCATTTGTTGTTCTGTCATGTTAACCTTCATGAACGTATAATACATGCAAATGGCCAGATTGGATATTCATAAAAGGAACTCACATTTTAATTTTTTCTCATCTCTCTCTCTCTCTCTCTCTCTCTCTCTCTCTCTCTCTCTCTCTCTCCCCCTCTCTCTCCCTCTCACTCTCTCTTTCTCGAATACAACATTACATTAATTCAAGAGGAGATCCAAGATGGTAGAGGAGTAAGTGGAGCCAATCTCCAATCTCCTCCCAGGACCAATCAGTAATTACAACTTAATTGGGGAGAAATCATCCAGAATAACCAACAGAACACCAGCTGGAGAGAAGTCTTGTAACCACAGACAGAACAGAAGAGTCTGCTTCATCACAAGGTGAATGGTAGGAAGGGTGGAGACATGAGAGGGCTGTCAGGGCTCCCATGGGTGGCAGCTGAATGGATGGAGAAATCTCTCAGCAGCTGGGGCTTCCACCTGAGAAGGGTGGGGTCTAGACCCTCAGCTGGGCTTCCCAGCCTATAGCAACAAAGCTGAGAATAAAACAGTGTCTAGCTGTAAAAAGCAAAAAGCTACAGGGTTGTGCTGGCCTCTAAGAGATGGCTAGAGACACAGAAGTTCTTAAAGGGGCCATGAATGAAAATGCATTGGCACCCACTTACCCTGGTCTCCAGCAGAGGAATGACAAAGCAGACTAGAGACACTTAAGCAGAATTTAGGGTGGTGGCTTAGAGGAGAGAAATGAGGGAGCAGCTGACAGGGTCCCAATGCTGACTCTTTTACCATATTTCTCCAAGTGGCATCAACTTGAGGGGAAGAAAATAGCCCCGCTGATAGGAATTAATCTGCCTCATGCAGCAGTGCCTAAGCATGATGGATTGATTGGATTAACAATTGAAGGAGACAGACAAAGGCAAAGACAGTGGATTTCTGGTATTCTCAGACAGGCTGCCTAGGTCCAGACTGAGATATGATATGACCTCACCAGGGGTGGATCTAGGAAGTATACAACAGGATACAAAAGGTGATGGGTCAAGTGACACTCAGCTAGCCAGAGGGAAGAACCCACCAAAGAGCAACACAACAACCAAAACCCGAGTACAACCAGACAGCCCAATTAAATAGTACAAGGGGTATTCCAAGAGCATCAAGTTCAGGAGATTAAGGATACTGCACCACTGAATCCCACAGGTCTCCTACCAGAGAAGGTTGCACCACAAAAACAGGAAGTCAAAGCAAATCAATTAAAGAAGCAGAAACCAACAGGAAGAGTCACCTAAAATGGAAAGACAAAGAAATAACCCCTCATCAAAAGAAAAAAGGAATCCCCATAAAGAGTGCTAAATGAAATAGAGGCAAGCAAGCTCTCAGAGATGGAATTCAAAATAATGATTATAGAGAAGCTCAACGAGTTCAATGAGCCCAAAGGGAACTACAAACAATTCCAAGGGAACTACAAAGAACTCAGGGAAGTTTCAAGAAACTTACTGAGAACTGCACCAGCATTAAAAAGGATATAGAAACTATCATCTAGAGCCAGAAGGAAATGAAAATATAATTTATGAATTGAAGAACATGGTAGAAGGAATCAAAAGCAGTCTAGAGGAAGGAGAGGATTGAATTAGTGAGCTAGCTGGAGGACAACATAGAAAAAAATTCCCAGATAGTACAACAAAATGAAAAAAGACTGAAAAAGAATGAAGAAGTTTAAAGAGAGCTTTAGGACAACATGAAATGTAATAATATCTGTGCCATAGGGCTACCAGAAGGAAAAGAAGAGGAGCAAAGGATAGGAAATCTTTATGAAAAAGTAATGACAGAAAACTTCCCTAACTTGAGGAGAGAAAAAGTCACACAAGTTCAGAAAGCACAGAGGCTCTCAATGAAGATGAACTCAAAGAGGCCCACTCTAAGATACATCATACATCATAATTAAAATGGCAAATTTCAAAGACAAGGAGAGAACCCTAAAAGCAGTAGGAGAGAAACAACTAATAACATACAAGGGGGCTCCCATAAGGTTATCAGTTGATTTCTCAACAGAAACACTATAAACCAGAAGGGACTGGTAATAAATATTCTAAGCAATGAAAAACAAAAGCCAATAACCAAGGCTAATATACCCAAAAAGGCTCTCATTCAAAATGGAAGGTGAAATAAGGATTTTTCTAGACAAAAGAAGGCTAAAAGAGTGCATCTCTACCAAACCTGCATTGCAAGAGATGCTAAAGGATCTGCTTTAAGAGGATGAAGAAACAGAGAAACACAGAAACATAGGTACAAAGAAAATAAATGACAGTGAATAAGTAAGTACTTATCAATAATAACCTTAAGTGTAAATGGGTAAAATGCACCAATCAAAAGACATGGGTTAGCTGAATAGATTAAAAAAACATGACCCACATATATGCTGTCTAAAAGAGACCCACTTCGGAACAAAAGATTGACACAAATTGAAAGTGAAGGGACAGAAAAATATATGTAAAGTAAATGGTTATGGAAAAAGAGGCTAGGGTAGCAATACTCATTTCAGACAAAATAGATTTTATGATGAAGGCTGTAAAAAAGACAAAGAAGGACATTCATAATACTTAAGGAAACAATCCATCCAAGGAAGACATAATTCTTGTAAATATATATGCACCCAACATAGGAGTACCTAAATATATAAGGAAAATCTTAGAGTACTTCAAGAAGGATATCAACAGCAACCCACTCATAGTAGGGGATTTTAACAATGGACAGATCTTCCAAGCAAAGAACCACCGGATACTATGGTATTGAACACCACTGTAGATCAAATGGACTTAATTGATATGCACCGAATTTTTTATTCCAAAGAAGCAAAATACACATTCTTTTCAAATGCACATGGAACATTCTCAAAGATAAGCCATATGGTAGAACACAAAACAAGCTTCCACAAATTCAGAAAAATTGAAATTATATCTAGCATCTTCTCAGATCACAATGGCTTAAAACTAGAAACCAACCTCAAAAACAGACAAACAAACAAACAAAAAAACCCCAAAACCAAAACATTCAGTGCTATTTATAATGGCCAAGTGTCCATCAGTGGATGAATGGATAAAAATTTTGTGGTACATTTACACTGTGGAATACTACCCAGAAGAAAAAAAGAATGCTTACACTTTATGACAGCATGGATGGAACTGAAGAATATTATGCTTAGTGAAATAAACCAGGTGGATAAAGACAAATACCATATGATTTCACCTAATACAGGACACTAATGAACAAAACAAACAAACAAAATAGAACCAGAGGCATGGAAACAAAGAAACGATTGACAGTGACCAGAGGGGAAGAGGGGAAGAGGGAGAAAGGGAAAAAGAAGGGGAAGAATTTAATAGTCAAGGAACTAGTATAAATGATCCATAAACATGGACAATAATGTGGGGATTGACTTGAGAGAGGGGATGAGGTGGATAGGACAGGGGAGAGCAATTGGGGAAAAATGGGACAACTGTAATAGAATAATAACAAATTAATCTTAAAAAGAGCATTACATTAATTCTATTAAGAAACTATGGAGAAAAATAGCTCAATTAATTTTTCAGAATCATTCATAGTCAGTATTTAAAGGGTTAAGCATAGTCCTAATTTTTTATTTTTCATGTAACTGAACTGCTACATGAAAAAAATTAAACTGGACCACCATCTTACACCATATACCAGAATAAACTCAAAATGGATAAAAGACCTAAGTAGTTGTGATACCATAAAAAATCCTAAAGGAAAATATAGGCAGTAAAATCAGATATCTTGCATAGCAATATTTTTGCTGATATATCCCCTAAGGTAAGGAAACTCAAAGAAAAATATACAAATGGGACTATGTCAAACTGTATGGGAGAACGTATTTGTCAATGGTATATCAACAAGGGTTTAATTTCCAAAATATATAAAGAAGTTATATGACTCAGCATCAAAAAGACAAACAACCTGGTTAAAAAAATGGGCAAAGGGCCCTGGCTGGTGACACAATAGATAAGGCTGCAGCCTGCAAACCCAAAGGTCACTGGTTCAATTCCCAGCCAGGGCACACAACCAGGTTGCAAGCCAGGTCTCCAGCCAGATCTATAGCTGGAGGCAGGTGAAAGTCAACCATGCATTGATGTTTCTCTCCCTCTCTGCCTCCCTCCCTTCCCCACTCTCTGAAAAATAATAAGTAAAATCTTAAAAAATAAAAAATAAAAAATAAACTGAACTGTTTTTAAAAAAGGGAAAAATTGGGCAAATGACCTGAATAGGCACTTCTCTGAGGTGGTCATACAGATAGCCCATAGGCATATGAAAGGATGCTCAACATCAGAATGATACAAATTAAAACCACAATGAGATATCACCTCATAACTTCCAAAATGGCTATAAATCAATAAACAAGTGATGTCAAGAAAAGGGAATCCTAGTGCACTGTTGGTGAAAATGCAGACTGGTACAATCACTATGAAAAACAGTATGGAATCTCCTTAAAAACTTAACATGGATCTGTCTTTGTACCCAGCAATTCCACTGCTGGGAATAAACCTGAAGAATCCCGAAACACCAATTCAAAAGAATGTGGGCACCCTTATGATCACAACAGCAGTATTTATAATAGCCAAGGTTTGAAAACAGCTTAAGTGCATATCAGGAAATGAGTGGGTAAAAATGCTGTGGTATATCCGCACAATGGAATACTATGCAGCAGAAATAAAGAAGAAACTCCTACCTTTTGAGACAAAGAATATTTTGCCAGTCAATGAAAGAAAACTGCCATATGCTTTCACTTGTAAGAGGAATCAAATGAACAAAATAAACTAATAAGCCAAATTGAACCAGAAAAATAGAATCATGAAACAGGTTGACAGCTGCAAGAGGGGAGAGAGATCAGGGGATTCTTTGAGAGAAGGTGAAGGGATTAGTTAGACAGGTATGAGGGACCCCAGGACATGGACAGTGGTGTGGGGACTGACTATAGAAGTGGGAGGCAAACTGGGTGAAGGGGGACAAGAGAGCAAAAGCTGGAATGGCTGTAAAAGCATAAACAATAACATCTTTTCAAAAATAAATAAAACCTTGGGTAGAAAAAATAATAATGGAATAGGCATGGATTTTTGAATAAAACTTTATTTACAAAAGCAGATGGTGAGTCAGATTTGGCTTGTGTGAGAGTTTTCTGATCCCTGCTAGAGGCAATTTAAAAAATAAAAAATAGGTTGAATAACATCTTCACAAAACTAGTAATCAGGTTTTTATTGAAATGGATCATCAAAGCAGGGATCTTAAGGATAAATGGCTTCCTTCAAATAGATATTTTAGTTTTCTTTATGTTTACCCACATTATATTGTCTTTATATAATTGTACAGCATTTAAGTATAAAGCACAGAAGAATTCTATATCCTGAAATATTCCAGTTAAAGTGAAAAGTTTGTGGCTTTTCCAATACTCCCTGAAATGGAGATGCCAAAGAACTAATATGCATGACACATGGATGTGAACTAAAAGGGACATTGTCAAGGGAGTGGAGGGTACTGGGTGGAGGGGGATAAAAGGGAAAAATTGGTGCAACTGTAACAAAAAAATCAATAAAATATTTTTAAAAGATAACATTAAATTAAATTTTTAAAAAATCAAAAAAATTAACTTTAATCAGAGGAAATAAAGATCACTGAAAGTACAATAGAATAATTAACATAGAAAGTTAATAGGCCTTATTTTTTGTCAATAAGAGGAAAACGTCATGTTCATTTCTTCTTCAATTATAGGAGTCACTTTTCAAAAGCACCACAAAATTACAAGATTACTCAGGATACCATGCAACTGACTTCCAAATGTGTGAAATTTTTCATTGTAATTATGAAGACATCTACTTGCAATGTCTGGTTAATAACCATAACAACAATTTAACATGCAAAGGTCTCATAGAATTGTAAAGAGCTCTTACTGATAAATTAATTTTACATATTTTATAGACTTTTTCATTGTTTTATTCATGAGAATACCCAAGTACTCCAAAGAAATACTTAAATTTAAGACATTTTTATTTCAGATTTTGATACAGCAACACCTTTGAAAACTGTGAATTTGAAGGCAAGAGAGTGAGGTTGCAGCCTTAACTGATGAATTTCACTTTCAAGGTAAGTGGAGGTCCATGCACACAGTTGACCATTTATTTTCTGTCTCTGCCTCCATCTACCTCAAATTTATATCATTTCTATTTTTTTTCAAAAACAGTATGACTCTCCAAAGTTTAGTCCTATGCATTTCAAAAAACATAAGAAGGTAAGATCACAGGTCATGTGAAACAGAGGGTTTCAATCAACCTGTCTGAATCAATGAACAATTTCTTTGCTTAAAGTACTGCCAAGACCAGATCAAATCTCACTATCAAAAGATAGCATAGGGTGATGGTTATTCCAGGATTTTATTATAACAAATAGCAGTAGAATTATTAAATCACTAGAAGTGTATTGCATTATATTAGTGATTAATGATGACTATTGCAAAATATTTTTTCAGTGAGTGATTTTGTCATTCAGGTGTTTTTTAATAAATCAAATTGGCTCTGTTTGGTTGTTGTTTTACACACACATCTTTAAGATGTGTTTCTGATGTAAGAAAAGATTCATTGTCTTAAAATGTAGAAAGGTGAATTGCAGAATGAATGTTTTGTAAAATGGAATCAGCTTAGGATTTCGATCTTTGCAAAAGCTCTGTACAGTAACTACATAGAAGTAGGACAATAGACAAATAATTTTAATTGAATATATACATAGGAATATTTAGAGTTAGACTATAAATTATTTATTTAAAATAAAAAACAGAGGTATCAAAATGATGATTGATACTGAGATTGCCAGTCATCCCCCACTCATTATCTGATACAGCTATGAATACAGAACTAGAACAAAATGAGAAAAGGCATCTCATGTTGCAGCAGTGCTGCCACTCAGCTTTGCATCCCACCTCTGTACAAAGATAATCTTGATCATAAGAACCATGGATAACCTAAAAATATACATTGGGTATTGCAGTCATTTAACTGCATGTTATGCAATGTCATTAATTTATATCTGATGTTCATGAAAATTAAAGTGAATTTAGCTGTGATTAAGAAATACTGGGCTCTGACCAGAATCACTTCCACCAATTTTTTGCTTTGTGACTGGTCAAAACATCTTTGAGTATTGGCATCAGAGTTCATGTTACAATCAAGACAGGCACAATATTATTAACTGATAATAGAATAATCATTCTTAGAGAGTCATTACCACCATGAAGTCAACGATGTATGAAGATAATTAAACATTTTGAAGATACTGCTTATAGTCAAGGGAGTATTTTACATGGTTCTTTGAATATTATTCAACCTCTCTATGGTAAAGCTTGATGGAACATGCTACACAGAGGCTTGTTTCACATTTGCAATGATTTCCCTATAAGATTTATTAGGAGTTTATTCTTTTCCATCAGACCATATGATTCTTAAGGAATCATGTCTAATTTATTTCCTACCATGTTACCCTTCATTAATATACTAATAGGAACATAAAATCCCCTAATAAGCTTATTTGGACTGACTAGCAGTGCTTCCTGTCTTTTGTCTCACCCACGAAATAATCAAAACACCAACTCTTTCTTTCCCCTTCTTTCTTCCTTTCTTCCTTCCTTCCTTCTTTCCTTCTTTCTTTCTTTCTTTCTTTCTTTCTTTCTCTTTCTTTCTTTCTTTCTTTCTTTCTTTCTTTCTTTCTTTCTTTCTTTCTTTCTTTCTTCCTTCCTTCCTTCCTTCCTTCCTTTCTTTTCTTCCTTCCTTCCTTCTCTTCCTTCCTTCCCTACATCCTTCTTCCTTTTCTTTCATCTATGTGCATACAACTAGCTTTCCTATAGAGTTTAAATTTTAGTGAAAATTTTTTAGAGGAAAGTGACTGTCTAGAAGGGTGAACTGCCTAAAAAAGAGTGAATATGTGAGGTCTGTCCATAAGGTATCCAAGTATATGAAAAATAGAGACATATACTTGTATTGAAGAAGAAATAAGGAACATTATACATAGGGCAATGACACCTCAGTCCCCATCAAAGTAGGCACCTTGGGACCTCACACAGTTTTCCCATGGCCA
The DNA here is from genome assembly GCA_004026585.1 of Noctilio leporinus. Lineage (NCBI taxonomy): Eukaryota > Metazoa > Chordata > Mammalia > Chiroptera > Noctilionidae > Noctilio > Noctilio leporinus. The sequence goes on from PVIW01000064.1 coordinate 133,850, forward strand.
TCAGCTGCTCTGTTGTATTTTACTGAATCTCATTGATGGTCTGAAATCCCTTCCTTTTCAAAGGTGATTTTCATGCTGGGAAAAGCCAGAAATTGAATGGTACCAAATCTATAGCATTGCTGAGTCACCTGGGTGCTTTAATGTTTTACCAAAAACCTCTGCAACAGATGTGATGCATAAGCCAGTGTATTGTTATGGTGAAGCTGCCAATCATCAGTTGCCCATAGCTGCAGCCTTCTGAATGATCTGAATAGTTTCCATTGAGAAATGTCCAAGCATAATGCAAAATTTGATGCAAATCCATTGTTATACTCCATCAGTCATTTTCAATGTGATGTCCACACAGTACACATACTGACTTAATGGTGTCTACCATCCCCACTGACTAATACAATGAAGTAGCCATCATTCAGGCATGTGCATTCCAGTCCACTCACCTTGACTGCCAGGTCACATTGATGTTTTGCAAACCATTCTCATTATATTAACAATGGCTTGACCTTTACCTGGCAGATCTCATAAGTATAGTTGGTAGATTTCATATTTTCTTACATGCATGAAGTTAGCTATTGTCTACAACTGGTTCTCTTCCTTATTTAGTTATGTAGTAAGTAAGCAGTCATCATTTTATACTTAATTTCACTAATCTGATGTCCAATTTTGTTTTTAGTCATTTACATTCCCATACTAACAGAAAAAAATTACCAAGTGCATTTTAAAATGCTTTAGAAAATTCTGAATGACAGTGTCATGTTATTTTAAATTATTTACCCAAATTTGGAAAGTATACATACAATTTTGTTTTTCTGCTCCTGTGATAGATGATTAGAAACATCAAAGAATTTATTAGGAACTTCCATATTTCAGACTCTTTGAAATCAGAGTTTCCATATAATAAGCTTAGTTTCAACTGTTCCATAATATATTGTGAAGGTGTTAATAATATTTAATGATCTTAAAGAGCAGTCTAAACCCTCACTATTTTTTTTTTGGATAGTTCTAAGTTTAACAGTGCTACAAAATATGTATTTATAAATTATTTTTCAATGTGTTATTTTCCTCATTTTTCTGACTTTAAATTGATAAATGTCTGCTCTATGCCACATACTATATAGTATGAAAATAAATATTTGATGTTGTGAAGAAAGGAATTATTATATCTTTAAATTTTATTAATAGTATTAAAAAATAAATATGACCATAAAGTCTTATAGTTGTCAGAGAATGGAAAAATGTTTCTAAATCTCTTATTTCTGAACATTAATATTTGGAGTTCCATGCCCTATAAATTCAAGATATTCTTTTGTTCCAATAAGGGAGAAATGGTGCAGGAATTCCAAAGCATAATAGGCAGGTTCAAAATAGACAGTGGGATGTTAAGGATAGTACAGGAACGGGTAAAGCAAAAGACCCATCGACATGAACTAAATAGGGGTGTGGAATTGCTGGAGAGTAGGGCAATAACTGGGCAGAGGGGAGCAAAGGGGAAAAAATTGGGACAAGTGTAACAGCACAATCAATAAAATGTATGAGAGAGAGGGAGAGAGACTACATAGCTCTCTCAACACTTCCATTTCACTCAAGCAATTGACTACTTTCCACCTTCTTTTTGTCCTGGGCTCACTTCTTTTCAGAGCCTTTTATTCAGCTTGAGTTTTCCAGCATTAGAATTGGTCATTCTGGAAATTAATCATAGTGATTGTATTTACCTACTCTACAAAACTAATAAACAGAACTCCCATATAAAATGAAGGAGGCAGGCCAGAAGGGAGAGTTCTCACGCCCTACATTGATTGAAAAGCAGGACAAGAAAAACAGTAATGGCTCTTCCAAATGTCCTTCCCCCCTGCATAAAAGAGCCTCTTCTTTGTTCCAGTAGATTTGCATGTGGCTAACCATGGCTGCTTGTACTGAATTGCACTGTTCTCCTCAAATAAATCCATTTTAATGGAGGAATTTCTGGCTGAACTTTTACTATCACTTCTATGTACTTAAAGGGGATTTGTGGATATCAATATGATCTCCATAATTACCTGCTGTTTCAAATTTTATTTATCAGCTAACGACTACTTAATAAATATTTAGTTAATTACTAGTGGTGGCTGGGCATGTTAATGACCAGAAATTCAGAGATGACTAAGGAATCATCACTACCCATAAGTAATTAATAACCTATTTTTGAGGTCTGAGCTACGTCTGTAGTCTTTGGGCCAGTCTAGCTCACAGTCTGTTTTTGTAAAACAAGAGTCTTTATTGACTGTAAAGATCGTAGCCAGATCTTTTTCTTTTGCTTCTTAATTATAAACCATTAAATAATGATTTTCTCCAAAATGAGTTTAAGGGTGTTACAGAAGAAAAGGAATAAGCTAAGAGGCTTTACCAGACAGACCATTCTTCCCTGTAGACCTATCCATCTACCCTTTCTTTTTTTGATAGAACATTAATTTATCTAGGACCAAATCGGTCATTTATTTTTGTTTCATTTAATGTTATTTTACTTACTTTTATTTGCCATCCTCATTGATTCAAGCATGTGATTGACATAGGGTTAATTTTTTGTCACTTCTTGTTGAATTACTTTGTAACCCTTCTAATGGCACCATTGATTTTCTGAATTACAGCATATATGCTTTAGGAAAAAATTGTATATATAGAACTTTTTATGCCTATCTTACATAAATACAACATAAGCCAATGACATTATTAGATATTCAGTAAGAAATAAATGAATTGTAACTCATTTACCAATTTTAGAAATAGTTTGTGAAACCATCTAGAATCTAGGTGATAATAATATTTACTAACAAGTCATTCCTTTCTAAATGTGTTTTTTTATGTGGGTTTATAAAATCATTAGACTCTTCTAAGAAGTAAGCCACAAATATATGTAATACTAACCACTAAGGACCAATAGGCTTAGCCAGTGTATGAATATAATTTTTTGATATCCAGTGGGTGGTTAAGAAGCTGAATAAGCAAACTGAGAAGTCTGGATGAAAAATCTATTTGTCAAACTGAATTCCTTCGCTGAAATGAAACTTAACATAGTTGTCTGAATTTACTCTTGGGTTTGGCTTTCACCCTTTTTATCAATAAACATTTTTACAAAGTTATATTATTTATACAAGAGGATTCTTCTCCCCAGTGCACGAGAGGCTGTTTTTTTTTTTTTCTCTTTTGCTCTCTAAAGGAAAAGGTAGTAGGTGTGATTGTGGGAGTTCAATCTGTACTGAACCAAGATTAGCAAATCAGGGAAAGAAGCAGAGAAACAATACACTATCTATCAGTCTCTCCCTCTGTTCTCTGATCTAATTGTACCTGAATCATTGCAATAGTCTCCTAACAGGCATCAACTTCCTTTCTTCCCCTTACTTTGTTGTTAGCACGGCAGCCAGAGTGATCCTTCCAAAACGGAAGTTAGACTGTATCAGTTATTTCCCCCAAAACCCCATAATTGTCTTTCTATTTCTATTAGAGTACATGTCAAAATTCTTCCAATAGTTTAGAAGGCCCTGATTAATTTGTCTTTTCTTCCTAACACCCAATCCCCTCACACAATATGTTGTTTTCTGCCCTCATATGCTAGTACTTTCTTCTGGCTCACTCCATAATGGTCACATTCTTGGTTCTGTCTTTAGATTCAGACTGGTTCTTTCTTTGGGGATTTTGCCTCAGCCATTCTCTACTTTGATTGCTTTTAAGTTCTCTGTCAAATCCTATTTCCTTATTGATGCTGAACCTTACCACCTGTTTATTGTAGCCACATCCATCCTATTTATGAATAGTACTTATTATTCTTTAATATATACTATAGTTTGCTTGTTTATTGTAATTTTTCCTCACTGCATATCTTGCTTAGTCTCTTCCTGATGGAATGAACAATCTGGAAGGCAAAGATTTTGTTCTTTTTGTTCATGTTGCTGGAGCACCCAGAATACCTAGTAAATGATCAATACAAAATTGAAGAGAAAGAAAAAACTCTACCAGACTAATTGTTCTCTGTTGATCTAAATAGAAGGTTGAATTAATCTTGATAGTAGAATATCCTAAAGTCAAATATTAGAGAGAAATTATGCCAACTGAGTAACAAGAGAACATAATTACTTTTGCTAAGAACTCAGTTTTTGTTTTATTTTATTTTATTTTATTTTTGGTTAACAAGTAAATCTTGGGGCATAAGCATGTGTGGATTTCTCATTACTTTGTGTACAAATGTATGTAATTCACCTAAATAATGTTTTATAATTTTTTACTTGTTTAGTAATTTATCTCTGAAACAGAGTTTCAATGTTCCCAAAATCTAAATATATGATAATAGCTCAGAATAGTAAGGGTCAGTGAGCTTCATTGCCTAGTCCTTCAGATAGGCAGATAGGTCATTTGATGTTCCATTCTTTGTTTTCAAGGGAATGTGTTAGCGGTGAAAAATTGGAAAGGTAACGTGAAGAAGAAAGTTGTTGAGGTTCTAACAAGAGGCTTTTTAGCCTTTCACTGTAAGGAGGAAAATAAGATTCTTGCAAAAGCTGCCTATTTTTATTTAGGAATAGGTCTGCAAATCTTGGTTTGTTACTTCTTGGGTGGGTAAGCATTAAAGGATTATTCCTTCTTCTTTCTGGCACCAGCTGTTGGCAAGTCTCATTTGCTTATTTGCTTCATTGGTGGGTAGAAAGATGTATCAGAAGTTATTTTTTAGAGATTTTATTTATTTATTTTTAGAGAAATGGAAAGAGAGGGAGAAAGAGAGGGAGAGAAGCATCAACATGTGGTTGCTTCTCATTTGCCCCTAACTGGGAACCTGGCCTGTTACCCAGGCATGTGCTCTAACTGGGAATCGAACCTGCAACTCTTTGGTTCATAGGCCAGTGCTCAATCCACTGAGCCACACAACCCAGGGCACATGGGTTACTGTATTCATCCACTTAAAGTTTTATTTGGGAATTAATGGACTAATTATTATGGTCACAAAAAAAGTATTTCTTTGCATACCAAAGCTCTGGGCTCTATTATAGTGTAATTATGCTCTAGCAATATGGTTTTAGGCAAATCTTTCAATTATATTGTCTAATTCTCATATAATTATCTATCTATAATTCTAAATCTAAGGTTAAAATGATACAATATTATATAAATGAAAGTATTTTAAAGGCATTGTTCAACTGTTTAGTATTTTTACTATTATAGTATATTAAAATTAATATCCAGTGCAGTCTTCCAGAATAAGTTTAGTCAGTCAAAGGCAAAAAAAGTAAAAAACCCATAAGATAATCTTATATTTAAAATACTCATTATATTCTGTGATTGATGAACAAATACAAAATTTTCATAATTTCTACAGGTCAATGTCATGATTAGTGACATACATATTGACGCAGGAAGAAAGTCTCAGGGAAATTCAGGGTTATGACCAAGGATGGCCCCAAATATAAATTAAGTTTTTCAGGGCAGCATTTAATTTTGGTTAATTTACCATTATGAGAATAATTATTCATTGTAATTTGAATATCCTCTAAAATGTACACTGAGCCAATACAAACAGATTTTAAGGTTAAAACTACCTTGATGCTATGTTATTCCAATCATAAAGAATAGTTGAATTCTTACCTATCAAAATATATAAGATGGTATAAAAATTATGCATTTTTGATATAGCATTCCCCAGGAATAGACTCAAGTTCACATACATTTGAACTATTATCAATTACTGATAATGAATGTAAGTAATATTACTGGCAAAAGAACCAAACCCTTCTATCTTTTAGTCAATACATTATTCCATTGAAAAGTATGTATTAGAAGTAAAAATATAATCAGACATTGTGTGTTAGGAGTAAATTCAGCACTGTAGTGGAATTTAAACAATAATTACATTGGTATATAAAGTAAACATCTAAACAATGTTAGGCAATGATATAAAAAAATTTTACCTGCATAAGTGTATGTAATATTTATTGTTATATGTCTATTATAGTGATTCAGAGGATTCTTACTTTCTAGTTTCTTGACAATATTTCATGATCATGTGATTTCTGGATAGGTGAGATATTGCTATACTACGATATTTTATTTGAAGTTAGCTGTTTACATTTCCAGGATATTATGATAGAGGAAACTAACAAATTGTTTGTGATAAGTATGAAAATATCCCAATACAATTTTCTACATAGTTTTCCTCTTAATTCCTGAAAGAGGGTTATTTACAAGGCTGGATAAAATCAGTAGGAAGTGAATTTCCAGCAGTTTACTGCCACTAGCCATTCCAAAGTAGCCTCAGCTATTAGCAAGCTAAGCTCATTACGTTTCCTCTTACATCACATTTAAATTGTTCTTGAGGCATTGCTTATTCTCTAGACAGCATTGCCAATACAGTTTAGCTAAGTGTGAGGCCTGCCTGTCAGTTTCCCAGCTCTGTTTTGCTAATAGTTTGGAGGGTAATTACTCCCCAGAGTTTAAGCATGCCTTGTGCAATATGTGCTGAGCAGTCTGACCAGAAACTCTCATAGATCCCAGCTTGGTCTCCTGCCAACTCAAACAGTAGGAGGATTCTTAGGTCCTAAAATAGTGTAGGTATGCAAAGCCAAGCAAGAACTTCTGAATACTTTTCTGTGATTTAGATTTTAAAGGTGATGGATGCCTTGAACATCATATTTACTGTACAAGAGGGAACTGAAAAGTACCATATAACATGGTTTGCTTTTATTTTCCTAGATAATGCAAGCTACCGGAGCTAACAGATTTCAAGTTGCAGCAGCCCTGTTGCATTAAATTGGTACATTATGCCCAACAGGATACAACTGGTGCAACTTTGACTCTCCAGATATAAATTTCTGCCTTCAACTCTCAATCTTTAGCCTTTGGTAGTACATATTAACAAATCAAATAAATTAGCCAAAACACTTTTAAAAATGCTTATTCCCACTGAAAATGTATATCTAAAAAATACAAAACCAGATGAAACTGCCTGTTTTGTTGATATATGGATATGTTGTTTTCCTAAAAGTCTTGACAAATTCAATATGTATTTAAAATATTAAAATGACACATGATTTGGATCAAGAATATAAAGACTTTATTAAATTATTATAATCGTTGATATTATGTCAGAATTACCTTGCTTGAAGTTAGAGAAATAAAATACCCTTTTAAGAATAATAAGGAGAAAGAAATTGTGATGAAAGAAAAAAATAAAGACCCTAATTTTTCATTCTTTAGAATCTCTGATGAAGTGTTATGTAAAGTAGAAGTGAACACCCACACTAGTGCTTTCCCCATTGAACCTAAAACCTAATATAATGAACTAGTGTGTGATTTAAAAATATAATAAAATATTAGTAAAATGAAAACATTTGATTCCAGACATGTTTAGCACATTATTTGGAATGAATCGGCATGCCATTTTATACATGGCATGTTATCAAAGTTGAGGTAAATAAAAATGAACATAATTCTAAAATTGTTTTTTGCCTAGGGATTAAACCTGAGACTATTTGCTTTCATAAAAGGTACTTGCTAAAATTTTATTGAATCTTCACTTAATAGGGCATTGTTATATACCCAGCTATGACAGTGGTGACAAAAGATAAAGTTCCTGCTCTTAACTATCCTTCTACTCACAGGACTGGTTATGTGCATCCCCAATTTATTTCCTTTATGAAATGACATAGTTTTCCACTCTTAACACTATTTCTTCAATTGAACAGATGATCGAGGACATTCTGCAGAGCTCTATATTGGGGGCAGATCCAGGGCGGTTCTCTCACTGCCTCCCAGAAGTTAACTGATCTTGACAGATATTGTACTTTGAAGGAAGGATACTTGAAGAAACAATTTTTCACTAGCATATGTTTGACTAAGTCCTGCTTTTCTACCTTAAGGCCATCATGCCTGTAATGTAATATAAAACATGTCCATGTAGAAAAAGATGAAGCATTTAAACAACATTGTAGACTGCCATCAGCTAAAATATGTTAAGTTATTCACCTCTCCTTCAAGCAAGCTTTGACTCAGGTTATATTTTCTGTTTACAGAGGTAGCTTCATTAGCCTCAGCCAGTGACGGTGTGTCACCAGTTTGGCCATTGATAATTCAGAAGCCAGTATAAAGCAATCAACATACAGTATTTCCTGATAATTATTATTGGTCCACAGGTAGGCATAGAGTTTACATGAACCCAATCAGAATGAAGAAACGGTTTCTATTTTATGGTCAAATAAATAGTTCTCTCCACTCTACTGAACATAAAGAGGGCACATGCTTCTCTGATACTGGAAGTCATTTTCGGTTATAAGGAAAGGCAGTCTGAACGGAAAAAAAAAAAAAACAACCCTGAGAATCATGGAATTTATAGCTTTCCCATGATAATTTTGTGTACAAACATATGCAATGCCCTATTATATGTAAAAAAAAATAACTTTCTCACCTTTACTATTTTAAAATGGGTTTTTTGTAACTTGAAACTGAGTGAATCCTGAACTGATAAAGCAGAAATGTAGCAGAGTGCTATTTAAATTCCGTTCTGGCTTCTAATTTAATTATTTTCCATGGTGTTTGAAATAAATGGAATATGCGTTCAATGACATTGTAAATTAACTAATTCTAATCCAGGATGCCATGACTTGTCATGCCCTGCTTTTATATTTGTCAAATAATTGACTGATTATTTGGATATCTAAAGAACAATAACTATGGAAACATTTTACCACTTAGGAAATATGCCCACATTTTAGTTATTTTTGGAAAATCCAAATCAAAATATAAAGTACTCCAAGTAGTTAAAATTTTTCTTTACTTTTATTCATATAGATATTCAAGCAGATTACTATATTTTATTTGACCCTATGTTTTTGGTGATACTTTATTTTATTGTGAATAATACAGTTGCCAATATTACTAATTTGCCTTTTTTTTGCAATGATAGTAAGAAACTATTTACATTTTAAATCTCAAAACTACATGCATAAACATTTATACAATTTGTACTGTAAGAGAAGTTGTTTAAAGGGCAGAAGGATGTGGATATGAATAAGTGAATTCAAAATTATTTATGTAGCACTTAGTTCTCAGAAATATACTAGTTTCATTAAATATTGTGATTGATTTAGATTGATTTAGTTGATCAGATGAAAAATTGATGGTAAATACCAATCAGAAAAAGTAAAACACATTAATGTTATGAGCTTATTTTCAGAAGAAATAAAATATATAGAAAGCCATATTGATAACCAGATAGTAAGTGTTGGCTAACATTGATTGCAAGAGGGAGAGAGAATATTTATTACTCTGGGAAGAAAAAATGTATATTTTAACTAGAGAGAATTATTGAGCTATTTGAAGGGACTATGGGCAGATGAGCACAGATTAGAAACAAGAATTTAAGAATTTATAGTGAATGGCAAACTATTTCATTCTTGGGAAAATAAAGATCACATGAGCCAAGAGAAAAGACGAACTTTTCAATAGTGGAATTTAGTTAGGATATAACTGAGACTCGAGTCTACTGCATCAAAATCTTTGTGGTTAGTTAATGTTTCAGTTTTTCCACCATGATGCTGATATTACACTAAAAAGTTGCCTGAAGTTGGAGTTAAGTATCAAAGTGAACTAACTTTGGTTTTGGAGAAGTTGGGAAGAGGTATCTGAAAGTAAATTGTATAATAAACAGAAGATGAGTGCATGATAGAATGATCTTGAATTGTAAATAAAAGAGAATGAAACTGGGCCTGAACTTCTGGCAATTTTTAGGTACAGATAGGTTTTATTTCCTTTTGAAGTTGTCATTGAAAGTGTAAGCAATTAAATGTTTTAGATGAGCATTGTCTAATTTGTCCTGGTCACATGTGATCACTGCGGAGAGAAAAATGGAGGTCCAAAGCACATATATAAATGTGTCACATTCTTTTGCATCAACTGAAACCAAATAGGATAAGGTTTCACAGGAAGATCAGGGTGCATTTCTTTTTCTCCTGCAGTGTAAGTATGCAGGGGTAATATCATGACTCCAATGATCCGGAATCCAAGCTCTTCCCTTCTTTTTATGTTCTATCTTCAATATTCACCCATGAACTTAAAATGCTCCCATTCTTGCCATTGTCTCTAACTCCATGACAATATGAACCTCTCTCAAATATCTGCCCCTGGATTTCAAAGTTAGGTGGGCCAGTACATTTTCTCTGTTTAACTGTATTGCTGTTGAAAGAAGTCTTACTCATTCAGGTTTTCAGTCTCCACAAAGATAACTTCCAATCTTCCAACCTTGAATATGTAACAACTTTCATAATCTGGCCACAGCCTAGCCCTCTAGCCTGACTATTAACTGCACTCAGCTATTTACTTAGTACTGCAGGGACACAACTGATCATCCAGAATTCCCCATACATCATCATGGTCATTCTTCCTTTTTGTTTCTGCTTTTTCAGCTTGAAATGCCCACTTCTCCTAATTTGCATTTAACTTATCTCCCCATAATTATCTGGGTTGAGTTTAGGAATTACTTTTTTCATTAATGTTTTTCCATTCCTTGCAGGCAAAGTAGCCTATTTCCTTCCCTCAGTTCAATCTACCAGTATCTCAATCATTGTATTTATTAATATGTACCTTATTATTTATTTTGCAGCTCTGGATTGCAGGGCCACAATGAGCCATATTCACTATATTATTTCCTTACCCCCCCCCCCAACACTTTCTGGTACAAAATAGAAGTTTAATAACATTGTTGAACAAATGAACAAGATAGCGAAAAGGCAGGGAGTAAAGCTGTCGATTGTATGACCTTCTCTGGTCGGTTTATTATTGGAAAAAGATATTGGGCTGGAAACCAAAATACCAGAATTGAGCTTGATTTTATAATATATTACATTTTTCAATAATGTAGTAAATTCTGTCCTCGGTGCTGATGATTTCATAAGAGGACATTTTTCTATGAAAATCAACATTCTTGGCTTGTCTTTCTGGCCCTTAATTATGCCTTCCTACATGGAGAAAGGTGATTAATATAATGAACTTGGAAGAAAGAACTGACAGAATATTAGTTCAACTTGACACCATTTTGTATTCATTTTGAAATATGCCAACCTGCAGGTATCAGGTGTTTGGATTTGCTTTCTGCAATGCATTTTAATACCCTGCCTTTTTAATGTACTCCTGCAATTGGCCTAGCTATTTGAGTGATGCTGTTATAATCATGTATAATTTAATGGTGAGGTATTAACCAGTCTGCTTAGCCAAAGGCTAAGCATCATATTCCAATTGCTTTATCAGTTGTAGATTCATGTTTGATGTTCTTCCTGGGCCCATATCTCGATGGTTCTAAATGAGCATGAGCAAGAGAAAGAAATGCAAAACAATCTCAACACTCCCTAAATCAGTAAAACAAAATCCATGCCTTGCATAGTAAAATTTTAATTGCTTGTACCTGACACTTTTAAGTGCTAGGATAATCAAATGAATAACATTCTACAACTTTGAGAAACCCTAGTCTGAGAATAATAAGCACCTTGCCACACATCTAAATTGCACAGTGTCAGTACCATATAAGAATACTAGTGATTCGCCAAACTAATTGGGCTCTGGTGTCATTGAAAAATTTCCACAACTTAAGAATCTCTTATAAATAATAGAGCTACTCAATCATGTGTGCAGGACAAGCAATTTTCTTGCTTGTCAGCCTGTTTGTTAGTAAGCTAACGAGATGATTCTCACTATCAGCATTTACCAAAGTTCAGGAACTATTAGATGAATGCCCTACTTATGACCTGCAGTGATTGGAAACACTGTAAGCATGAGATAACTCACATGACCTTGGGGGTTACATCATGAGTAATTTTAGTAACACGGACTTTTCAGTGCACTAAATACTACTGTGTCCATTTGTTTCTGTGTGATTAACATCATGTGATGACACTGCACAGCCTTAAAATCCCAAAACTGTTTTACGAGCAAACTCCTGAATCTATACTACACAATCTTGGTCAACCTCATTTGGTAATAAAAAGTAGCTTTAGTGCCTATTGTAAATTTGAATAGTAAACTCTCATGTGATGTACGGTATTGTGTTCTATTGAACACAAATTCCGTACTTCATTGTTTCCCTAGATCTAACCTAGGCCTTACTAATTATTAAGTAATGCGTTTTAGGTGTTGACATGTGTCTATCCTGATTCTGTTATCCTAAGAGCTGTGGATTTTGAGAATCAGAATGTTGTTATTATTTCATGAAACACCCTTGATATTTTTTACATTGTTAGTAACCTCATTTTTCACATCTATAATAGTGGAGGAAGACTTACCATTTGAAACACTTAGTTATCCCTTTTTCCCCATTCTTGTCCATTTTAGACTTTGTAAGGAAACATCTGCACTCATTCCTACTCTCCACAGCCCCTGCCCTTAAGAACATTAGGTTTTATTGAAGAGTCATCACTTTTTAAGCTGAGTCCTCATATTGATACATGTTTTAGAGGATTTGTTTCCCCTATTTCTTCCCACCCTTTGTCATGTTTTTGATTGGGTTTTCTGCTTCTCATTGACTCAAATGAAGTTTCCTTGGAAATACAAAGAAAATGTCCATTAACTTACTTCAGACATCACTCAAAGTGTCCCACTTCTTAGTCCTTGTCCCTATCTGTTATAAACAGACTCTACATATTCTCTGAGTCACTTCTACCTTAGCAACAAACTTCAATTACTTTTCTGAGTCATAGTATACAAACACCTTCCCTCCAATAAGCAGAAATTTAACTTGCACAAAGTTATGGTTCTTGACACACTCAAATCCCAGACTACAGTAAGTCTAAGTTCTTGGGCATGTCTCCTGAAGCACCATTCATGCACAGACTACAAAGGACTTCATATTTTCTAACAAGCTCTCTCTCTCCTTTTTTCTTTTAAAGATTTTTATTTTATTATTTTTAGAGAGAGGGAAAGGAGGGAAAAAGAGAGGGAGAGAAATATCCATGTATGGTTGCCTTTCACCTGCCTCCAGCTACAGTATAGACCTGTGCTGTACAGACCTGGCTGGAGACCTAGCTTACAACCTGGTTATGTGCCCTGGCTGGGAATTGAACCATCAACCTTTGGGTTCACAGACTGGCACCTTATCCACAGTGCCACTAGCCAGAGCACAAGCACTCAGGCATACTTCTGGGATCTTAGGAGGCTTTTCCAGCCATGTTAAAAGTATGGTCACCTGAGACTGGAGAATCACCCCTGAATGTCTCTCAGTTCTTGTTTCTAAATTTTTACTATACTTTATGGGTAATACTTTACCAATGTTTGCCATAAGTATTGGCCTTTACTTTCATAGAGACACCATTAATTTGGCAGATAGGGGAGCCCTATTATATCTGAAGACTCTAATGATATTAGATGTTACTCTTTCTCCAGTAAGAGGTTTATGTCTAAGAATTTCCAGGTCTGAGCCTGACTCAATATCTGTAAAATGTATATATTGAGGCAGTTCTCTTTTCAATGATCTTCCTGAGAGTTACCAAAAATTCATTTTTTAAAACAAGTTTAGCACTTCTGAAGGCTTAGCAGTCTTATCCAAATATGTTAGCTTTTTATATCCTCTTTGGTGATGCCAAACTCTGGTTGCATGTTTATAAAGTTATAAATTGTCATTAGAAGTAAATGAGAGAAACATCTGTTGTGGGTGAGCTGAGGTGCTCAAGTTATATTATGCATTTAGACAGCAATGTCAGAATTTATTGATGAAATCTGATGGAATTGAACCCCCCGTGTTGATAATCAGGTTTGACACCTCTGTTTCCTGATTTTGCATGATTATGTTTCTCTTCCCTGAAGCGAGAGATAAGACCAAGTATATATTTTTTCTCAAGCACAGGTGACTATAATGTTATATCATATAACCCCCATTCACCTATTTTAAAAGTAAAGGCATGATAAAAATATAATGAGATGGAGACACAGTTTAGGATTTGCTGAACAGAATTGCCTCTCTATGGAATGAAGTCAATGAGGGTCATTATCTACTTGGTAATGTTATAGATCATCTAATGTGTGCTGAGTTAATCCTTTCATGCATTGATTAAATTAATCTCACAATACACCTGTGAGGTTGGTACTGTTATTTCTTTCTTATTACATAGATTAAAAAAAACTAAAGTTAAAAAAAAAAGGATGACTTGTCTAAGTTCACATGGTAAGTATAGAGTCAAAATACTGATCCATGCAGTCATATTCCAGAGAGTTTGAGTAATGCTCAGAAGACTACATAGCTAAATGTATATGCTTGTGTGTGTGCATGTGTGTGTACGTGAGAGATAAACTGTTGGCACTAAAAACATTAATCAGATTGTTTCAGAGTATGTACTGCTCTCACAGTGTTTATTTATCATTTTTCTCATTCTCATAAAGTGAAAAGAATTCACTACATTCCTTCTTTCAAATTATTTTCTGTCTGACACTAACAATTACAATGCAACTCATAAGAATAATGCATTTTTACCTGGAAGATTTATCATAATATGTGAATTTGAAAGTGGAAGCTATATAGTTTTAATGCAGTGTCAACCCACAGTCTGATACAAAATAGAAAGAACCAAATAAATGTAACAAATTAAAATAAATCATTAAATGAGAATCAAAGAGTAAAATATAATCTTTCATTTTTTTCTCAACAGAGTGCTTTCTACCATAAATTCAATTAGTTTGCACTGAAAAGAGATTAATCAACTTCTGTAAGCTTGAGGTTTTGCAACAATGACTGAATTGGAAAAAAAAAAAAATCATGTTCTCAAGAAAATGCATCGCTTCCTTAATGATGTCCCAAACTAATTGCTTACTGTGTTTGGACTGACCAGTGCACTTTTCAACTACTTTCCTATTCTCAGACATTTCCATAATCACATATATATATATATGTGTGTGCATGTATGTGCTCATACATGTGCAGCAACATTGGTCAGATGATATTATTTAATTAAACATTTCATAATAAAACAACATGGTCTATAAGGAAATCTACACTTATAGAGAGCCAAGAAGTAAAAGTCAAATCGGACTTTCCACATGTAGAGAGAAAGAAATCACATTTAATGTACTTTGGAGGAAAGGGTGAAATTCCTAGACAAAATACATTGAGTCATAAAAGTGCTCAGACTCAGTTTCCAGGTAACATGATGTAAGAAAGTGAAAATCTTAAGATGTAAAAATTAAAGTGATATTTTAATTGCCTGAATAAGACATAAGTAAATCAATGATTTATTGTGTGGGGATGAAAATAAAATTTGGAATTTGAGATACCTACATCAAGAATCTTAGAAAAAATATTCACTGCATCTTGACTAATGTTCTCTTTTATGCACAGAGACTTCCCTCGTAATCCACTGGTTTTCCTCTAACCGAACAACTGACTTGAGATTTCTTCTCTCTTAAATTCATTGAGTTCTGGATGCATGTAAGTGACCCAAGTCTAAGGGACATAGCATGAACCTGAGGTCAAGAGCAAAGCCAAACTAAGATTTTCATTAAATCTTGTATGTATTATAATCATACTGTAGCCACTCAACTAAATAAGGATGCTTAAATACTACCTACAAAGACAGTAGATGCTTAATATTTCCTGTTTGAATGAATTAATACTTTCTTAAACATTTTCTAACCAAATATGTCCATCTTTCCTTACATTGTGTAGCCCAACATTTTTAATAGAGAATATTTTTTATCTCCTAGAAAGTATGCTTTATAAAAATGTGAATATTAAATATACCAAAGGTTACAATACATAATCTGTGATCTTTAATACATTTCCAGTTCATTGTTTTTTTGTTCTTTTGTTTTCTTTTCATTTTCATGAATGGAATGAATGCTTTTAACTACTTTAGTTTCTAATTTAAAATGTAATAAGAGCATTATGTTTCAAAATTGTTGCAGGCTTTATGCTGTTGCAAATTGCAATTTTTCCTTCTAGATGAAAGATCAATTGAAATTCATATAGATAAGGACTGTTTTCTATTTAAGGTGGTTAATGAAGTAGTTATACAGAAAAAAATGCCTTCAGATTACCCCAATAAGTATTTACTTCTCTTATGGATGTCCTGTTCCTAGTTTTGTGGGCAAATAATATTTGTGAATCATCTTACAGTAACAAATGGGAAAAACTCTTGAACATTTTCCATGCTTTTTAAAGATCTCTTGTGAAAGTAATTGGTTGAAGGGCTTCTAGCAAAAACCCTCTCATGCATTCCTGTTCATTATCACCTATTGAAGAAGATCACTTGGCAAAGAACTCAGGGTGACCTATGGCCTACAATCACCAAAGATTTGCGACCCTGGGTCCAAAATCATCAGTGAACTGAATTCTGCCAACAACCACATGAGCATAGCTGACCTTGAAAGTTGAGTTTTCCACATGAAATTTTACCACTGGCTGAGGACTTACTGGTCATGTGACAGAACAAAGATATCCAGTGAAATTTTAATTTAAGTAAACAACAGATTTTTTTATAAGTATGTCCAATAAAATATTTAAGAAAAAACATGATCTGAACCACTACTTTGTGGGGTAAATTTTTACACAATAATAAAGAGAAAACTGTTGTATCATTCTGTTAAGTTTTATGCCATTTTCTAACTAATCAAATTGATTTTGGATCTTGACTCTAGTGTATAATATACTCTTTCCCATTTCTTTTTAAAACTCCATGTTCTATGATAATATTAGTTAAAATAGTTTATTTTAGTTGGCAATAGACTCAATATGTCAGTAGAGAACCCTGTGTCTATTAGCACAAATTAATTATATGAGTATAGTTTATTCAATTTACTTTGTATCTTCTTCAAATTTCTACTTTTCTATGAGTGGACTCAAATTTTCTAGAATCTAGGTATATTTTGACTAGTTAACTCACTTATTATCAGCATCAAAGATGATTTGTTCAACTTATTTTGCATCACTATTTTCTCCTTGAGATACTGACAAACATGAAATGAATAGACAACCAAGTTAGACTTTGCCTCTTTTGGATATTAATGTAATCAACCTGTAATATATAGATTGAAAATAAGAATAGGAGTTGTATACAACTAGCCCTTGAACAACATAAAGTAATGAGTGCAGATCTTTATACTGTCAAAAATCTGTGTATAAGTTTTGGCTCTCCAAAAAGTTAACTACTAATAGCTACTGTTGACCAGAAGACTCACTGACAGCATAAACAGTTGATTAATAGATACTGTGTATATTATATGTATTATACACAATATTTTTAAACTAGAGTAAACTTAAGAAAACATTATTATGAGAATTGAAAATACATTTACATTCTTTACTGAAAAAAATCAGCATATAATTGGACCCACAGTTGAAACCCATGTTGTTCAAGGGTCAACTGTGTTTTAATATCTCAGATATTTTTAACATCCCATGAGCATCATTAATAGTGGTTTAACAATATAATTTGCAGTTATTTTTCCTTATCTGGGATCAAATTCCATTCTTCTTAGAGAAGCCTACTGTAGGGAGTGCTAGTTCAAAAGAAGGTAGGAAGGGGAGAGGGAGGAAGAAAGGAAGAGAGAAGGGGAGGAAAGAGCAATGAAGAAAGATTTTATATTGTTTGGCTTCATGAACTTACCAGAAACATGGTAATACTTACTCAAATAAATTTAGGATTTACTTTTATTGATTGGATTTTAATTATATCATTGTTTTTTAAATCAATTTATTTTTGTTCTAGGAAAAGAGAAGGCTTTATTCCAACTATTTATCAGATATTTTTTGATAAATTATGTTCTACCTTTTTATGAATGGTTCATGGAACAGAGAATAATTTAAACCATAAAACCAAATATATTATAATTATGATTCATATGCTATAAATCATTTAATTCATGAATCATTAACTTACTAACTAGACTGCAATATGAAATATATATTTTTTGCAATGAAGTTGAAAAATTTTACATATGCATTAATCAGATGCTAAACTAAATGTAAAAGAAAACTAATCTCTCATTGTATTTAAGGAATAAGCCAAGTGATGTCAAAGTGAGTAACTTGTTTTTAAGATATATTTCTATGAATATTTCTACAAGTAGTTTATGATATTCAAGAATTTGGGTACATACAAGATTCAAGAGCAAGTTTTTAAATCCAGATTCCAGGGCTCAATCTAGAGATTTTTACACAGCTGCTCTGAAGAATGAACCAGATACACAGATTATTAATAAGAAACCAAAAGATATTCAAATTTGTTCTCACTTTGAGAAAACTTACATTATGTGTCCTCTGCACTTTGAGGAGTTTTCAGGGAAAAAAATGCATAGTTTTTGTGAGACATGAAGCTTTCATTATTTTCTTGTATCTCCAATGAAATGGAAGCCAGAGAAATAGTACAGCAGGGGTTTCATAGTGGTTAGTAAATTATTCATTTGAAGAAATCTGACTGCATGGCTCATTCTTATGTGCTTTAGGATTTTTACCCTTTTATTATTCCATATTCTTTATGGAGTTGAGTTAAAAACAATAGTTGTCTTTCTTCTCACCTTTACATAACCCTTATCCTCCTCCCCGGATTTGGTGGAACACTTGCTCATTATAAGGTCTGTAGAATCTAAAGGTCTACAGAATTTAAAGATCTGCTAATAATTGCCAGAGAATACTAATGATGAAAATGTGGAGTGTCTTCCTCAGATGAAGGTCAGTAGGGATCATTCATATATCTCTATTCTCCAATGTCTTACTGCTGTGCTTTTCACTGAAGAATTTATACCATGTGTTTGCATGAACTCTGTCACTTTGCAACACTATTTTCAAAACATCCCCATTCCACATTTTTTTCTGAATGCTCTGCTCCTCTGAAGTTTGTGCCCTCACCCATTCTCCACAGGGACACTATGAGATCATTACCTTTCACTCACTGAAACTGTTGCTGCTGGTCTTCCACTATTCCTTTACATGCCCCTGTTCTGCCCTCAGCCTGGCTAGGTTTCGTGACTGCATGACTGACTTACCTGGAACCACATCTTGTCAAGCTTTAATCTCCAGTCAGCTTCCCTTCACACACACACACACACAGTTCCATCCTGAGATTCTGGGACTTGTCATCACCTGACATAATATCCCTATGGAATTCTGATGTCTTTCTATCTAGACAGAAATGCTAATCCTGACCATCTTCAATTTACAGCTTCTAAAGATCAAAATATATAAAATAATTACAAAATTGGAGAAGTATAAATAAAATAGACAGAAGCTACAAAAAGATGAAAGCATAATGTATCAGAAAATAATAATTCTCAGTAATTCTAAAGATAGATACTTCATTTATAACTTATTCTTGTTATCCAAGAATATTCATGTACTATTTTAATCCATTTGAAATTATTAAAATTTTAGTTTTATGGTAAAACTTGGAGAATATGCTATAGGCATTGAAAAGACTCTGTACTTGTTCACTATAGATGTCTAGTAATTCTCAAACATTGAATCACACTTTAAAAAATTCTAAGTAAGGCCCTGGCTGGTGTGGCTCAGTGGATTGGTTCTGGTTCGATCCCAATCAGGGCACATAACCAGGTTGTAAGCCAGGTCTCCAGCCAGGTCTGTAGCAGGAGGCAGGTGAAAGGCAACCATATATTGATGTTTCTGTCCCGTTCTTCCTCCCTCCCTGCCCTTCTCTCTAAAAATAATGAATAAAATCTTTAAAAAGGAGTTTTTAAAAATTCTAAGTAAAATTTTCCATCCTTTGAGAGTTCTTTTTTCAAGTTTGTTAAGACCCTATATGATTAGATTGAAAAATCAAGATCTTTTGTTTTCCCAAGACAGTAATAAAATCTATAGTAGATCATAATTCTTCACAATAGAGTAAAGAAATAATTGAAGAATGATCTTTAAGTCATATAGCCATAGTGCTTCATAATTATTAAGCAGTTATTATTTTCTCAGAACTACTCTGACTCTTTTATATACATTAACTTATTTTCTCAAAACATGTTACCTAGTCAATATTTTCACATAAATGTCTCATTGATGTTTCACACTTTATAAACTTGTACTGAAGTATCTGAATTACTGTATGTCACCAAACCTTTCTCTCTCACCTCCCATTCCCTATATCATTAAATGATACCATAATCGACCAAATATTTATGGCATCACTCTAAAGATCAACAGCTCGCTCCCTGTAAATGTTAGAATAAGCAGAGATTTTTAATTTGAGTAAAGATATACATGATTTGAACTTTAGCATCACCAACCAAACTGATGCACACCTTAAACACCCACCAAGTATCTATCTCACAGACATTTTGCTGAACAAATGCAACTTTACACAAAGCTTACATATTGAAAGATTACTATTTTCAAAAGTTCTAGGACAGACCAAATTAACCAACTGTGATGGCAATTAAAACAGTGTTTCCCTTCCCTCCCCCCACAGCCAGTATGACTAGAACAGATGACAAGAAAACATTCTGGGTTATAGAACAGGTTGTATATCTAGGTTGCCTGGTGCAATTCACAGGTATATAGAAACCTTGTATTATAAAAATGTACACTTAAAACCTGTGTGATCCTAGTAACCAATGTCACCCCCAAAATGTTAGTAAAAAATTCATAAAAATAAAACTTAATTTTACTATACATTTATAACAATACTGTGTAAGATGGAACTGCCTTGCAAAAAGAACAGTTGAGGTATATGTACTTCTATTCACTACTTCATCTGATTTATGTCATTGGCAAAAGGCAAATTTTCCCTCCTTTGTTAGAACACAGAAGTTCCTTTTATTCATCCACTGATTTGTTTTCTGAATAGTTGACCTTTTGATAAACACATTTTCCTTCTCCTTCATTTATATTAAATCCACCCTATTTTGTTAGAAACCTGTTAGGTACTAATTCTTTATTAGGTACAAGTAATTCAGTCACAAATTAGACAGTTTCACTGTCCACAAAGAGTTGATAGTTCAGAAGAAAACAAATATGCTACTAGAGAATGCAAATGTCACCCATGCAACAATAAAGACTACAAAACATTAAACTTACCTAACTATTAGAGAATGCTAATAATTATAAAAACAATGACATATCCAAAGTACAATCATACTCTGGGCAATGATTGCTTCCTCTTTGTTACATTGAAGGTACAGTTTTAGATAAAGCCAGTCTCCTACAACAAGAAAGACTACCTGGGTTAACTGAATGGTTCTATAGAAATCAGACATACAGTGGTTAGCATTGGATAAACAAGTTGTCAGTAACAAAAGGATCTTGCCAGTTCAATAGTTATCTTGCCATTTTTTCTACTTTGGTTAGAAGAAGACATGCAAATCCTAGGTCAGAGACAAAGGAAATACAACTCACAGAAATACCATGAGAGAGTGATCAGCATTTTATCATCCTGGGTCCCTGACTCCCAATTTCTACAAGACAACACAAAGAGATCCATCTACACTGGGAACTGGGTTACTGGAGAGGAACCCTGAGCATAAGAAATCTGAATCTCATTCAACAGCCAGGAAGCATGTCTACCCTGCCCTCCAGAGAAAGAATGATACTGTGTTTAGAATACTGCATAGTAGGAGAGCATGCTTCCTCTTTGCTTTAAGGAGAGATACTTCATCTTTAATGCTGTTGTTTTTTTAAAGATTTATTTATTATTCTTAGAGAGAGGGGAAGGGATAGAAGCAGAGAGGGAGAGAGAGATCAATGTATGGTTGTCTTTCACCTGCCTCCAGCCAAAGACCTGGCTGGAGACCTGGCTTGCAACCTCATTAAGTGCCCTGGCTGGGAATCCAACCAGTGAGGTTCAATGGCTGGTGCCTTATTCACTGTGCCACCAGCCAGGGCATGAAACATTTTATCTTTAAAGCTGATCAGCATACAACCAATCTTTGTAAAGATGGTATAAAACAAAATCCATTAATACCCCTTTTCACAAATTGTACATACACACAAAAGACTCATGGAGAATATTTTTTCCAAAATATGTGAGACATGTTCCTGGATTCCTTTAAAAACCAGATTCTTCTATTGAGCATGGTATTTAAGTAACTGTATTTTAGCATTTCACAATCACTCTCTCTGACATCTGTCATTGCAGATCATTCTAAAAGTGTACTTTTTTTCTAGGCAGACAAATGGATTTTCAAACAATACTCACTAGCAGGTAACAGGTAACAGGTAACAGTATAATCGTGTCAAATATCATCTGAAAAGAGTGCTTAGCATTGTGTAATTCACCACTAAAGCCACACTATCATCTAAATGTTGGTGTCATCAAATATTGGTGCCTTCATTTATGTTGAGCTGAATTCATAGGGTCTCTAATTTCCATGTATTTGGCTAAGAGATGAGATCAATACAAGGGCATGTCCATTTAATTAAATTATTTTTCCAAATGTTAATAATTAATTCCAATATGTATATGCCCTTATTTTTTTTAGATTCTATTTTAATGTGAGTATAGTTCCTGGCATAAAAAATTCAGTCTTATTAACCAGAATGAGTCCTACATTTTTATGTGAAGATGAATCAACATCTTTTTAAATCATTCATTCAGCAGTTATTGTCTTCTTGCTATCCATCTTGTGTTAGAGTAGATATAAAATACACAACCATTGACTTCAATTTTCAGTTTATTTTTTAAAAGACTTTATTTATTCACTTTTTAGATAGAAGAGAAGGGAGGGAGAAAGGATGAGAAACATCAGTGTGTGGTTGCCTCTGGCCTGCAACCCAAGCATGTGCCCTGACTGGAAATTGAACATTGACCCCTTGGTTTGCAGGCCAGCATGCAATACACTGAGCCACACCCATTTGGGCTAATTTTCAGTTTATTTTAAAGGCACCTATTACAGAGATCTGAAATTAGACTTCAGCACAAGGAGTCCTTTGCTAGATGTGAGCACAGATGCTAAGGGGGATTGAGGAGGCTGACCTGGTATCTAACCTGTCAGATGCTATTGCTTAGTAAGAGATTGGTTGGATAATTAGATGAACAGATATTATAGGAGGGAGAAATTCTGATTAACACCAAGTGTGAAAACATTCATTTATATAGTAAGTTTGGCACCTTTGCACAAATTCAAGTAGTTTGTTTTTATTGGAAAGCAAGATTCATATGAAAGGGATCTTGCTGTGATGCCAGGACTTTGTAATTTAATTCAAATTTAACTTGAGCATAATAAGAACTTTGGAGGGTTTATGCAGAGAGTGGCATGTGACTTGGGTAAGACAACGAATCTGAGGATAGATTGAAAAGCTAAGGGGAGGAGGTCGTGGTGAAAATTGAAAGCTGCAGACATGTAAACCAAGGTAGAAGTGCAAAGTGAGGATGTAAAGTGGTGTATCCACTTAGAAAATGGTATAATAGATACTTAATTGGTGAAACAAAGTTACCATATGACCCAACAATTACACTACTACTTATGTATGCAATAGAAATGAAAACATAAAAACTTTAACACAAATGATAATAGCAACATTAATTATAATAGCCAAAGGGTAGACAGAATGCAAATGGCCATCTACCAGTGAATGGATAAATCAAATTTGGGGTATCTGTGCAATGAAATATCATCCGAAAATTAAAAAAGAATGGAGCCTTGGCTGGTGGCACAGTGGATAAGGCTCCAGCCTGCAAACCCAAAGGCTCCTGTTTCGATTCCCAGACAGGGCATGTAACCAGGTTACAAGCAGGTCTCTAGCCAGGTTCATAGCTAGTATATGTGACACCTTGATTGATTCTTGAAAACATTATTTTAACTGAAAGGTGAATGTCATAAAAGTCTAGACATTCTATGATTTAAGTCATATGAAAATCTAGAATAGGAAAATAAATGGAGAGAAAAAGTAGATTAGCTTTTGCTTAGGGCTGGGTGGAGGGTAAATGAATAACAGGTAGATGATAAGTGCATAACATACATGAACAGGAAGAGATGGTATCCAAACAGTATAGAGGATGCTCATGTATTGGACAATGAAACACATGGGATAGCAGTACCTCTACTCTATCAATCACTATAACTTTTCATTAAAAAATCAATGTACCTCACATGGACCAATGAGTTGTATAACAAATTGGCAAATCAAACGATTTCTATAAATAGAGACAAGATCAAAAAGTATTTTCCTGAAATCCATACATTCTGAAAATAGTCCTGACTGATAATATCCTTTACATTTTTCCCTCACATTTAGAATGCTAATCTTAGTATTTAAAATCAACTAATGGATGTTTGTTTGTTTCTTTTGTTTATTGTCAGTTTGCTGGAAAAGTTTGGAGTATTTGCTATACATGCTCTGTTTGCCATCTTTTGTCTGGAAGAATATAGTTTTTTTCTGAGTGCATTTAACTGTGTCTAATTATCAGCCTATTTTAACTATTTTTTACAGAATAAGCTATTACTTGAAAAAATTAGAATCAACATTTCACATAAGATATATATGTACTTAATTGATTATCCAATATTACAATATAATTTTCACAATTCTCTTTCAGATACATGGGGCTTACAAATAGCTTTTTAATGAAATATCGCACAAATTGCACAACAGTATCAGCAGGAAAGTGCTGAAGGAAAGTCACTAAATTAGAATACTTTTCATGTTTTATAGTCTACATTTTAAATTTGGGATAATGGAGGAATAAATCAGATTTTAAAATGTATTATGGCCGCATTTAGTAATACTTAGTTACCTCAAGTATAATGACTACTGGGTTAGAAAATACAAAATACAAAGCCCTGGCTGGTGGCTCAGTGAATAGGTGCTGGCCTGCAAACCCAAAGGTCACTGGTTCGATTCCCAGCCAGGGCACATAACCTGGTTGCAAGCCAGGTCTCCAGCCTGGTCCATAGCTGGAGGCAGGTGAAAGGCAACCATATATTGATATTTCTCTCCCTTTCTCCCTCCCTCCCTGCCCTTCTCTAAAAACAATTAATATTTTTTTTAAATCAAAAAAGAAAATACAAAATACAATGTTTCAGTCTTTATTTTGAAGTGTTTAAACCTATTAATCACTACTTCTGAACTTACAATTAGGATTGCAACAACAATTAAAATAGCATTAACTATTTGTTTAGAGATAGTTGTTATGGTCCACAAAACATACAATAACAAATTTCTGTAGTAAACCATAAATCAAGTCTGATGTTTTAAAAAATCCAGTGGTAAATGTGCTTGCTACTTTACTAGTTTATTTTTTCTGTCTTACTACTGAATCTCTTGTGTAAAACTGAAATTTTATTTATTTGATTTGCTTAAAGGAAAATAACTGCTGATCACCAACTTCTAAACATGTACTAGGCCCTTGAAATTATGACATATACTACATGTCCTGTGGAAATGTCATCTCTGAGGCAAGGATTAGAACAAGCCATTAGACATCCTCATTTCTTGGAAAGATTGAAAAAATATATTTTTTTCTGGGTAGTATACTAAGCTGTGAGAAGATTTTCATTATATGGAATGTCAATTAAGAAAATGGACAAGAAATTTTTACATAGAGTTTAAGTATCATTTGAATTTTTCTAAATTTTAACAAATATTACTTTCAGATAATGAAATTTTTTCCTGTCTTTATAAAAATTAAATAATCTATGTTTAATGAAAGTATAGTTCCTCCTAATATTTATATAGGATTAGTGTGCAGTTAAATAGACATTTAAAATGGAGAAAAACCTTGTCGGGTTTTTGAGCAATTTTACACCCTCACATAGATCTTGTTGACAGGCCCCTTTTATAGAGTCATTTTGGCATCTTGCATGAGCTGAGAACAGCATTTGGAATGTCTATATATGTTTAAATAGGGAAGGTTCAAATTGACAAGATGCTTGATGACATGTCAAGAAATATTTGCAAATATTTCTGGTGTCAGCACAATTCAGGTGCAAGTAAGAATTTATCTGGCACAAAACCATTTATATGTAAACTAATAAATAAGATGGAGGAAGAGAAAAGAAATTACATGAACTTTTTCACCCACTGCTTGAGTTCAAAGAAATCAGTAAATACCTTGTACAAAATGATCACTTGTCACAAAATTAAAAACAAAACAAAAAAACCAGGACATTTAGGCTGCTTGTTTCAGCAAAAGGAGGCACAATAATTGAGTGATTAAAATATAATAAACCATCATCTAGGGTATAGTATCTAGTGAGTTCATTATTTGTGATCCCAGTACCATTTTGGGTGTAGGAGTGTCATTTGCTCAATTTGATTAAATTTGGTCCAACCTAGTTGTTGACACTAATTGGACTCCTCTTGCTTCCCTTGTTTCTTAATTGAGTGGAATGGCCCTTGACATTTAATGATAGATATCTTGATACAGAAAAATATATCTAAACTTTTCTGTAACAGAAAACATTAAGTAGTTCCAGTCAAGCATATCTAAGTAAAATTTAGTATTCATTTAGTAAATATTTGCTGAGTAAATATAGAGAAAAATTATATAGCTAATATAAATTAATTTGTTTAATTATATTTTGTTTTCTTTGATCTAAATATCAGTCATATACACTCAAAAGTTAAATTTAAGAACTCAATTTAGAATATGTAAGATTCATTGACCTCAAATTGTCATGGCAAAAGTGTTACAATTAAAATATTTCATTTCCATGCCCATTTCCTCTGAAATATTTAGTAAGAAAAATAACTGGTAAACTAAATACTTCACTAAACATTTACTTAAAACCTATTATACAAAAATATGTGTCTAGGATACATGGTCAAATCCATCTGCAAAGGAACCAGTAAAAACAATAATATATTGTACTCAGAAGCTGGAGAGCAAGACCATCTTTGTAAATAGATCTAATAACTACCATGCAAAGGTTGTGTTCAGCACCTTAAGGGCACAACAAAATTTAAGATAGAGTTCCTAGGCCTCAGAAGTTACATAATGTTGGGTAAGAGACAATAATGAATAATTAAATGTGATAGTGAATAGATGTATAATATAATAATACATCAAATATTCCAAATTAAAGAAGGTGGATTCATGTTTTAGAAAAGCTTTAGCCTTTTTTCAATGATTAGTCTGCTAGCAACAAATTATTTTAGTTTTCCTTCACTTGAGAGTATCTTGAGTTCCCTTGCATTCCTAAAGGATATTTTGACTAGATACAGATGATGCCATCAGCAGTGCTTTTCTTACAGCTTTTGAAAAATGTTGTGCAACTTCCTTCTATTCCCCATGGTTTCAGATGAGAAATTTGTTGTCATTCTAATTGTACATCCCTAAAGGTCAGATGCTGTTTTTCTTTGGCTGCTTATAAAAAGAAAATTGTTTGGGCCTTTAGAATTTAGAAGTTTAATTATGAGACGCTTTGGCATGGATTTCTTTGGGTGTAGCTGATTTGGGATTCAGCTGGTTTCTTGAATCTGTGGAGTCTCCGCTGCCTACTTCCTTGCTTCCAGCAGGGCTGGGGGAAAGGGAAAGAGGAAGGAGTGCTGGTTAGACCCAACCTGCACTGCCATCCTCATTCTTGGTGCTACTGGATGGGGCATGTGTGTGCTCAGCTTGCTTCTGAACCCAGCTGATAACCACCTTGGTGTGAACTCAAAGTACTTCTGGCTTCTACCAGGTGGGGAATGAAAGATCAGTTCCTTGACCTGCATCTGACTACCTTCAAAACACACTAGCATAGAAGGGAATTTAGACCTCTTATGGTTGTACCAGGTGAAGATTAGATGAACAGATCTCCACTAGCCTTCCTATGCTTGCTTTATTATATTCCAGTTTTTATGTATAACTGGGAGGGCCTGGAGGGAAGGTCTCATGGCGGAACAGGGTGTTGAGGATCACTTCTAACTTTGACTGGTGAAATAGGGCAGCAAGTAGAGGTAAGGAGGGAGTCGTATACTCAGAAATGAACCTGTGCTTTCTCATAGATGAACCTGTGCTTTGGTGTGAGTAGGTTTTCTAAGAGTATCCTGTGTGGGGTGCTATTCCCAATATGAAAAAAGGGTGGAAGGATTGAGAGTGCAGAATTCAGGAATGGTAACTAGCACGAGGAAGACTAAAGCAAACACAGTGAGAGCTTTTGTCTATTTCCCCCTCAACTTTGCTTTCTGACAGCACAGGATGGGCTGCTGGAGATTTCATGCTGGAAGCAGCCTACAGCAAGGGTTTAGTAAGAAGTATGATATGAATACCCAAGCTTACCCACTCTCAGGAGGGATAACTGATGAAAATTGCACATTATATTCAATGGTTTTAGAGAAAGTTCTTTAAAGGTACTAAGCTCCAGTTTCCCACAGTGTATGATGACTGTTTAATTAGAAACCTCACACAGCACCATTTTTCATTCCCAGCTTCACTTTGGATTTCAGAAAACTTGCTAATAATATATGCTATAACCCCATGGTGTGAAGAAAACTCTACCTATTCACTCTGAAATGAAATGCTAGAATATCCATTCCCTCACCTGCTATACACACACAAAACAAAGATGGCGCATATAAAAAATATTAAATAAGGACTTGTTTGGAAACATCTCTTTACCTTTGAAACATCTGAAGGAAACCTGGGAGCTAAAAGAGTCAGAGCTGGGAATCTTTGGCATGAAGAATGTTTTCTTATCAATCAGTCATTGTTGGTATAAACGTTGTATGATATTTATCTTATATAATAAGGTTATTTATTACATTGCTATATATTTCTACTGCAATTTAACTCAAGGAGTCATGCTGCCACTTATATACTCTAACATCTTTGGGGGGCTTTTTCCTCTCAAATATACAAGCAACAAACAGTTAAAGTAGCCTAAGACATAAAACCACATTTGCATATTTATTGTTTGAACCAGCATATAAATCTTGTGTGGCTCAAGTTATTCTCTAAATTTATCCCTTTACAATATAATGAATAAAGTTAAAGGATGGGCTGGAAGATAAACTTTACCATTTCAGAATCCCATGATAATAGGCACATTACTTTATCATTATGAGTATTGGCTTCTTTATCTTTAAAACAAGAATTGTAAATTTTCAGTGATTGCCTCTCAGAAATGTCATACAGAGGAAATAAAAGAGCTAAGATGAGTATCATTTCTAGCATATAAAGAGTTCCTATAGAACTCTTTCTTATTATCACTGATATAAAAATGACTGTTAGATGACTTCTGCAAATGTCATCTGTATATTCATCTCTCAAGCTTACTGTTTTCTATTTGAATTCTACCTAAACTTGCCAAGATGTCACTCACAACCTTCAAAAAAGCTCATTTATGAAACTAATAGTTTTATACTTCTAACATACAAGTCTAGAAAATGTAAATGGTAGCTTCATCAGCTATGGTACCATGGTATAGACTTCATTGAGATGTCAAATAAACATCTATTTTCTCTTGGTCTTTATTGTCTAGGGCAACAAGCAGGCTTTGGATTGACAGTTTTGTTTATAATCTCAGAAAAAATATATGTTTCAGAACATTGATACCTCTGGCCTTAGTCATAGTTGTGTTAACTTGGGTAATCACACATGAGAACATTTTATGATGGATTGGTCTTTTAGGAAGGTGAAGAAAACATTCCCTGTACTCCCAAGTTATTGATGGTCCATTAGAAAGAACAAAGATTTGGGGGGCATGCCCTCCCAGTTTCAAATCCTTCTTCAGTGAGCAACAACTTCTATGCCCTTCAGTCACAAAATTTTCAAACTGCCTGTTTCATTGTTATTGCTTGTAACACATGATTAAGAGTATTTTTCATTAGTTTTATGGCATGTGAAAGCTAATATGTCATTAAACTATGTGCCTTAGCTATTCCTCCCTGGTACTAATGAAAATCTCTGTAAATTTATTAATAATCATGTCACCAGTTTATTGGTATGAACTGAATTTACATGTAAATCTAACTAGATTAAATTTACCTAATTAATTCATACTACAAGTATTCTTACCATCTTCTAAGTTTTTTACATGAATTCTTTATATAATGCACCTCTTGGAATGTACAAATATATTCATTTTATGACTGGATATTTTATTTCATTAGTCGATGTTATTTTGAATCTCTCTCTGATTCTCACTAACTCTTTTTTCACTTTGTCTTTCTCGCCTTTTCCTTATGGCAACCAAGCCTCATAGTGATGAAAGAAAAACCCAGAATCATGCAATTAAAGCCACTTAGGCTAAAAAGGCATAATCTGTTATTTAGAACAAATCTATAATTTCATTATCGTGAGTTTTCCATTTGACAAAATCTTCTCAGCTCAACTGAGGAAAAATATGTGTTTCCTGCAGGCCACTGCATCCACAACCCAAAGCTTTAATAGCAACTTTTGTGTCATCTGAAAAATTTAGAATTGATGGCATGGGGCCCACATCTCAGCTCTCTGCACACCTCAACATGATTGGGATCTGGACTTCTGCCATGCTTCTGGTGGCAGTGGTTTCATTTTAGGTCCTATGAAGACAATGAAATGAACAAACTTCTGGGAGAGAAAGTGAAATAATCAATTTAGATAATACAAATTCTTCTAATGCAACTATGTTTATGTACTTCTGTATCCCTTCAATATATTTTAAATTTTACCTAAGTTATGAAGAGTTTGTTTTAACCACATGCCTAAAAGAACATTTAAATGTTAACAGACCCAACACACAGCAAGAAGAAACTGGATGCAATGTAATAATTTTCATGTTTTTCACTGACATGCTTGAATCAGCACAGGACAGTGTGCAAGACTCTCTGAGACCCAGTACCCCATCCTGAAGCAAACCAGATAAAAAAACATTCTTTGAAGTTGCCTTTTTCACTTAAAAAATTTTTGTACTTTTTGCATTCTACTTTATAACACATCTTTGTTTATTTTACTATACAAGCAATATTGCCCTAAATCTTAAAACAAAAGTCATGCTCCACGATTTAGAATGTTTGAGTTAGTATAGTGGTTACAATTAAAGATTCTGCAAGGGGACTGCTCATTTCAAATGTCATCACTATTTCCTTCTAGCTCTGTAATTTTGGGCAAAGTGCTCTAACATCTCTACTCTAGTCTTCTCACCTGTAGAATGAATAGTATGTTACTTATTGTGGTGTTATTATTAGTTTTGATTTGAAAGATGCTGCCACACTTTTCGATCCTTGAGTAACATGTGTCAAAATTTAAGATAAGTACTATAGAATTCTAGTGCATGAAATAAGAATTCTTATTACAGAATAATGTAAACTAGAAAATATACATGCATGTATATCAGCTCTCCTTATTTCAACTCATATATGGATCTCTGATTTAATCCTAGTAAAGGGGCTTAATAATTGGTAAAGCTATCTCATTATTTGGCTTCATTGTTTGGATATTCATACTTAATTCTCTAGAAAATTAAAATAAAAATTTATATTATAAAATTTGAGGGATTGTTTTTGACATTCAAACCTCCAAAAATGCCAAAGTGTTTTTCTTCTGAAAAGAAACAAGAACCTAACAGCCATATTTGGAACACTCCACCCAACAATAGCAAAATACATTTTCTTCATCAGTTTGTAAGAAAGTTTCTCCAAGATAGACCACACACTAGGCCATAAATCAAAGTGCAGTAAACTTAGAATAATATCAATAATACAAATTATGTTCTCTAACCACAATGGAATGGAATTAAGAATCAATAAGAGAAAGTAATTTGAGAAATTCACAAATATGGGGAAAGTAAACAACAAACTTCTAAATTACAAATGGATTAAAATAATCAAAAGATAAATTAGAAAATATCTTGATATGAATGGAAATGAAGACAAAAAATAACAAAACTTATGGATGCAGATAAAGCGTGTTTTGAGGGAAATTTACACCTGCAAAGGCTTACTATAAAAAAGAATAAAGATCTTAAATCAATAATATCATCTTCCATCTTAAGACAGTAGAAAAAGATCAAACTAAACATAAGCAGAGGAAGAAACTAATAAAGACTAGAGCAGAAATTAATGTAGAAGTAAAGGAAAAAATATATATATATAAATCTGGTGGTTTGAAATGACAAACAGAAGTATTCAATTTTTTCTAGATTGACCAAGTGAAAAAGCAAACAGAATTAAGTTATTAGAATCAAAAATAAAAGAGGGAACATTACTATAAACCTTACACAAATTGGAAAAGTTATAAAGGACTGCAATGAACAATTGCATGACAATAAATTAGACAGTTTAGGTGCAATGGACAAATTCCTAGAAAGGCATAGACTACAAAAATGCTCTTATGTCCTGAGAAAATGGGGACCATCCCATAGTACACACATAGGGGGTGTGTTTAAAATTTTTGAAATATAGGCTTTCTGATGAGAG
This sequence comes from Noctilio leporinus, assembly GCA_004026585.1. Classification (NCBI taxonomy): domain Eukaryota; kingdom Metazoa; phylum Chordata; class Mammalia; order Chiroptera; family Noctilionidae; genus Noctilio; species Noctilio leporinus. The sequence continues at coordinate 166,092 of PVIW01000064.1, forward strand.
ACAATTGGACTCACCCCAGACCAGCTACTTGATTCATCTGAGTTTTACTTTCTTTATTCATAAAATACCTAGTATGAAGACTTATTGTAAAATAACAGATAAAAAGAGTTAGAATATTTATAGCCATGTTAAAAGTGCTCAGTCAGTCAGTGGCTGTTAGTTGTCAAAGAACAAAAGAAGATTAAGATTTTTTATAAAAGGGTTTGAGTCATAAAACTTTATCTAGGTGTTAATTCTGAGAAATTTGATAATTTATGCAATGTTTTTTCTCTTGTAAATGAAAGGGATAATATATCAAATCACTTTTTAGACTTTATAGGCAATTAAGATTATTACATAACATATAATGTTTATAGTATGTATTTAACAAATTTACCATATTTTTCTAGAGGGAATATGTCTAGTGCAAGTAGGCATTTTTCATGACAAATGTTTTCATGACTAGGTTTTACTCTTTTGCATTAGAACCTTCATTTCTCCTCAGAATAAAGCATATATTGTTTACCTACAAGAATGTTTTTCTTAAAGATATTTCTATAACTTTAAAATATAAGTTGTAGTACTAAATAATTGACTAATTAACTTCTTCTTTCAACCATTTATGTGGCAAAAGAATTTTGCCTGTTGTTTCCTAACACGTAAAAGCATTTTTAAAGTATTATATACATAATTGATAGACTGTGTTTTGGTTTTTGAACTCTGAATAAAAATTGTTCCAATTCATTTAATTTCTCCAGAATGGATACTCTTAGTGACCTGAGTATGAATCTTGCATTTAGGTTATGTAAGGCCACCTTTGTTAATATAGTTTATAGTGTTAAAATTTCCAGGAGGGAAAAGGATGTCTACTATAGCTAAACCAACATGTTAATGGGTCAAAAGAATATATCTATCACTTAAAAAGTGAAACTTCCACAAAATAAAGCCATTTCACTCCATTGTTAAGAGCTCAGATTTTGGTGCCACACAGATTTGAACACACATTGTGGATAATGCTCATGTTAGACATCTATCCTTTTACAATTTCCTTAACTCTGTATGTTTTAGTTTCACATCTGTAGAATGAGCATATTAGTAACATCCCTCTTGTTAACTTTTAGGTAGTGTTTTACATAATGTCTGGCATACAGTTATTTAATGCACATTGAAAGTGATGGCAATGTTGATGATGATGATAATGATGATGGAAATATTTAAAAGATTTTTGGACTGGGTTTTCCCTGAAGATGACAAACAACAGATAATACAACAGTTAAAAGATGACATAAAAGCCAGTGGCATAAGTTTGGGTACCTGCTTCAATAAAATATGAAATGTGGCTTAGTTGGGGAGGTAAGACCTCTAAAGGGTTTAGAAGTAACTAAAAGGGTTAAACTCTTCAGAGTGAATTATTTGAGATAGATATTAACTTACAGGCAATGGAAATAGATTCCATTGTATGTCATTAAAGCCAGTGAGTAATTATTCTCAATAATATAGGCCTAATATGATTTGATGGATTTGAGTCTCTTGAAAGACAAAGAGCTCCTGGAGGGCCAAGGTGGAGCAGAATATGAAAGCTGTGGAGAGGAAGTAAGATTCCACAATTAGAGAGAAAGAGAGAAACATGAAAACCAGACAATTAGTACAATGTTATTATCTTTCTGTTTTTGTTCTACAAGTTCAGCATGGAAGGACGGCCACCCAGGAAGAAGTGAGCAACACCTGCCATCAAAGAAACTCCAAAGGCACTTTGGTAGAAGACCTGGTACAGTGGGAAGTTGAAGTCACATATGAGGTCTGTCCTGAAAGTATTGAGTCAATGTAATTAAAAGTTTGCATGGCAGATACTTTCAGGACAGACCTCATATATGAATTCAACTTCACATTGTTAGCCCACGCTCAGATATCCTGGATGGCAAAGAGAGATATGCCACCTGGCAATAACCCATGAAACCAATGGGCTGAGAAATTACCCATAAAATGACTCTGACAAAGGATTCAAATGCAAACTAGAAGCCCAGTTGCTTGGAATCTGATTTAGGTTTCTTTAACTAACACTGGAGCATGCTGCCCTTTAACATATGTAAATGTAACTGGAAGATACAGGTTTGTGTGTATGATATGGAGCTCAGAAGAGAGTGGTAACATTCTTTTCTGGAGACTACAATGATGCAGGGAATTCAAAGGCATCTCCTGGGAGAGCATCAGTCATACCAACATCTCTTTATTAGGATCATTTTCCATAATTTTTAAATAAAATACTTAATTTATGTTCTTGCTATCCTTCTCTATGTGGTATTCTAAAGGATTTGAAACTCATCCAATAGTCAATGCTAGATGATACTCAAGTAGATTATTTAGTTTAAGGAATGTTGAAACTGAAATGTGAACACATTATATGATACCTATGCAGTAGGAATTTAGATAATTGAGCAGAATTTTTTTTAATTTCATGGACAAATGCTATATTATTTCTTCAATATTTAAGAAAAATAAGAATAAAAGACTAATCTGAATTGGTTTTGGCAGAATTTGAATAGTTTTAAAAATACTTACTTTGATTATTTTTCAAGATTATGAACCAAAAAGTAGGTCTATTACAATATGATTATTTTTCAAGATTATGAACCAATAAATGGGTCTATTACAATAACAATGGCACTAATAATGATAGCAAGGCTACTTATACAATATTGAGTGTTAAGCAGTACTTTAAAAACATTTATATCTTAATGAATTTAATGTTCATATAACATTAACTCAAATACATAAGAAAGAAATATAATGAAATGATAATATTGAATAGATTTCTATTTCATTATGCATATTCCACATAAATTGTACAAGAATTTTCTTCTTTAAACCTTAAACACCATGTACCTTGTTCTAAACATGGCAAGATACTTCCTACCTAAATGCCTCTACCATTATATTTATTCCTCTTTCACCTCCTGGTAAAGTTCTGTCAATATATATTTGATATGTTAGTTCTGTGAATATTTCAAGAGTACAACTCAAATGGCCACTTCATAAGAAGATTTTGCCTCTTCTATCTGCTTGTTTCTGCTCTGAAAAGTAAGCTATATACTCCATGTGCTTCCATACTACTGTTTATGTCATAATGCATTGTAATGATCAGATTAACTGTTATTTTTCTCTTTGTAATTGTAACCTCCATATATTAGATCCTACATGTAATATGCTTTGAACAATGCCTAAGCTTAATTTATGATAAAATAACATATCAAATATATATTGTCTGGAGTGAATAAAAAAGAGGCACAATTTCTTGGTAAGGTGTAGAAGATTCTCTACTATGTTGAAAGTTGAACTCTTTGTACTATTTTAAAGCATTTGTTGGAGGAGGTAATTGAGAGCACATAACTGCCAGTTGACCCAGGAGCTGGACCCACACAACTGGCAAGACCTCACCCCAACCCCTACCCTTGGACTATGGCTTCCTCTTGCTCTCCCACCCTAGGAGCTGCCCCAGGGACCCATCCCTGAGATAGTGATGTGAAGTTGGGACCATATGAACAGGAAATGTGACTGAATCCCATGAAGACCTCTACATAAACTTTTAAGATTCTGAAAGGTGGATTCAGAGAACTACTCATCTTTCAGGCACCCAGGACAAGCCTTGTGAGTATTTTTGCTTCCTAAAATCCACCACCTCCCATCCGAAATGGTCTTCCTATTTTTTCACTCTCTTATACCCTTTTTGTATGGAACCAGTTTGTGAACCAACAACATTGTTCTGTTCCTTGAATATATTTTTTGCATGAACCTAGCTGACCTGCTATGCTAGTATGTCTTCTTATTAAACATCCATTGATAAATTCATCTTTCCTGAAGGCAGGGCGTATTTTGTCTTCATAAGCTATTGTGCTTATTGTACATTACCGTATTAATATAAAACAGGTAGTAACAAAGTTTAGAATAAATAACTACAAAGAGAATAAAATACCTTCAATAGGCAGTGGAAAAATGATGTTCAATTTGAATACCAGTGAATCTTGGTGGCAATTTTAAGTACGAAGAAGAGAAATTTGTTGCCTGGACTATAACATTCATACTAAGATGTGGAAGGAGGAACCCTGTGAAGATTCTAGGACAGCAGGGAGAAAATGAGCAAAAGTGATGGCTCTGACTGAATGGAGTCCAATGTAGAATACTGAAGAATTGCCTTCACAGTGGTGTATTCTATGCATCTCCTAGAGTCAATGAATTTCCCTTCTAACCAGAATATGTATCTATATACTTATGCAGTAAGAATTTAGATAAATGAGCAGAATTTTTAAAAATTTCATGGACAAATGCTATATTATTTCTTCAATATTTAAGAAAAATAAGAATAAAAGACTAATCTGAGTTGGTTTTGGCAGAATCTGAATAGTTTTTAAAATACTCACTTTGATTATTTTTCAAGATTATGAACCAAAAATTAGCAAAACATATATGGACTTATAAGAATTTTTAGGACTCTAGAAATTACCTTAATTGAGCAGTTCTGGGGGATTAATGCTAATTAAATATCAGTTCTGAAGTCAATGTCATCCTTCACACAAACTTCCATAAGTGTTTTGGGAGTAGCATTGGGGATACAAGCAATAAAACAATGAAATCTACAGCCAAAGTGCAATTAGTATAAGTCTGGCAAATATCAATTTTGTTTATTTCAATCTAAGTGCCCTTTTAGAATCAAAAAAGTCCAACTAAGGATAGTGTATGTCAAGTGATTCATCATCATAATCATCATGCTCATCATTATCACCATTTGCACCTGCCACGTGGTAAAAATTTCATACAATGAATCATTCATGTACTTTCCGCCAACAATTCTTATTATAATAAGTCTCCAAAATCAGTAAATAAATAACTTTGTTATAAAACCTGACTTTCACAATTACTATGAAGATTAAACTAATATATAGGGATTAGCAAAAGTTGGTGTACAGTTGTAAGTAAAGCAATTTATCTTGTATTATTTATTAATTATTATATTATTTTTCATACTAACAACTGTAGACCTACTTTTGCCCACCCCATTATTTTCTCTCAGTGTAGCCATGACATATGCTTTTTGTTATTATTACTCCCCAAAATTATGGATGAATACTAGAGCTCAGAATACTACTAGTGGAATTTTAACTGAGAATATAACCTGTAGATGATCAGAATATGAAAGAAGAAATAAAGAAATATATAATGAATTTTAAAAATTAAATCATCAAATAGGAGAAACCATAACCCATGAAGAAAAATGTTTAAACTTAGAAACTTAAAGCACATAGGTTACTCTATGACTCTACTGTCTTATGAACAATGACACGAGTCTACGAAGAATGATGCAGCATTTGATGGTAATGAAAAAAATGATTACATCAGTGAAATGTAGTAAGGTATTATGGAGACACAAATCTGGCACTTGCTAAACTCTATGATTGGTATGTTTCATTTTCTTCAGAAAATAACAACGGCTATATCATATTTGAAGCTCATACTGCATGTTACAAATATAATGATATACATGTGACTTTGGGGTAAGTTCACATAACATTCTGAACTAGAATGGAGTTTTCAGAGTACCAAGTATTTCCCATTCCATATTCCTTAGATGAACAGAGGAGTGTTCCATGATTAAAAATATTTCCTATGATCAAGTAGCTTCAAAAAATACTGGATGAACCATAGTTTGAAAGACACTCAATTTTCTTATATTTTGTTCCATGGTTTAGTATCTCTCAGACCTTTTATAAAAATAATGTAAATGACAGTACCTAGCAAACAGTTAACATTCAATTATTTATAAAGGAAGTCCAAGCTGCATAAAATAATAAAAACATGCACTGTGATTCTCCAAATGGGGATTGATGCAAACACCTTGAAAAATTAATTTGAACAGGGAATCCTTTTTGTATCTGAGTGCTCTGTGTGGTGAGCATGTACAGACCACAATGGGAAGGCAGGTCAGGTCAAGCCATTTTATTTTTAACAGGAGTTGCTGAGAACCAGGGAGAGAAAGAGACCTGTTTATGGTCACAATTAGCAATTGGTCACACTTTACAATTTAAAGAGTTTCCCCTGTTTAATGATTAAATAAGTTATTCTAAAAAAGTGAACATTGAATTATTAATGTAGCATTTTCTTCTATTCATTCAACATTTTGATATTGTAATTAGCATCTCTGTCCAGTTGATAGATATTTAAAATACTGTCTCAGAGCTAAGCCATAAATTATCCAGTTTAGTTAAATGATATAAAAGAAGGAATGGACTCTAGTAAGGTTTGTAAAATATATCAAGTCTCACAGAATACATTGAACCTGAAGTCTTTGCATATTGAATGAAGCTTTGCAAGAAATAAAATCTTTTTCTCTCTATGATAGATGTCATATTCATCAAAATCTAACCCTAGAAGTTAAAAGAATTGAAGTTGAATATAAACTATATAATATAAAGATTATGGTCTTCATAAATAAATTTGTTTCTATTTATATATTAAATTCAGGTTAATTAAATATATATATATATATATATATATATATATATATATATATATTTGAGAATGGCAATCAATAAATATTTATGAAACTCATGTTCCTAATATGAAATGGATTAATGTTATATACCCAAAACTATTGCTGTAAGAACTAATGTGGCTAGTTTATTTATAGGGTCTTAAACAAATATATAGGAGATTAATAAATGAGAGTTTAGTTGTAGACATTCCCTTAACCATTCTATCCAAAATTAAACAGGTCTAGCCTGTTTGTTTCAGTTTTATGGATGTGTTGATTCCAACACCTGATTGTGTTTCCCACATTGTTGTGGCCACCAGAAAACAAGAACAATTAGTAAACCTTTAACGGTTATGAAGAAGACATATTTCTCAGGTAACATAATCTTTTTTTTGTCATTTCAGTCTTATTTTTATTTGAAAAGTGAGTCAGGTATTACATAAACCAACAAAAATAAAGCTTCCTTTTGTCTATACAAATTTTACTTGCTCTCACAATTATTAAATAACATGCCATTAGCTATTTCTCATTAATATTAACTAGTAATATTTTGTGATTTTAATCCAATGAGTAGAAAGTTTCATGTATCCTTTTCAGTGAGGCATTTTTCTGTGCTTTTCAAACTAAAGAATTCAGCAGTGTGTTGGTACTACATCAAACCAAAGATGTAAATAATCTATCTGTCCAGAATAAAAAATATTAATGTATTATCTGAAAAAAAAATTAAATACTGTGGCTGGAAAGTTTAAAAAATTTAACATAATATCTTATGGAATAGGATTAAAAAGACACAAAATGTATCAGTGTCAAATATCGTAAAAAGAAATTTCATTCTAATAGGATGGATTTTTTTCCATATAACACACCTGATACAATTATTTTCTATCACTGCCAGATATGTTATCATGGCAGGTATTCAGATCACCCACATTCTCTGTCTCCTCAACCTAACCACAAAAATAAAGAATAGCCTGCTACCTGCGCTAGGGAACATTTCAGTATAATAGTTCAGGATGTCATATAGTTCAACTAGTTAACTTACAAATTCCATGTGGTCGTGACAGCTCAATATTAAAATATTGGGTTTTCAATAAGTAAACAAATTAATAAAAAATAGCTTTTCTTTGTGTTTTATTTTTATTTATCACCAAATAATCAATATCATAGAATGATCAATTACTCTCTTTTAATGAATGTCTGAAAGTAAAAACTGCTACAGAAATGGCAATTAGTCACTTTTTAAGAAAATCTTGCAAATATAGACAAGTGTGATAATTACTTCAGGAAGCCTGACCTAAGTCTTTTTGAAATATTGAAAAACAAAATATTTTATTACAAACGTTTTGGAGTATAGAGTCAGGCATCATAGTCAGTCTTTTGTACAGAAGTGTTTTTTAGGGCATACAAATAGTAAATCTTTAAAATGTTACTAAATGCATTTCTTATGTCACACTTGTGACAAAATACCCAAGATGGTTGTTTTGTTTTATTTTATGTTTTGCTATTAGGCAAACATGCAACTTTGTTCAGGCCTACTATGTTCTGTTCTAGTTTTCCAGTCACAATCTTTGTATTGTAAATACCTCAACATTTTTGTTATTCGAAAGTTTTGCTAAGCTAGAGAATTCTCTTCTTTTTCAATGAATAATAGCACAGAAAGATAGGAATCTAGTATGTGTGATATAGTTTGAATTGTTTACTTGAACATGAAAGATGGCTGTAAGCATAATCTTTGTTAAAGCAATTTTACCTGTATATATGATGTATGCATGTCATGTTATAAAGACAGTATTGACTTTGTGAATTAACGCTAATATGTTATGCATCATAATAGGCAATAATTGCATTATGAATCATTATTAACATTATCAACATATATCAATATTATCAACATTATCAAGTATTTGTAGAAATGTTTCTATAAACATTAATAGTAAAATCAAGTTAAAAGAAAGAATAATATAAATATATCTAAACTTAAAGAGAGTCACAAAAATATTTGTTATCAAGATAATAAAATACTTGTGTGCCATTGAAATACTAAAATATTAGGGAAGTCAACAACAATAAAATTAAATTTAAAAATAAAAATAAAAGAAGTAAAATAAAATATTAGGGAAGACATAAAGAGACTCAAAAAAAAAAAAAAAAAAAGATAAATGGAAGGAACTTTAAGCTTTGGCCTGTAGAATTAGGTTGTATTACTTCTTATTGTACTTAGAGTATATTATTTTGTGCACAATATATTGAGAACTTGCTATGGAATGGGAAATTTTCCGTGTTTTGCAGTTCATTTGTGTCCATTTCTTCTAGCCTACCCATGTGGTTCAACTAAAACAATGCAAGCCTTCTGAGATTTAGTAATATAAAAAGAGACAGGCCATGAATTAAAAACAAACAACCCCCACATAATATAATATGACAGCTCTGTACCAATCTCCCAGGTCCCTGCATTGGCTCTATCTTAGCCACAGCAGGAAACTCTGAAGTACCACCACTCTTTCCTTACCTGCAGAGAGTGGGGGAGGGAGATAAAGAGCTATGACTTTCAGTGGACCAATGCTTCATTCCCAGGTCCCCATTTTTATTCCCCGAGAGTAATGTTAGCCTAGCTGCATCTTCTGATTCCATTTAAAGAGTGGTTTGAAATAAACTTCAATAAATGGAACCGGCCTGTAAAAGACAAAAAGAACCTGAGATAGAGTCTCAGGGATTAGGGTTTAAAACTCTAGTTTCTCAAGAGCCCTGACTTATTCCCTATACACCGCAATACTCATTCTAGATCTCTGCTGAGCATTCCAACAGATGGTTCCCTTTAATTGCCCAGGAAGATTCCCTTTGAGTTCATGAAAGCAGGGGTCTTTAGATGTTATCATAGGAAAGAATATTCTTGTCACTTTTTAAACTCCCAGACACAGAACAAACTCTCTCAAAGTTGACCTTAAACTACTGCCATCCTGGTTTTCCTGGGAAGACCAATCCACCATAATGGGGACTTTTTCCAATACCACAGACCCCACAAATAGCTACATTCCCCAAGTCAAAGTCAACATTTCTCCATTTTGTTTCAATAACACTCTGTTGCTGCTGCTATCATACACTTCTAATTCCCATGGCCACCTTCTAAATTACTGATGTCCAAGAGGGAACAGGGGAAGTGTTTGTTTTATTTTCATTTTTAATCTCTGTATCATCAGTCCTTTGAACAGCATATAAATAACAAGCCATCATAAACCTTCATTAAATAAATTATTTAGCAAAGAACACCACAGCAACTTTTCCAATAAAGCCAGAAAAATAAAAAACCCACCATGGATCTAAAGTGTACAAATGGGTACTTTTCAATTCTATTTTTAAAGAGATAAATGCCCCCTACTTTTCATCAAGTTATGAGGCAATTTTTCTTCAATAGTGGCTTAGTTTACATTGAAATTCATTATAATCAAGAAGGGTATTTAGATACCCTCTAAGAGTTCTAAGAGGGTATTTAGATACCCTCTAAGAGTTAAACAAAGCATAATTAAATTAGCTTGTCATAAGTAGAATTTTTGTTCATAGACTAATACAATGAAATAAAAGAATAGACAATGAAAAAGAGGGATGGGAGAAGAAAGAAAAATAATCTGGAGAAAGGAAGAGAAGAGAAACAATGAGAAAGACAAGGAGAAGAAATAGAAAATTTTAATACAGGGAGGAAACTTTATACTAAGTACATTCAGAAAAGCCTCTGTCAATGTAAGTGAAAAGAGAGCAGGTGCACCATATCCTCCCTACATTAGGCTCTCAAGGATAAAGGTGTTTTCCCCCTTTATTTTATTGTCAGTGTCATTCTCATAACAATGAGCAGCTGGACAAATTGATAAATTTATCATTTTTGACATGCAATTTTCTGGATCCCTTTTGCAAAGCCATGCTAAAAGTTGTGAAGATATTTCACTATGAGAATAAATTGATAATGATGTGTTATAGATATTTATGTTGGCTTGTGTTTTTCTGCTTTTAAATTTGGACAGGTGGCCCTCAATTTTCTATGAAATTTGGATATAGTTTAGGTGAAATTAATTACAATAATTCAGTTTAGTGGAAACTATATCAGATTGTACACTTAGAATACTAAGGTAAAGTGGAAACAATGATTTATCTTTGTGAATGTGCTGGATGTTTAAGCAAAAATATTAAAATATAGTATATTAACTCATTTTTTGCTGTATAACATAGCAGCTTGAAAATTAATAGCCTATATCAACATTTTCAAAATTCACAATTTTGCAGGCTAGCAACTTGGAATGGGATTAACCAGTTTATCTCATCCAAACCAGGATTAGCTGATGCATCTGCTGTGGGCTGGTTGCTTGGCCAGTAAATAATGTCCGCAACTAGGTCTACATGGACTCTTCACCTCTAGGATGCTAACTTAGAGCCTACTCTTGTAGAGATTGCAGGATTCAGATTTCACCAAGTGACTCAGTTTTAATAGGCAACAACTTTTTAAGCTTCTACTTGTTGCATGTTTGCTAATGCCTGGGTGATCACAGAGATTTGCAAGGGAAGCCCAGAGTCAATGGACACAGACAAATGCAAATTCTCTTCGGAGAGAATAAAAAGTTGTAGCCCTTTTATACAATTTACCCAAATTTCACTAAAAAGTGTTCACAGAAGAGCAAACCACCACCTCATTCAGACACAATTTAGAATCATTCAACAGACGCCCATGGAATCCTAAACACTGAGTTACATGTGATGTGCAATTGTCTTGGTCCCTATCGGTATCCCCTGTGTTGTCTCCTTCTAATTTATCATTCTACTTCAAAATCTTTAATGAAGGAAAAAATTAGAAAGGAAGTCACTCAAATATCCCCAACTTTCTGTGCTTTAATAAGCCTTGTACTTTTTCTCCCTACCTGAGAGTCACGCCTTCTCTTCCATTGTTTATCTGTAATATGCTACCCATACCTCAATTCTTATATCAAAATCTTATTTGTCATTGTTTGATATTCAGATCCAAAAAAATTACTTTAACATACAAACACACACACACACACACACACACACACACACGCTTCCCTATGTCAAAATTTTCTAAAGAGATATAGATGAAAATTTTAAATGATTACCAGTGGGTTTTGGGACTGGGTGTTTGGCAGAAAAAAGGAAATTTTGCTTTAGGTTTGTTGCTTATACCTTTTATTTTCATCCCATTGCAAAGTTATAGAAACACAAGAAAAGTACAAATAATCCCTATATTAATTACCTGGAATGACTATTTATTGTAATTGTGTGGCTCTATTACAATGCATGTGTAAATTAATATCATCGTTGTCCTGTGTATAACAAAATATATGACCTCTTCAATAAAATTTTTATACTCTTTGAGGTTCAACTATTGTTGTATTGTTTAACTCTCCTGGGTGATTAATGCAATGACTGTTTGAAATAAATAAATTATCCTTAAATTTATACTTTGTTCCTCCAAACTTATGAAATTGGTCTGTTCCAGGAATTTTCCATATTCAAGGAAATTCAAAGTATGATAGCAATGTGGTAGACTCCTAAGCAGCCATAATTTTAATAAGAAGCAGACAATCAAGCTGATTGATTATGTGAAAGGACCACCCTTCAGATAGTGTATATTAATGAACAAGAGCAGGCACTTTCCTGCTTTCACATTGGAAACCATATTTTACAGTATAAAACTGTTCTTTAGTTACTGAACTTGACAAAATAGCCTAGTGTTTTTAGGCTAGTTTTAGCCTAGTATGTACATCTACATACAAAAAAAATTACTTTTTTTTTAAGGATTGGAGGTAATGAGTTCTGTCAAGTATTGTGGTATTGTTATGGGATTTACATTTGCTGTGTGACCTTTAAATACATCTTAGATAAATAAGGCAGTATGCAATTTGTGTTTATCAGCTTACTTTTATATATGTGGATTTTTACATAAGAAGGAGAAAAATAAATATTGTTGCATTGTGTTGTGTTTATAATAAAAGTAAAGGTATTAAAAAGCTAATAATGATATATTATTAAGCCCATATGATGTGGTAGAAATGAAGTAAATCAGGAAAAGATCAGTCAACCTGAGTTAACTTCTGGCATTTCATAATTTTTATGATTGTTATGAATGTACATATACAATGCACTAGTTTATTTTTCTTTAAATTTAACATTATAAAATGTTTATCACTTATTAGCTTTCAGGATTCCTGTTTAGATGATTATGTAATTTATTATTTCTAGAGCAGGTTACAACACTGTTCTGTAATACCATGACTCAGAGAAAAGACAGATGTGACACTACCAGCTTCATGGGGAGTCATGGTCAATCTAGTTTTTCAGGAAAGGAGATGATATGCAGAGTTAAAAAGTGATATAAAACCAGGTGAAAAGAGCTTCACAATTTATTTTGATGTGCAGGTTTATAAGGGGAGTATTTTTCTAATCATTTCCCTGCCACCCAATGCCAGAATATATCATAACTTCCTCTCATGTATACTAGCTTCTGAAAACTTACTATCTTAAAGTTCTCTGTTTGAAGAAACAGATAAAAATGGAAGACCATAATACTATCTTTTAAAATTTGGATTTAATTTCTATAAAATGAGCTTAAACACATAACTTATAACTTACTTGATTACATGAGCAACCTCAGTGTATGAAGTGCATGTACAAGAAAAATACAACTAAAAAAGCTTTTCATTAATATTAAAATATTTTAAGTATACATTTCCTTTTTCATATGTAAAAATATTTCTAGGGAATGATTTGTTTTGTTAAAGAAGATAGCCAAATAAATTTTAATTGATGTCTTTTCTTCTGTTAGAACACTTTCTACAATAAATTATTCAAAACTACTCAATGACTTCATTTTGCAAGTAAGTCCATGTTCAAAGTGGTATGTATCAATAAACATTTCTTAAAGGATGCTATGAATGATAATGCTCCTCTTTATTCTAATTAAAGGAAAACTCAAAGCAAAGAAAAAAAGGGGGTCTAATTTCAGAGAATAAATACCTGAGTGTTAAAATGCTGGGTCAAGCCCTGGCTGGTGGCTCAGTGGATAAGGTGCTGGCCTGTGAACCCAAAGGTTGCTGGTTCTATTCCCAGCCAGGGAACAGAACCAGGTTTCCAGCCAGGTTTCCAGCCAGGTCCTTAGCCTGAAGTAGGGGAAAGGCAACCATCCATTGATATTTCTCTCCCTTTCTTCCCCCCCCCCCTTCCCTTCTCTCTAAAAATTATGAATAACAGCTCTGGGTGGCAGCACAGTGGATAAGGTGCCAGCCTGCAAACCCAGAGGTGGCTGGTTCAAATCCCAGCCAGGGCAACATAATCAGGTTGCAAGCCAGGTCTCCAGCCAGGTCTGTAGCTGGAGGCAGGTGAAAGGCAACCATACATTGATGTCTCTCTCCCTCTCTGCCTCTCCCCGATCCCTATGAAAAATAATAAAATCTTAAAGAGTTTCAAGGCCATTAAAAAAATAATGAGTAAAATCTTAAATAAATAAATAAATAAATAAATAAATAGCTGGGTCAAAAATAGGGAGTTTTGTTTACCTTTGAGTCTTATCGTCTGGATATACCAACTACAACTGCTTTGCTCTAGTTAGTGCATGAATAAGCATCAGATAACTATCTGGAGGCATCAACATTAACATATATATTTTTTTCTAACATAGTGGGCTAAATTGGCACCCTGAGGTAGTGTATATATTTTAATCACTTTTGCTTGTGGGAACCAAGCCTAAGATTGAGGCCTGAGTGGAACAAAACAGTGTGTTTCTCTTGTTCAGAAACTGGTTTAGAGATCAGCATAAACTAAATCTATCAGCACATATGCCAGCACTGTTCTCTGAGATGCCAGCATTATGGAACTTGCTATTTGTCAAGAGTGACTCTGGATAAACGCAGACTATGAAGCTACTATCAGTCATCTGAAGGCTTAAAAGGAAGAGCCAGCCTGAGATGGACAAAAACAGAGTGAGAAGTGATAAAAAAAATTGAACAAGGTATGCTCTGTCCGTATGGCTAAATAAAAATGAACAGTGTCAATGTAAAAATAATTCCTTTTGTGCACCATTTTAATTCATTTCATTTCTATATTTACTTCTTAAGCTCTGAAGATAGAAAACAGAATCACTGCCATACTTCTTTCCTGTGAACATTGTTAATGTGGGGATTTATTCGATAATCTTTAACATTTTAAATCTTAGAGTTGAGTAGAGATGAGTGATCATGAATAAAGTAGAATTGATGTATTTGGGGCACAATTTTTAAAACAAGAGTCTATAGAGTTGCCTCAGTAAAATATTTATTTTATCTCCCACTGTTGCATCAGAGAATAAAACTGATGTGGAGGCATAGAGGGGATTGGAAAAGATATTGATGTGAACAAATTGCCTACATTCTGTAAACCTGGTAAAAATTGCATCCTTTGATGTTGTAGGTACATGACATTTTTCACATGGTGATAACAGAAGTCATGATCTCTAAACTTTCCACTTGCAGGTAGTGCCCAGCCTCCTACTTTAACCTTGAGACTTCTTGTGTGGCCCCTGTGTCTTTTTATATTCATGTGTACCAAGGACATTTTTTGTTTGTTTGTTTGTTTTTGTCTCTAGGGCTGTGAGTCCATCAGATGAGTGGTTTCTAACAGTCTCCCCTCAATAATCCCTTTGGAAACCCACAGGAAGGTTCTGGCACAGCCTAGCATTTCAGGAAAAAGGCTTTAGTCAAAATATACTCACCAGAGGAGAGAGAGGAGGGGGATAATGGAAGAAAGAAGGGGAAGGGTCTAATCAAGAAACGAGGATAAATGACCCATGGACATGAACAACAAAGTGGGGACTGACTGTGGGACTGGGGCAGGGCAGGGCAATGGGGGGAAAATTAGGACAATTGTAATTAAAAAACAATAAAATTTTTAAAAATGAGGGGAAGCCCTGGCTGGTGGCTCAGTGGATAAGGCGCTAGCCTGTGAACCCAAAGGTTGTTGGTTCAATTCCCAACCAGGGCACATAACTAGGCTACAAGAGAGGTCTCCAGCCAGGTCCTTAGGTGGAGGCAGGTGAAAGGCAACCATACTTTGATGCATCTCTCTCTTTCTTCCTCCCTCCCTCCCCTTCTCTACAAATAATAAAATGTTTTTTAAAAATGAGGGGAAAAAAAAAGAAGCCTAAGGAGATATGATAATTAAATGCAATGCAATATCCTACAGGATCCTGGAACAACAACCACAATAAAAAGCACTAGAAAAAAATAAAATAAAAAAATAATAAATAAAAAGCACTAGGTGGAAACTAAGAAAATTAGAATAAAGTATGGATTTTAGTTAATAATGATGTATCACTAATGGTTCATTTACTTAAAAAAATGTACCATTCTAATGTAAGATGTTAATAAGGGAAATTGAGTGTGAGGCATATGGCAACTCTATGCTATCTTCACAATGTTTCTATAAATACAAAACAATTCTAAAACGTAAAGTTTATTACAAAAAAATACTCACCATCCACATGCTTCCAAAGCCAACTCAGTTAAATAGTGAACCTAATTAAGTACATTTTCCCTCCTGTTACATAGAGATTCTGTAGCTGCCATTGAATTTAAGTATAGAGACTCTCTCGTAAAAATGTGTTCTCACTCAGTTTTACATTTAATTACTGGATTTTCACAAACTTTCTGCCACTCATCCATGTATCCCAAGATATAAAGTTCAGATTTTTACATAGATGAGGAAACTCAGGACCAGAGCAGTGAAGTGACTTGGTGAAAATCATATTGATTAACAGAGGCTAATGGAAAATATAGAATTACTCTTCAATTGTCTCAATCTAATTCCAGTTTCCCTTCAAAGCTTTAGTTATGATTAACCCCCAGATATGCCTAGAGATGACATGAGTAAAGTCTAATCTCTAAGTGCATATTAAACAATGAAAAGTTGATATAATCTATTTTAAAATATGAAACTAATAATCAGAATATATATGCTCCAAGGAATAATTTTTCAAGATATAATTAGAAAAATTCTGAATATTTTTGTTACTGTCCTCTCCTTAAATTATTTTTAGTAAAACATCAGTGTTTTTGGTTCACTTAGATTTTTAGGGTGAACATAAATTAAACATTTGTAATACTTGTAAATTTAGTTCACAAAATAACACTCATGTTTTATCTATGGGTAAATTTCACAAATAATTTATAATCCATTACTGCCAATTTTTCCAGAATTAATTAATACACATCTTAAATATATCTTCTTATATATTTTTAAAGTTACAAACTAATTTTTTATAGTAGTTTTAGGTTCACAGCAAAATTGAGCAGAAAGTACAAGCTGTATTTCTCAAGTCATTTCAATTCTTTGTATTTTCCTCAATTGAAATAAGGCTTCTATCTGCATACATCTCCTCCAAGTCTAAATCCTCACTGCTAAGTTGTCTCCATGATATATAAATTATTTTTACTCCAAATCCTAGCAGTCATATGATCAGAGCCAAAGTTGTCACTAGGAAAGTTTATCTAAGTGGAATAAAAACTACCCAAATTAACAATAATGAATATATTAGTATTTGCCAAGGCTCTATTTCTGTTCCATTCATGAGAGGCAAACACTGCTTTGATCAACTGTGTTTCTTAAATGACATCTTTAATCTGCATAATAACTGTCTGCTTCCCTAGATTGTTTTCCTCATCAACTGAAGGTCTAATTTTGGAAATGTAATTTTCTCAAAGAATGAAATTGCTAAAAAGACTGAAACCTAACTGAGAGGCACAAGATCATGTGTAAATTAGCCAGAGCCCAAGAGAAGAGCCATGTTCATGTAGGTGTTTAATTGATTTTGGTTAATGATGATGATACATTTCATGGGTACAGCACCAATTAGGGCAAATTAACTTGCAATGGTTTAGTAAGTATAAAGGTGAAGAAATCAAGGTATTCCCCCCCAAAAATACCTTAATAGAGCAACACCCTCCATTTTATGTACCAGGAAAAATGTGAATCAGTTTTGCCAATTCACTAACTTGAAACTAGCTTTGAAAATGCCAGGAACAAACCTGTAAAAGATTTCAAATATCATAAAGGACCTGACTAAAAATTCAGATCCAGATGACATCAAAGTGCATGGGGATATTTTTCATAACCTGAGTTATAAAAAATGCACACACACATATTATATATGTGTGTATGTTTGTGTATGTGTGTGTGTGTATATATATATATATATATATATATATATATATATATGTATATGTGTGTGTATATACATGTGGTATACATTTTGGAGGGGGAAAAAGGTCACTTTTACTTACTGAAATGTGAATAATGCAGGGTGAGCATGATCAATTGGCAATAACCTTGCATCTCTATTTCATGTGCTTCTTATTAATTTTGAAAAACTGTGTTTCTAAGGTTATGATTTAACATCATTGTTTCAGGTATAAAGTATTAAATTCTGAGAGCAACCATCATGTAAAAGGAATACGATGTTAACGCAACCATAGTTTCTGGACTGCATACAGGGCAAACTGCTAAGGAAATTGTGGACTTCAATAACATCCCTTTACATACAGTTTACAATGTGAAGAGGGTGTATGATGCTGATCCTGATGTCCCACACCAACAAAGAAGATGCATAGGTATGCAAGAATCCAGGAGATCGTCAATGGAGATATAGGATGTTTACCTTGACGTTTTGAGAGAAGTTGTACTGTGGATGAAGCAAGTCACAAATGGGTGTCATTTTATTTTCCAACAAGATGGTGCACCAGCACATAATGCAAAAAAGGTGCAAGAATTTTTCAGTGTCAATGTTTCTGAATTCTGGTCAAAGGAAATCTGGCCACCTAGTTCACCACATGCAAATTCTTTAGACTATTATGTATGTAGCATTTGTGACAGAGAAGTTAATCAACAACCTCATTCCAATAAAGAGGCGGTTAAAGCTAAGATTGAAAACATTATGATGTCCATGGATAAAGAAAATTTAATTAAAGCATACTCAAGATTCCGAAGTCAAGTTGAGTCTGTTATTGCAGCAAATGGAGACTTTTTTGAACAATTAAAAAAAATGACTATGTTTATATATATATATATATATATATATATATATAGGAATAAGTTTATTTCAAAATATAACACTTTTGTGGTATATTGTTTATTTTACTAAAATTTTGTCAATTTATTGCACACACCTTGTATATTCCTGTACCTTACCTCTAAAAATTTTTAATAAATCCTGTTTCTAGCTGATATAACTCTGTGTTAGAATTTTATAGGAACTGGCTGTTAGTGAAGGCTACTTTTATCATTCTACATATGGTTGTTGCCTTAAGAAGCTATTCACTTCAGAAGCCAATACATTAGCATCAATGCAAAATAGTATTTCATTGCTGACATATAATTTTACCTGCTTCTTGCTGGTTTAGTTATCAATTTAGTTATCTTTTTGCTTAAATACTCCAAATAGTCTTCCTCTGTTTTTATCAAATTCAACTTCTATTATTTCTCTCAAATATTCTTCCTGAACTTAGACTTATTGAATTCCTCTGTGTTTGAAATCAAATCTTGCTGAAAATATGTTTACAATTCATTCTGCTTAAAAACAGTAGTCAAATAGCAGGAAAAAAAAAAATCTTAGAATTGAATGTGTGACTTGTTGTCTATGGTTGGTTCAGAATCATCTCTCTCCAGGAAAGATAGCAACCCTTAAAAAAAATAAGAAAGAAAAAAACTCAAGTTCCTTTAAGGATCAGGTAGATTTTTCTTTTATTCAATATATACTTTTCTGTCATTGGATATCACACAGATATCTGCCATGGAAAACACCTACTTATGGTTATTTGAAAGCTGTTTCCCCAAGGAAGAATACTGAGTCTTATTTTTGTGTTATTGATAGATTTTGGGTCTTCAAGCTATGTACCACATCTCGAGGATTTTATTCTAACATCAAGTCATCTGTTCATCATTTATTAAGTGCAACTCTAAACATATGTACTATGTGAAATGTAGCAGGTGATCTCATTTTAAGTTATAAATTCTGGAAGAAATATTAAGGAACAACTTTTAGGTTTGCTAGGTATATGAACTTTCCAAGAGTAAGAGCATTGATGAATTGAAAGGCACCATGTGAAAAGCTGAACAAGGATCACCGAAGGACCAAGTGAGAGATAAAGACTCTGAGAGAAATTAGTAGTTGGAGAAATTAAAGACTCTGAGAGAAATTAGTAGTTGGAGAAATTCAACACAAGAACTGGAGTTATAGAAAAGACATGTCTGAAATAAAAATTTTAGAGCAAAATATCAGGAGTGCTATGATGATAACAAAATTGAGTATAGTAGTGAACATCCAAGCTGAAGTGAATGTAAATAGTCAGTGGAGGGTTGGTCAGCAAGGTAGTGACCTAGAAACTCCAGGCCCTTGTACTGTCATGGAAACATGAAGTAAAAACTACAGATTAACTACAGCTTTGTGAGAGTTCTGTAAACCTCACAAAGGACCTTCAGCAACTGAGCAAATGTCCAATAAAGCAAAATTCACAGTCAAAATGGTACAAAATTTTGTGAGTTTTTTGTTTTGGTTTTGTTTTGTTTGTTTTGCTCACTCTTGACCCATTCTCTTCCCCACATGATATAATGAAGTCAGAAGGAAGCAGCCCAATTCCCCCTTGTTGTTCTCAAAGAGTGGAAGTTTTTTTTTTTGCAATGTTCTGACTTCCGTGGACTGTGGAAAGAATAGTCTCTAGACAGACTGATCCAGAGCTCCCACTGGAATGGTAACATGGTTAGAATCTCAGCTTGAGCACTACAGAAGGCAAGGGCAGTCACCATGGCCACTTCATTAACACTTCAGACTCACAGATGCTTGGGGATTACTAGCAGAGAAATGCAATAGGATATCTGAAGTTGGAGAAGAAATGCAAGGGAGACACTTAAGGAAATTAAGACATTTAAATGCAGCCATGTGCAAAGAAAAATTGGGAAAACACATGCCCAGGAAAAGCCTGAGAAGATCCTCAGGTTCCCAGGTGAGCTGGTTTGTGAAGGTTTTCTCCAGCACGGAATCAGACTGAAACAACAGAGAGAAGTAGCTATTTTTGCAAATGCCCTGTTCCCACCCCCACCCCACCCCTGTCATAAAACAAAAAACAAACAAAAAACACCTCACCACAATTCATAAGACATACAGGAAACAGGACCCATGGCCCATTCACAGAACTAAAATAAATCTTCAGAAAATGGCCCTGTAGAAATGCAGGTTTGCTTTAAAGCATACACAAAATTGATCAAATACCTAAACATGAGAGCTAAAAATATAACTCTCTTAAAAGAGAAAAAATATTATGACATTGAATATGGCAATAATTTCTGGGGTACGATGTCAAAGGTGTGAAGAAACTGGAGTCCCCATGAACTATTGGTGGCAAATGTAACATGGTGTAGGTGCTATGAAAAACAATATGACAATTCCTCAAAAAAATAAAAATTAAATTACCATATGACCCAGAATGCCACTTCTGAGTATACATGCCCAAATAATAAAATACCAGGGATTCTAATAGATATTTGTACATCCATGTTCAAACAGCATTATTCACAGTTGCCAAAAGGTGGAAAAAACTCAAATGTCTGTCAATAGATGAATAAATAAAATGCATAAAGAGTATTATATATAATGCTATTTAGATAGATAGATAGATAGATAGATAGATAGATAGATAGATAGAGGTGAAAGTAGATTCACTGATGACAATAAAGAACTCTGTGCCAAAGTGTACTTGACTGCAGCAAGTAGGCTACACAAGTGTGTAAATAATAAAGGCTGACAATTTGAGCACTTATAAGATTGTACCTATATGCACTGGGTCACTGTGACATTCTTTTGAGTTAATAAAGTTACTGTAATAATCAGAACCTGCATACCTTTTTCCATATGTACAATCTTAAATCTGCTTTAGCCCACCCCTGTGTATACACAGAGTGAAATATTGTTCTTTCTGAAAAAGGAAGGAAAATTTCATACTTGCTACAGCATGAATGAACCTTGAAAATCATATGTTAAATAAAATCTTGGTCATACAGGAAAACAGAGTATGGTTCCACTTACATGAGGTACCTGATGTAGTCAAGTTTGTAGACACATAAAGTAGAATGATGGCTGCTAGGGAGTTTGGACTGGGGTCAATGGGGAGTTATTACGTAAAGAGGCCAGACATTCCATTTAGAAATATTAAAAAGTTCTGGAGATAGATTGTAATAATGGTGACACAATATAAATACTTAATGACACTGAACTGTGAAATGATTAACAATACATTTTATATTATATAATATTCACCACCATTTTAAAATACTCCATCAAAAATTCAATAGAAAGGAATGTATTATGTAACTGAGAGCTTGGACTGTTGGTGCTTTATGTTTGTGGATGTGATGTCATTAGAAATCATGACAGATGAAAAAAAAAAAAGAATGTAAGTTGGGCATATGGTATTGAATAAAAAAGACTGAGCAGGAGGCTAGCAAACATCACCAAGAAAAAGCTGTGATTCTTAAATGAGTAGCACAGAGGACTTGCAGTGGTCTGGAATGAGCAATATGACTGAAGAAATGATGATATAAAACAGGTAAAAGAAGAAAAGAGTTGCATATAGGGTGACTATAGAGTATATCATTTAGAAACTATGTTCATCTAATAATATAGATGTTTCAAGTTAGATTGACCAACATGCAATAAAAATACTGCTTTTGTTGTTCACCTGACATTAACAGACATAGACATTCAAGTGCATGAATGAACATTATGGATTCAGGGTCCCTATTTTTCTCATCGGCCTCCCTTTGAGTTGGGGTGAACCTCCATTGTGCTCCCACCTTGCAGTTGGCCACCTTCTCACATGGCTTTTGCCCTGTATGCATGGATTCCTGGTGTCTCTTCCTCTTCACATAAGGACATCAGACCTATTGGATCAGGACCCCACTCTTACGCCATCATTGAACCTTAATTACCTTTTGAAAGGTGTTATTTCCAAATACTACAGTCACATTGGGGGTTAGGGATTCAATGTATAATTCTGTTCATAACAAGAGTGAAAATATTATTCTATGGAATAAAATGAATCATTATGGGAGTTTTGCTTCATTATTTCAAGTCCTGTATAGAAGGTTATATCTACCATCTGTTACTTTTATTTTGAAACCAAGCACTTTCTTTCCAGTTCTTGCTTTTACCTATAGGTTGTTCCTCACACATGCATACACACACACACACACACACACACACACACACACACACAATGTCATCATAGGAGAAAGAGAAGGTAAGAGAATAAGTAGCCTTGGTAAAAAGGACTGAATTAATTTATATTTCTCATAGAGTGTTACACTGTTTCATAAAAGTATATAAATCATCATTTAGTGTAATGATAAAATATATACTTTAAGATGATACATTAATTTTTAAAATAGGAAGTTATGCCCTGACTGGTGGGACTCAGTGGATTGAGCACTAGCTTGCAAACCAGTGTTGCTGGTTCAATTCCTAGTCAGGGCATATGCCTGGGTTGCGGACCAAGTCCTCAGTTAGGGGTGCTCAAGAGGCAACTGCACATTAAAAAAAATAGATGGCCCTGGCTGGTAGCACAGTGGATAAGGTGCTGGCCTGCAAACCCAAAGCTCGCAGGTTCGATTCCCCAGCTGGGGCACATAACAAGGTTGCAAAACAGGTCTCCAGTCAGGTCTGTGGCTGAAGACAGGTGAAAAGCAACCATACATTAATGTCTCTCTCCCTCTCTGCCTCTCTCTCTTCCCCTCTTTCTAAAAATAATTAAATAAAATCTTTAAAATAATAAAATAAAAAATAGAAAGTTAATTTTATATCTTGCCCTATACAGAAGTGATAATTTGTTACTAAAAATTATTTAAATTATGGCAGGTTATCTCAAATACATGCTATTATATTCAATTAAAAAACACTCATAATGTGGACAACTTGCATATCCTCTAAAGTAACCCAGGTTAAACAAAATAACCAATATTACCTATATTGAATTTATTTAAAAATTAACTAACTTCCATATAACTGGAAGTTAATGAATGTAATTTATACAATGACTAAAACACCTTAAATAAAATAAACTTATTTTCTTTGACCAACACTGTAATCTCTTAAGTTTATGAGAGAAAAAACTGGTACAAGAACATCATCTTCTTAAAATTGTTGTGCTTGGGAGGAAGCAAAATGCTTGGCCCATATCTGTCACAGGTGTTATGAATATTTTTTCCATCGCCATATACTATATTCTTTATGCCTATTGTTAAGAAAGCTTTATTTTGAAGAGATGTCAAGTGAAGGAATCCAGTAGAGGAGTATATTTAGAACAATCAAAAGAATAAATGTGTAGAAGCTATGAAGGAAATTGTACCTTATCCAAGAAGCTAATTCTGCCTTAAAATTACAAAAATGTTACATATTGGATATAAATTGGGAGGACAACCTCTCTTTGCCCTACCTATGCCCAGTCACTCTGAGTATTTATTTGTTATTGAAAGACAATTTTATCACTCATGCAACTATCCTAGACTAGAAACAAATCAAAGTATGGCTAAAGAAGTAAAGAGAGGCATGTCTAATTGAGTTTGCTGCTTCAGAGGAGAGAGCCAAGACAGGCTATAGAATTCAGAAGGAGAAATATATACCTTAATGATGAGTAACTATTTCTAGGCTCAAAGAATTATTTCCAAAGAAAACACTAGAAGTATAAATGCATTTCGAATTTCCCCTCAAACTAAACATCAGCAACCAGAATTAACCAGAACTATGTATCACTTAGAAGATTACTTCAGAAGCAGTAATTTTACACCTGCAATTGCAAATTGCATCCAACTAACTTCTTAGTGTTTTAAAATTGATTTGGGCATTTTTCTTAACTGAATCTGCAGTTCACTTTGGGTTTGATCAGAAAGCAAACATGTTTGAACTACTACAAACAAGCTCATCTTGTTTCCCAGCCAATAGTTTATGACTTCCTTCTATAAATTTTTTCAGGGAGATCAAATTGGACTCCAAACCACTATGACAAAAAGATAGAAAATGGCACATAGTGGGCACAACAGCCACTCAGAAAACAATAATATCTTTCAGTACTAGCATACCTCTATGGAGCTATAAATGTCACCTCTGGCAGAGACACTATTTGTCATAGCATAAAACCAGAGCAAAGTCTCCCCAAATGAAGTTTTATTGTTTAAATTGGCACATCCTGGAGCCTCTTTTCTGTGCACACAATTCTCTCTTTACCTCCTCCCAACATCCTCTTCAGAGTCACAGAGGCCACTTCATAGACTCTGCACAACTTTTGCCAAAATCAAAAATACAGTCAAGGCCTTTGAACTGTAACTGAGCTATCTGAAACTCATGTTGACATCTATATACCCTTGTTAGACACTCAAACCTTTATCATTTCAAAGTTACTATTGTCTTTCATTTCTTATATTTTAATTCTTAGCACACTTTGCATACAAGAAAATTCATAGTAAAATGGAATCACTGAATAGTTATAAAGAAAGAGTTATAATACACATTGTTGGTCCAATGTGTATTAGAATAATGACTACCAGAAATTTCAACAAATATGGCACTTATATTCTATACAACTTTATAATCTAGCTATTACACAGTTATAAGTGTATCTTTATAAAATTAGAAAAATCAATATTCCCTTCAATTTCTTATGTATTCTGAGTGAAACATCTGTTTCTGAAGACAGTACAATGCTATTGTTCATTAAAAACAAAAACAGGGACTTCCAAAAAATGTTTTATTATTTGTTGTTTTGCTTTAGGCTAGAGATTTTTTTTTCTTTTCTTTCTTTCTTTCTTTTTCTTTTTTTTTTTACTGTTAAGGGCTTAGGTCCCATTTTAGTCATTCTATGTGATTTTAAAACATTTCCAAATAATTTGATAAAGTTTATTGGATAATGAAAAGGCTACATGATTTGCATCTATAATTTCAAATTTTATAACCACTAATTGTAATATATAAAGAGATAATGCCTTAGACCTTACATCTGGGAAGGGTGACAGATGACCATGGTGCAGTGTTGGAAAATCAGGACAAAGTGACATTATATATTTCTGTTTGGCAGGAATGAGTTGCATGGAGGAGAGTACTAGATAATTTGGAGAGAAGTGGAAGTGTAAAAATAACAAAGGACACTTTCAAAATATTGCCCTCGTTAAGAAAAAAGATGTTAATGACTACAGAATGTTCAATCTATGGAGGTGGATAGATGACTTTAGGTTTTGAAATTCAAAAGTTAACCAAATGATGACATAAATATAGACATTTAGTGTATGAAATGGTAAGTTTCAGTTTACTGATAAATTAAGCCATGGTGAAATGTGCATTTTTAATTAATGCTGAATAAATAAGCACTACAATTTAATATGTTTTAATGAAACAGTTTTTAATTTGAATTTAAGTGGCCAGCATATAATCTAAATCACTTTCAGAAAGAATTATTAACTACTAATCCAAGACATTAAAATTACTAATTACTTACTTATACATCTTAGTATGATTTAATGCTGTTTCAAAACTCAGGAGCTTTAGATTGTCAGCGCTAATCCAGTCTGATAACATTACACTTTTTTCTTATTAGAAAATTTATTATTAAATCTTTGTATTTTAATAAAAACATATGTGTACCACCATGTTCCTTACCATATTATTTATAATAGTCAAGATGTAGAAACGATTTAACTTTCCAATGATGGATGAATGGATAAAAAATAATATCACACACACACATACACACACACACGCATGCACAGTGGAATATTATTCATCCATAAAAAAGAAGGGTATCTTGTCATTTGTGACAGCATGGATGGGACCTGAGTACCTTATGCTAAGTAAAATAACTTCAACAGAGAAAAGTAAATAGCATAAAATCTCAGGTATATATGGAACCTAAAACAAAACAACAACTGGACACCTGAACTCACAGACACAGAGAAAATATTAGAGGTTTTCAGAGGAAGGAGTGAAGAATGGGTGAAGTAAATGAACTCTCATTTACAAAATAAAAGCCATGGGGATGTAATGTATAGCATGATAATTATAGTTAATAACAACCTATTGCCTATGTGAAAGTAGTTAAGAGAGTAAATCTTAAAAATTCTTATAAGAAAAAAATTTTTGTAATTATGTAGAATAACTGACCTTAACTAGGTTTATTGTAGTGATCGTTTCAATTTAAACTATCACATCATGTTGTACACCTGAAACGAATATAATGTTATATGTCAAAGATATGTCAACTTCCAATAAAATAAAATTGAACTTCACACAACCTAAACTTTGAAATTAGGTGAAAAATTTATTTTCATATTAAATATATGAAAACTCCTCTAAAATATAATTGTATGCTTACTTTGGATGGTGGGCACACAATGTGATACAAATTTCATGTATCAGAGAAATGCACACTTGAAACCTCTATAATCTTATTAAAATTTGATACCCCAATTTAACTTAAAACATAAGGCTAAAAGGTCTGAACATGATTTTTGGTGGAAATTGTCTAAATTCATAGATAATGTTATATGAAAAAAATTTCTAACAGTCAGAGCTTTCACAAAATTAGTATATGCTTTTAAAATACTTTTCACTGAACATGTTTTTAGCAGAAACCCTTGGTTTGCAAATCAATTTTCCCTTGCCCCCTCACAAAATAAAAGCAAGACAAAAATGAAACTTACTGGTGCATGCTTTCTACCTCTTAGAAACCCACTGCACACCCTGGCCCATGAGATGGAAGGGAAACCCCCTGTGAAATACATTCATTTCTCTCTGTTAAAAGAGAGGATGTGTAAAGAGGTTACATTCTCCCCATCTTTTTCTTTCCCTCTCCCCCTGAGTTTTTCACTGTGACCTGCCTTTACATGAAATTAGAAAAGTATGTGTGATTTCCTCACATCCAGGAGTTTCTAGATCAACTATTACATCGACTGAAATGTTTTCATAGAGATATTGACCAAGTGATCTGATATCTAAGACTTCTTGTCAGATGATAATTAATTCTGTCGTTAGATTGGATAATACATCGTATTATTGATAAACCATTGTTCTTTAGATAGTCTGTTAATGATAGCTAAACCATCTTTAATTTATACAGGATTAAGCAAATATTAGATATTTACCTGATATTTTTGGTTTTAGTGAAGCTATAATTACAGTTCAAATATCTTAAGGAATAGCTGTTGCATTCAGAATTTCTCTAAAATTATAAATTTACTATATTAGTATTTATATATCTATAGACCCAAAAGATAGCATTTTAGTTGAGGAGTTATGACTTCCTATAAGCTGAGCCTCTGTAAAAATAAGCAATGTATTAATATTTCCCTAAATTAAAATCTCTCCAGATAAGCTATTTTCAAGCAGTGGTAGACTGTCATAAATACTTCAAAAATTGCAGAGAAGAACACAATTTGAAAAACTATAATAAATGGAAAGAGAACTTTATAGTTACCTAGTTTAAAACTATAAACAATGCCCTGGCCAGCTGTTTCATTGCAGAGTTGTCCCGTAGATCAAAAAGTTGTGGGTTCGATTCCTTCAGGGTACATACCTAGGTTGCAGGTTTAATCCCCAGTCAGGGCATGTATGGGAGACAACCAATCAATGTTTCTCTCTCTGTCTCTCTCTCCCCTTTCCTTTCTTTCTTTAATCAGTTTTAAAATATCCTCAAGTCTGGATTTTTAAAAAATAGACATAAAAAGTTACATAGATACAAGATTAGAAAACAGTAGAAAATTCTCATGTGGTGACTAAAGACCAGTCATGTGAACATTCATCTTAATTTACCTAAGTCACCTAATATCCTTGCATCTGCAAATCTAGGGGGGAAAATTTTCATGAACCTCTCCCACCTGCCACCCAATCTTACTGTGTGATTATTTTTTAAATCCTGATAGTTATTGCCTTTTATGTGAAAATTTGGATTTTTAAATCCTGACAATGGCTGATTTACACAAGTGGACAAGAAGAAAAAAAATGCTAAATGTTAATTGAGTTTTACATAAATTCAGAGCAGCTAGCTGATATACCCAAATTATGTCCAGGTAACTTCTGGCAAAAGCACTTAATTTAAAGGTGGTAACTCCTAGTATGCTACTGTACACACATACACAGGATTCCACTCAGAGAGACTTCCTGTACATGAGCCACTGACATCTATAAATAACACCCATCTCCTGAGGGTGTTATTTGTGAAAAAATAGAGTTTAGAAAACATAAAATATACAGGGATCCCATATTGAATTTTTATTATTTGATTCATTCTCCTCACCTAAAACAGATTTTATGAAAAAAAGGATAATCTAATATCAACTGGTTATGAAAAAAGTCTGAGTGGAGAAAAAATCCAGCTGTATTTATGCAGACTCCAATTTCAAGAGCCAGGTGCTCATTCTGTAATGTGATTAGGTTTGAGCATAGAGCAATATGAGAAGCCCCACACATTCCCATTTCAGATGATTGCATTTTTTTTTATTAGAAAACAGAACAATTTTGTGCTACAGTATCCCTTAGGTTTTAAGAAACCAAAAACTTACTTAAGATTTTACATCTATACTTGTCCAATTTATTTTATAGTTCTCACTTGTCTTGGGAAAATATGTGATCAAGATATATATAGAATTCTGAAGCAATCCCATTTTTTGTACCTTTTAGGCCTAGAAAATGTTATTTCAACATTTCCAGTAAGTATATCAAACCAATATGTTATACAAAACCAGGTGCACATGGATTTTATAGATGAACCACAAATGTTATATACATAGTTCAATCACTAATTGACACAATGCCATAAATTAGCAAGGCTCAGAGAAAAGTCCAAAGAATAAAAGGATATGTTATCAAGTATTAGCTGTGACACCATCAGAGCAAAATCTCACCTTGGGAGTAAAATGAAATATTAACCTCAAGAAAATTTTCCTATTCCACATTTCTTACA
This sequence comes from Noctilio leporinus, assembly GCA_004026585.1. Lineage (NCBI taxonomy): Eukaryota > Metazoa > Chordata > Mammalia > Chiroptera > Noctilionidae > Noctilio > Noctilio leporinus. The sequence goes on from PVIW01000064.1 coordinate 195,612, forward strand.
AACTAACTTTGTGAAATTAAACAGGTAAATTGACCTCTTTGAATCTCATTTTCTTCTGTTATCTTAATGAGATTAAGTAAAACATAAGTACCTTCAGAAGTCAATAATACAAATTCCAAAGATCAACTACGAACAAGTTTGTGGAATGTGATAAATATGAATAAAGAATTTCATCACAAGACTCTGTTGGTCATTAAAGAGATTACCATACATTCAGGGAAAAGAGAGCCCTAACATTTTTCAAATGTAGTAAATGAATCAGGCTAACTTAATCAGGCAATAATAGTATCATGCCAGAATGTGCAAATTAAAACCATAATGAGATACCACCTCACACCTGTGAGAATGGTCATCATCAATAAAAGAACAAACAAGGGCTGGTGAGGATGTGAAGAAAAGGGAACCCTAGTGCACTGTTGGTGGGAATGCAGACTGGGTCAGCCACTGTGGAAAACAAAATGGAATTGCTCAAAAAGTTAAAAATGGAACTTCCTTTTGACTCAGTGTTTCCACTGCTGGGAATATAATCTAAGAACCCTTAGACACCAGTTCAAAAGAACCTACTCATGCCAATGTTCACAGCAGCACTATTTACAATAGCCAAGTGCTATAAATGGTGTAAGTTCTCATTAATAAATGAATGGATTAAAAAAAAAACAACTGTGGTGCATTTACAGAATGGAATGCTATGCAGCAGAAAAAAAAGAAAGAACTCTTGCCTTTTGGGACTGCATGGATGGAACTGGAGAGTATTATGCTGAGTCAAATAAGCCAGGAAAGAAAAACAAATACCACATGGTCTCACTTACAAGAGGAATCTAATGAACAAAATAAGCTAAGGAGGAAAACAGAACAAGAGACATGGAAACATGGGACAGACTAACAGCTGCCAGAGAGGAAGGAAAAAGGGGATAATGGTGGAAAGAAGGGGAAGGGGCTAGACAAAGAATGGGTATGAATGAGCCATGGACAGGAACAACAGGGTGGGGACTGATCATGGAAACAAGGGGTGAAATGGGCAGATGAGGACAAAGGGGGAAGACTTGGGACAACTATAATAGGACACTTATAGAAATAAAATAAACATTCAGTTGACTATACCAAAAAAGAAAAAAGAATTTGGGTAATTGTAAGGAACAAGAAGGGAGCACATCATTCCAGGAAAGGAGAGTACATTAAGGTAGAAGATAAAGACAAATTCAATGATTAGAGGAACAAAGAATCTTCTCAGTGAAGGTGAGGGAGCTAAAGATGAACTTGATAGGAGATTATCATTGGGAGGCCTTAAATGTCAAGGAAAAGCCAACATTTTGAGGAAATTTTATTTCCATTTCATGGTTTCCAATCTCTAATACAGACATATAGTATAATGTGCTTTTTCAGAACTAAGTATTTCTGAAGAATATTAAGCATGTTTCTAAAGGCTGTTTAAAACAACATGACCCATTTCATTATCTTCACAAGGAAGAGCAGCTGGGAGAAGTATTGATTTTATGCTGACCACATTCACAACTGAACTGGACATAAGGACTATTTTATTATTCTTTAAATGATACTTGGCAAAAAAAAAAAAAAATAGTCCAATATTTAAAAAACAATTAAAAACTTGCAAGTTACATAAAATGTGACAGAGCCGTGATGAAACCCAAGTCACCTAAATCTACAGCACCCTTTGTTGTCATTCTAGTTACTGCTTTTAGACTTTAGTTATCTTGCCTCAGGTGCTTATAGATGACAGGATGAAGGCAGTGACAGTTGCCTTGTCAAAATGTAATATGGGCTGAATAAGATAATGTAAATGAAAAGTACTGGTAGATAAAGATACTCCAAATATTAAATACTTCCCCAAGACTTTCTGCTAATGATAAAAATCTCTAAACCTAAATGCAAAACTCACCAAGGAATTGGCTCTTCAGAAGTACTCTTGAATACCTTTAAGAGATGTTCCTAGCCCTGACTGGTGGCACAGTGGATAAGTGCCAGCCTGCAAACCCAAAGGTCACTGGTTCAATTCCCAGTCAGGGAACATAATCAGGTTGCAAGCTGGGTCTCCAGCCAGGTCCTTAGTTGGAGGCAGGTGAAAGGCAACCATACCTTGATGTTTCTCTCCTTTTCTTCCTCCCTCCCTGCCCTTCTTTCTAAAAATAATGAATAAAATCTTTTTTTTAAGTTCTATATATATATATATATATATATATATATATAATATATTTCTTTTTTTTGTGAATAAGGCTATGCTAGCTTAGCATCCATATGTTTAGAATATTATATGTTCTCTTCTCTCAGAGTTGGGGTAAAATTAGCATTCAAACCTTGATCCATTCATCCACTGATGGATACTTAGACTGTTTCCAGCATTTTGGCTATCATAAATAGCTCTGCTATAAAAATAGGGGTGCATAGGCTCTTCTGAATTGGTGTTTCAGGATTATTTGGGTATAATCGTAGTAGTGTAATCTCTGGATCAAAAGGCAGGTCTATGTTTAGTTTTTTGATGACATTCTATACTGCTTTCCATGTAGCTGAACCAGTCTGCAAATGTAATACTACACAGAAAGAAAGAAGAAACTCCTACCTTTTGTGACAACATGGATAGAACTAGAGAGTATTATGCTTAGTGAAATAAGCCAGTCAGTGAAGGACAAATACCATATGATCTCACCCATTGCAGGACAATAATGAACAAAACAACAAGCAAAACAGAGCCAGATATATGAATACAGTGAATAGTCCTTCAGTGGACAAGGGGAAGGGAGCTGGGGGGAGGGGGAAGAGGGGAGGAACAGGCAAAGAAGGGGAGAAGTATAGACAAGAACCTAGTATGGAAGAACCATGGACATGGACAACATGTGGGATTGGTTTTGTGGGAGAGTTGGTGGATAGGGAAGAGGACAGAGGGGAGTAAAGAGGGGATGGATGTAATGGAACAACAATAAAATTAAATTAAAAATAATAAACTTCAGGGCAGATGACATGAATAGACATTTCTCCAAAAAGAACATACAGATGGCCAGTAGACCTATGAAAAGATCCTCAAAGTCACTAATGATCAGAGAAATACAACTTAAAACCACAATGAGATATCACCTCACACAGGTCAGAAGGGCCATCATCAACAAATCAACACACAAAAAATGCTGGTGAGGAAGTGAAGACAGGAAACCCTTTGCAGTGTTGGTGGGACTGTGGTTGAAATTGGTGTAGAGAGAAATCTTAAAAAATTAAAAAAGGATCTTCCATTTGATCCAGCAATCCCACTTCTGGGAACATACCAGAGGAACCCAAAACACTTAATTCAAGGGAACATAAGCACCCCTAAGTTCATTGCAGTGTTTTTTTTTTACAACCGTCGACATGTGGGAGCAGACCAAGTCAGTAGATAGGCAGTAACATTTACCCGATGGGACATTTACCCAATGAACAGAACTTGGCCATAAAAGAGAAGAAAAGTTTACCCTTGGCCACAGCAGGGATGGACCTGGAGAACATTGCGCTCAATGAAATAAGCCAGTCAAAGGAAGACAAATACCATATGAGGTCACTCAGCTGTGGAAGCGAAGGAACAAAATGAACTAACAGATGAAACAGAGACAGACTCAGAGATAGACAGCAGGGGGACAGCTGTGGAGGTGGGCATTGGGGATGGAGTGGTTGAACAAAAAGGATGGACAACAGTGGGTCAGTTTAGGAGGATGAATGATAATCATAAAAATACAATAAAAATACTGTGGGGGAAGAAGGGAAGTCATAGCTCTTGTCTGAGGAGACCTCAGGGTAGGGGCCCCAGGCATAGACCTCACTAACTGAGCCTCACTGAGCAGTGACCTCACAGCAGATGACAGAGCCCACCAGAACTTGGAACCCTGGTGACCAGGCAGCCACCAACTGCCCCTACCTGGCTCATTTGCTGGAGAACCTACCACCAGAGAGGATGTTCTCATGTTGCCTGCCAGTGTGCCGTGGTTGCGGCCCCAAAAGAGGCAGGGGCAACAAGATATTTGGCCATGGCTACAGCTGGGTCTGCAGTCACCCCAGATGCAGGGAGCCGTCCTCCTGGCGGGAACTAGAGGTAACACAGGGTGGCCCAGGGCAGATTGGTTCGGGGCAGGCCACCACCCCATCCCACCTGAGCAGCCCTGCATCCCTTCCCCTTAAGTGCCTGTGCGGAAGGGGGTTTCTGCGGGGGGGGGGTGGTGCACCTGAGCAAGAATAAGCTGGCAGGGGTGGGGGTGGGGGGGTGATTTTGGAAGCCTGGTGGGAGGCTCACGCTCACACCCTGGGGCAAGGACGCTGGGTGGACATGGAGTGTGGGTGACGCCCTCTGCCCAAGGTTTACCCCCAGCCCTGGAGGTGAACCTCATTTCCCCTGGGTGAGGTCTGTGCAGACTCAGGTCTGGGCCAGATCCCTGAGCAGAAGGTCCAGAGGGCAGAGGCGGCAGCAACTCAGCGACTAGGGCTGGGCAGGGCTTGAGGCCACTGGACGGGCCGCCTGTCACTGTCATTGCAGCACTCCATGGAGGAAGAGCAACTGGTTGACCAAGACCCCCACCCTGGGTCCACCAACCAGGGCCAGGTGTGCCACATCACCCAGGGCCAGAGCAGCCCCACGGTGAATGTGGACACCCTGGGGTCTGGGGAGCCAGCACCAGTGGACAGAGGGAGGAGCACACCACCCCCAATTCCGCCCAGGCTCTACAGGAGGCTCACCAGTTACACCTGCAGCCCGGAGTGCAACACCCATGGTAAGCACACAGGGCCGGGTGACTGGGGCCCAAGGAGGCAGCACCCAAGGCTGAGAAGGTGGGGGCTGGGGGTGGCACAGGGGAGGAGGTGCGCGTTGGCTTATGGGGAGGGGTGGGTGCCACACTCACAGGGCGCACCCCCAGAGGCTGGCCAGGAGCAGAGACCAGCCTCAGACCACCCATGGGGCTGGACTGCCCACTATGGGGTGACATCCTGGGCTGGGTCCCGGCCTATGGCCCTATTCTGTCTTTGGGGAGCACACGGAAAGGCAGGCTCATCTCTCCTCTGCCAACTTCAGCACCAGGCCAGGAGGCGGAGTCTGCTCCTGGGTCAGCTCCTGTCTTGCATCCCAAGGAGCTCCGTGCAGGGGCAGCCCAGAAGGCCGCTAGACACTTGGAGAAGGGTCCGCCTGCAGTGGCCGCACCACCTCCAGTGGCTGCTCCAGCAGCAGGTCTCCAGCCGGGGCTGACCAGTGCAGCATCTCTGGATCTGACCAGGGCTCCCCGATCCCCTATGTTAGCTTCCTTCTTTGACCTGGTGCCCTTATTTGCTCTCATTTTTATGATTTGCTCCTCTCTGTGGAGTGGTTCACTTTTAAATCTTCTTATATGTATTATTTGGGATTCTTTTGATTTGTTATCTCGTATACTTTACTTTTTCCTTGTTTTATGCTTAAATATATTTAGATAATAAAGTTACTGTTAATATTTTAAAATGTGTCATTCCTGAGCATGACGTACATTTATGATACTGTGCAGGCATCGCCACCACTGTGTAGCCGCAGGACCTGCATTACCCCACAGGGAAACACTGCCCCGCAATTACTCACTCCCCACTCCTCCTGCCCCCAGCACCCCCTGATTCATTTTCTGTCTCTGTTCCCTGACCTAATTCTGAACGTTTCCTACCAATAGAATCATAAATAGGTGACTTTTTGTGTCTGCTCACATATTTTTGTTTCTTTTTACCTCAAATAGCATTTTGATTATTTCAAAGGGAAATTCCAGATACACTAGAGATCATAGTAAAAAACAAAAACAAGCTCTGGCTGGTGGCATAGCAGATAAGGCACTGGCCTGGGAACCCAAAGGTCGTTGGTTCAATTCCCAGTCAGGGCACATCACCTGCAGGTCTCCAGCCAGGCCCATAGCTGGAGGCAGGTGAAAGGCAACCATACATTGATGTCTCTCTCCCTCTTTGCCTCTCTCCCCCTCTCCCTTCCTTTCTCTCTAAAAATAATAAATAAATTCTTTAAAACAAATAAACAAGCAAAAATCAGAAGACCCTTTGCTAAGTGTGTCAACTATCTTGGGGTAGGGACCACTATGCTAAGTGTGACCCCCAGGCTAGAAGCCTGTCAGGAGTATTCCAAAGAATTCCATATGGGGGGAGATTCCCAGGCTCCTTTCCCAGGCCAGCATTATTCTAATACTAAAACCAGGTAAGGATGCTACAAAGAAAGAAAATTACAAGCCAATATCCCTGGTGAACTTAGATGCACAAATCCTCAACAAAACATGAGCAAACTGAATCTGACAATACATCGAAAAGGTCATACACCGTGATTGGGTGGGATTTATTCTTGGGAGGCAAGGTTGGTATGAATGATATCTGCAAATCCATTAACAGGATACACCACATAAATACAATGAAGGATAAAAATTGTATGATCATTAGCAATAGATATAGGCAGAGCATTTGATGAAATCTAGCACCCATTTGTGATAGAAACTCTCAGGAAAGTGGGACCAGAGGAAACATACCTGCACACAATAAATACCATCTATGACAAACCTACAGCCAACATCATACTCAGTGGACAAAACCTACAAGCATTTCCCTGCAGATCAGGAAAAGGCAGGGATGCTGCTTTCACCACTCTTATCCAACATGGTAGTGGAAGTCCTAGCCACAGAGATCAGGCAAGAATTGCAAATAATTAAAGGCATCCAAATTGGGAAAAAGAAGTCAAACTGTCATTATTTGCTGATGCAAATAATACTGTACAGAGAGAACCCTAGAGATGCCACTTAGAAATGACTGAAACTTAAGGGAACAATCCATCAGGAAGAAAAAACTTTGGTAAACATATATGCACCCAATGTAGGAGTCCCAAAATATATAAGGAAAATCTTGGAGGACTTCAAGAAGGATATAGACAGCAATACACTAATAGTAGGGGATTTTAATACCCCACTATCAACAATGGACAGATCTTCCAAACAAAAAATCACTAAGGATGTTGCGGCATTGAACAACACTCTAGAGGAAATGGGCAACAATAATAAATTAATAAAAAACAAACAAACACAAAAAGAAAGAATAAAAGGAAAAAAGAAAAGAAAAGAAAAAGCAAACCCTGAGAGTGTTCTTTTTAAAAATGGCCTTAAAAACATCTTGAAATTTTATTTTAACTGTTCATAATACCTGTGTCTTACTGCAAATTACATCCTTGGGAACATTTTCTATATATTCTATTTTCTACTTGAAAGAAATATAATCTTTCCTGTTCTAATTTGACAAAGACTGGTTCAACATTTCAAATGTTGAACCAATTATATCATTTATACTGTAATTATAAAATTGATCCTTTTGCATCTTTCTTAAAATTTGATATTGTCATTGATTAAGGGTGCATCATTGTGAATTCCAAATGCACTTGAACTCTCACTTTATGAAGACATATAATTATCCTACTTTGCTGCTTCTAGCTATCTGACAGCTTATATCACTCCTGATAATGACAGGTTTGGGTATGTATCTTGTACTTATTTGCAATCTGTTGGATTCGTAGCTGGCTGTGTGTGCCTTTGATTCCTACTTGCAATGATTTCCTATATTCCTCTTTTGTATTGAATATAAATATTTGACATTGAATTTTTTGTTTCTTTATTCTTGACCACATTTCTGTCTCTATAGGTTGGAATATTTACCTTTCATTCTATCAAGTCTATGACTCACCTCAAAGTCACTCTTAATCAAAAATGATAATTAATAATGGTAACAATTTTCCCACTTTTTAGCCTTCATTTTTGAGTAAGTTGTGAAATGCCATTTCAAGATACTCCTTAATTCAATACTTAGGTACAAATATGCAGGAAATGTACAAAATAATCTTGTGGAAGATCTTCCCATTTACAATTTAACTCTCTGTGGTGTTATTTGTCTATTAGAAAGTCCCAAGCAAGTAGGCCATAAATTAACATGTTGCAGTCTCACTGTGGCCAGATGCTCAGTTTGGAGCATGGCCCTGAAAGCCACAGTTGTGGGTTCAATTCCCAGTCAGGGTGTATATAAGACTCAACCATTGAATGCACAAGTAGGTGACACAATAAGTCTCTCCCTTTCTCTCTTTCTCTCTGTCTCAAAATATTTTTAAATGTTGTAGTCTCCATGAAGCTTCCTGACACAAAAATTTCTTTTCTTATACTATCATAAAATAAAACACTTAAGGCCCCCTGCTGTACATAGTCATTTTGTAAAAGTGCTCTCTGTCTCTAGAAAGTATTTCTAATAGAAATGCACAGTCTTCTTTAATGGCTTCAGACCATTTGTTTAGCTTCTCTTTGATAAGTGTCAGACTACTTTGTCCTTCAAACAAGTTCTCCTTTACACTCTTCCATCAGGTACATTAGTGCTAAAAGACTGTCAGGTGGGTAATGAGAATTCAGCGACGTGAGAAGGCCTGTCATGCTTCTGAAAATGATGGAAAGTCATTTCCCACCCCTTTCCTAGGGTGGATGTCTTATTTGCCTGCCCGTCTCCTGGCATCATATTAGTCACATATTGCTTGATCTGGCCAGATTCAGCAAATAAACAATGTTCATCAATTATGGGACAGTTTAATGTTGTTCAAACTTGTCATGACCCCTACTGGTTTGTCAGCATCATTTCACAGATACATGTGATGCCCAGATACATGTGATACATGAAGAAATGTGGGCCTTTCCAACGGAAACATTGATATCTAGAAAAAATGGTATCCCACATTATTGTTCCATTAGAATAACTGCTGTTGATTCTTTAAATTTTCACTTAACATAGGGATTGGACCTTCAGAAAGCTGCCCTCTCTGTCTGTCCACAGCCAGCCACACTCTCAGACTGTGCATAGCTGTTTTTCATTTCTGCCCCTAAAGTGTTCTGTGTACCCACCCATCACAGCATTTCACAAAGGTAGAGAACCTGTCTATCTCCCAAACTAAATTGCAACCTCAGTGAAAAGTTTTAGTTCTATGTGGAAAAAGGAAAGATGTTGGAAGTCTAAAGGAGAATTTTTTTTACATATATGTAGAACTAGAGCTTCTCATTGAGTTTGCAATATATCATGCTATATTTATTAGCATAAGGGCTTCTTCACATACATTCTGTTGGGTTTCTGGGAGTGCCTACCTGCAGTGGTAAGCCAGGAAGATGTTTAATACCTGGTCAAGGAAAGGTGCTCCTTGATTACTTACTGTTTTTCACTTAATGTTTTTCTTCATTATCTGGGACAGCTTATATAAAGTATGTTCCTATTCTTTTATGGAATGCTTCATATTTGTCTTATGCAAGTTCATTCATATCTTCTGATTATTTCTTTTGTTATAACTCTGTGTTTTCATTTTATATGCAAAATACCCTTTTTTATATCCTTGAAATGAACATAGAGATTGGGGCTAGAGAATTATGAATTTAATGAAAAATTTTGTCAATTAAATAAGAAGCTATTCAACTGTATGACTGACCATATTGAAATGTTTTTTAGATTTATTAGAAAGTTTAGGGATAAATTGCTAATGAGATCTAAGAAAACTAAGTATATGAATAATATAAGACAAATATTAAATAAATGGAATCATAGAAGAAATGCATAATCATATGTTAGCCCATTCACTTATAAATGGTTACTTTAATAAATCAAATACTTAATAAATTGCATAATTCAATAAATTTCATAAAAATATTAACTATTCAAAATATAACTAAAATTATATGGAAAGTCTTGAGAGAATAAAAATGAATATGGGGTAGAAATAAAAGTGTTAAATTTTAAAAAGTTAGTTAAGACATTTAGAGATGCCTAAAAGTGTTTTTAAAATCTGTGAATATACATTTAAGCAACATATTAAAAAGAAAACCTTGCTGGTATCATAAAAATAGTACATCTCAAAGATTTAAAGAATCTTCTGTAAGTGTTCAGAGAAGGTACATAGGGGTGTGAAGCAGAAGTCAGACTTGGAAGAGAAGGGACAAGGTATTTGTCAAAAGGCTTGTAAAATAAATGACTATTAAAATGATTAATTTGTATTATTTTTTAACAAATGGATTTCAATTTTAAATAGGCATATGTTGTTTATGATAAAAGATTTTATATATTTATTGCAAAACACTGATAGTGTAAGGATAAGCCATTATTAAACTGGTATTTTAGACTTATTTCAGAAATGCATATTATATATATATATTTTTTTTTTATACATAATAAAAATACATAAAATACATAAAATATATTTTTTCCATGTAAATGGGGCACTAGAAGATAAATAAAAAATAAAGTTTTCCCTCCATGGACCTTCCAGTCTATTAAGGGTGTGTGTGTGTGTATGTACCTTGTGTTAGTGGAAGAGAATAAGCCTGTAAATATATAGCAAACTTAAAAGTAGAAAGAAAGCGATCATTCAAAGTAGGACAACATATACATTCAGAGCAATAAAAAACATACCCTCAGTGCCTTAACTGTGCAAGAATAATTTTCTTGTTTTTCCTCTTGTGCCCCATACAATGGAACATGTTTTACTATTACTTTCTCTTTCTCTTTCTTTTTCTTTTTTATTTTATAAATTTATTGGTGTGAAATTGGTTAATAAGATTACATAGGTTTCACTCTGGCTGATGTGGCTCAGTGAATTGAGTACCAGCTTTTGAACCAAAGGATCAAGGGTTCAATCCCCAGTCAGGGCACTTGCCTGGTTTGCAGGCCAGGTTCCCAGGTTGTGAGAAGCAACCACACATTGATGTTTCTCTCCCTTTCTTCCTCCCTTCCTCTCTCTCTAAAAATAAATAAGTAAAATATTATACAGCTTTCAAGTGTACATTTCTATGATCTATCACCTGTATATTGCATTGTATGACTACCACTCAAAGTCAAGTTCTCTTTTGTCACCATGTACTTTCCCCCCTTTACCATTTACCACCCACGCCTTCCCTCTGGTAACCACCCTCTGGTAAACTCTCTGAGTTTCAGTTTTATATCCCACATATGAGTAAAGTCATATGGCTCTTGTCTCCCTTCAAGACTTTCTTTTCTGCCCTGGCTGGTAGCACAGTGGATAAGGTGCCGGCCTGTGAGCCCAAAGGTCGCAGGTTCCATTCCCCAGCCAGGGCACATAACAAGGTTGCAAACCAGGTCTCCATTCAGATCTGTGGCTGGAGTCAGGTGAAAGGCAACCATACATTGATGTCTCTCTCCTTCTCTGCCTCTCTTCCTTCCCCTCTTTCTAGAATTAATGAAATTTTTAAAAAATATCTTAAAAAAAAATGACTTTCTTTTCTCATGACATCCATATGCTTCTTCAGGTGAGGCAGAGAGAAGCAAGTAAGAACTTTTATCCTCTGAAGTCATATATGATATTTACAAAGAAATCAATGGCATTTGTCTATGGCAAGTTAAAACGTGCAGTTTTTGCAGCTTAAGGAAGTGTTTTGGTTCAAAGATATTCTTATAACTAGTTCTCATATTTATTAGAAGGAGGAGAAGGAGATTTGGAGAAATGGGATGTTAAGGGGGAAAAAAAGAAAAGACAAAGGAAGAAATTGAAATAAAAGAAACTAAGGCAACATTTTGGATACAAATGAGAAAAAAGAGGAAAGGTCCTCAACCCATTACATTCTCAAATGTAAGGTTAGTGTTGTATTTGAAAGTCATTAGTTGTTTATTTTTTATATTTGTTTTGATTTTGAATAAAATCCTTCCATCTTGTACCCTCTCTTCCACTGCTTTTCCTTGACTTCTCTCATTCCTCTTCTAATGCCCCTTTTCTCCCCTCAATTCCTTCCTCTGCCTTTATTCCTCTTCCTCCCCCTTAGCTTCCCCATTTTCTCCCTGACAACATTGCCTTTCTTCTCACACACCTGCACCAGCACTTCCACCACACAGTGACACCTGTCTGAGTCTTGACTGATAAAATAAAAAATATTCTTTACTCTCAAGGGAAGTCTCAGCCACTCTGTGGTGCAATGTTTCAGGAAAGCAATGACCTACATACTTGTGTGACCTCAGGTTTGCGGCGCCTGTTGCTTGAAAGAGTAGTTGCAGAAATTTAGTAAGGATGTTCCTTCTGATGTTCAACCTGTAGGTCAGGCCAGAGGTCAGCACAAATGTTTCAGTAATGAAGAGCAGGGAATGAAATGCAAGTCTTAGAATCTCAGTTTTGCAGTTCACAGAAGTTAAAACCTTTGTGTGTGCTACATGCTTGTTTCACTTTCTGCTTTCTTGTGTTTTCCCAGAGGAATGGGTGCACACAGACTCAATTAGTTATTATCGTTGGGTTGTAATTAATCACATATGTTCCTTTTTAACTTAATAATGTATGTTGCATATTTACTCAAATACTTATGATATATTTATTTGCATAGCTATTTTTAATAATATAAATATTGGTGAAGTTATTGTGCTTCCAGTTAAAATATTACCAATAATTTGCTTCTAGATCTGAAGAGCTCCCTTTCCTTACCTACCTGCTATCACTAAATAGTAATATGTATCATTAATTTGTTTGACATTTACTTGCTTTTTAAAATGTGATTTTATCACACACATATTTTTCCTTAAATTTCTGTAGTCTTATGTGACTTTTTGTTTTTTTTTTTTTTATATATTACATTATAACATTAAAGTGCATTCATATTTTTCATGGACCATTAATTCAATAATATTCACTGTCATGCAATAGTCTATTAAACATATCACAATTTATCAATTGCCTCTCCTTTCAATAACCATTTGTGCCATTTTCATATTCATTGCTATCGTAAACAAAAATACTATGGATATTTTATATACACCTCATAGTACATATTCAAATGCCAGCATTTCTTTTTTTTTTTTTCTTTAAGTATATGGTTGGAAAGCAGAATAACAAGATCAAAGGATATTTGAATATTCAGGTGTAAAAGTTAACACCAAATTATTTTTGAATTATTTGTATCGACCATCAATTTCAGAGAAATCCATATGACCACTAATGTTTTGCATTGTCCCACTTCAGTTTTCCAACTGAATGGATATAAAATGGTTATTAATAAAGTAAAACATTTTCTCATATGTTCAATGGCCATGAACATTTTCTCTTCTATGAGTAGCTTGCTGATATCTGTGTGCATGTTCTATTAATTTGTTTGTTTGAGTCTTACTTATTTGTGCAAGTAGTAATCTATATCTCTATCTATATTGAAATCAGTTACATAAACCACAATGATTTTTTCCAATTAATGATTCATCTTTGGATTTTCTTTAATGCACTTTTGATTAATGGAGGCTTTTAGATTATTTTTTAAATACTTCTATGTTAATATTTTATTTTGTGGTTAGCTATTTTGTATCTTAATAAAGAAATTCTACTTACAAAAATGTAGTATTATTTTAAAAAGAGCTGTTCCTATGTTTTCATCAAGGTCATTAAAACAATTCAATGGGGAAAGGAAGTCTTTTCAACCAATAGTGTTGAGGCAATGTCATAATAAAAAAAATAACTTTGGCTACATTTGGTATTATAGGACATAATTATTTTGAGATGTGCCATAAACCTAAACCTAAAGTTTAAAACTATAAGTCTTCTGGAAGAAAACAGGATACCATTTGCACAATGGAGTAGTAAATAAGAATTTCTTAGAACACAGAAAGCACTAACTCAAGAAGAAAAAATAATGTTATAGTTATACTGATTAAATAATCTGGTGCATTGGTAGAGATTTTAATCAAGTTATTAGCAACTTCTGCTCTGGTAGCAGAAGCCACGAAACGAATTTTGCCAGGACACATTTCATGCCAAGATCTGGAGTCAAAATCCCAGACACAGTAGTTTTGGAATCCCCAGATCAGCTTCTTGGTCTCCCACTGTCAGTTGCTGATCTTTCTTTCCTTCTTTCTTTCTTTCTTTCTTTTTTTTTTTTTTTTTTTTAGATTTTATTTATTATTTCCAGAGAAAGAGGAAGGGAGAGAGGCAGAGAGGGAGAGAAACATCAATGTATGGTTGCCTTTCACCTGCCTCCAGCCATGGACCTGGCTGGAGACCTGGCTGGCAACCTGGTTATGTGCCCTGGCTGGGAATAGAACCAGCAACCTTTGGGTTCGCAGACTGGCACTTTATCCATTGTGCTACCAGCCAGGGCTTTGCTGATCTTTCTTGATTGCAGCCCATGCATGTTAAACATTTTCAGGCCTTCTGCTTGTTGCAGGCCTTCCAGAATGTGGATCACTTTCAACAGATTCTTAACCATCTTTGAAGTGTTTGTATCACAGTTTTATTTGTGCTGTGCTCATTGCATCATCCCTAAAAACCTTTTGAATCATCCAGATACTTTCCCCAGAGGAATGTTCAGCTTAATGAAAAATTTGATGCAGATTCGTTGCTCTACTCACTCAGTCATTTTGAATGTAGTGGCCCCACAGTACACATGCTCGTTCAATGGTATCTACCACCCCTGCTGACTCGTAATCATACTTCACACATGCATATTTCAGTCCAATTTCCATGGCTGCCATCATATTAACAATGGCTGGACTTTTTCCAAGCAGACCTCCTTGAAGTATGCCTCTTTCCTTTTCCAGCAACCCATGCCTTGCAATATTTAACCATTGTTATCAAATTTCCAAAAACTATATAGAGTTTGAGATTGGATCCTACTTCCAAGGTAACCATTGAGTTCACCACAGATTCATAGAAGCTAAAAACAAACAAACAAACAAAAAAACAAAAACAAAAACAAAAAAAAACAACACAAGACTCCTAAGTCAGGAACAAAGGATAGCTAATTATTCACAGTAATGACAGGTGCTGGAGCATTAGCATTTGCATTGCTTTTCTAAGCCTCAATTCTCACAAGGTGATAAAAAGAGTCCACTGACACTGCACAGGCCCTGAGGTGCCTTAGAGAAAAGGAATCCTAGGATTGGGAATCTCAAATAATGATGACAGTAAGTTATTTTTCCTGGAGGGAGATGTTTACTTTATTATTATACTAGACAGTAAGCAAACCTGCCCTTTGCTCCAGAGGTAAACTCTATTTCCGTTTTCCAAGGAGGTTCTAGATGCAACACGAACAAGACAGTATAGAACAAAGGTAGTCAGTACCCACTGCTCCAAAACATGGCAAAATGTAAGAGTTCCATGGAGAACTGTCACCCAACACTTAAATAAAGCTGCCTTATTGTTGAAAGTTAACATTTCCTTATCCTATAACTTAGCAAAACTACTCCTAGAAATTTAGTCAAAGGAAATAAAAAGGTGTGTACAAAAGGCTTATAGCAAAATAGTCATCCATCGTTAATGAAACCATCAAATTGTACATCAACAGGAGAATGGCAAGACAGACTGTGGTCACAGGAGTGGATAAATATTTTAAATTATTTTGAGTCAAAGAGGCATGAAGTGTATACTATTGAATTTATATGTATTTATATTTCTAGAGCATATGAAAACTAACCTATGGTGATAGAATAAAGTCTGTGGTTGTTAGATGGTTGCTAGAGAGGGAGCATGAATGAACATACAGAATGATAATTGTACATGTAACAAAACTAAACTTCAGAGTTTTACTATACATGGGTGGTATGTTTATGATGAATTTGTAACTTAACACTGGCTTGTGGTTCTCCCCCTGAAAGTGACTAACACTTAGTTTTATATAACTGCTGCTTCGTGATTTCTGTGAGGTGTAGGATTCAGCATAAGGAGACTTGGTCAAGACCTTCATTTTACATTTGAGAAAATACAGAGAAATCAAGCATATAGTCAAAAGAAGGGATAGAATTTGACCTTAGACTTTAGAATTCAAGGTTATACTCATTCTACCTAATGCATTGATAGCTACATATATATAGACTCACATTGTAAAATGCTAGGTCTTACATTATCTTACTCTCTTTTTAAACTATCATATTCATGTGCAATTGCAAATACCAAAACAAGCAGGGGGAAAAATTCCAATATTCTTGATTTGTTTAACATGATACTGAATTTAGGCTTTCCTGTAGTAACCATTTTATTATCTAGTGTATTAGAAAGAAGCTTCATCTTTAACATTTAGAAAAGTTTTTGTTGTACCCTGTGAAAAATACACCACAGAGAGTACTGCCATTTTACTTTATAGTAGAGAGCTAAGCTATTAATTTATTAATAACCCTCTTTGGTAAACACTAGTTCCATCTAGTAGCTTACTAAGTTATTTCAAAAATTATGCATATGTGTATTTTATTGTCAATAATTTTCAGATAAAAGATATATTCCAAAGAGTTATACAAATTTGTAGATAGGATTTTTATCACAATTCTATTCTAAGGCCATTACTTAGTACTTGACTGTATTTTGTATATGCCTCCCATATTTTTTTTTTCATTTTAGAAACTTTATAACAACCAGAAATACAAGCCATGGTTAAAATAAATGTACAACTTCATGACTTCGTGTACCTACAGGTTGTCCAAAATGCTGAGATTATTTTACAATGTGATCAAAATAATCATTGCCATGTTGCATAGACAAAGGACTATTACTTTTAAGAATCTGACTATTTACTGAGTGCCATTCATTTGTATAAGTTTCTCTACACATAACTGATCTAATACACATTGAAAATCTATTTAGTGTCAGATATTATGCAGAATAATTTACATATTTTATCTCAAAGTTCTCATAGCAATTTATATATGAAGTATATTTCATAACTCCACTCTCTATATGCTTTTTATATGCTCAAGAGTTTAAGTATCCTCCTCAAGTCTATAAAACCAGTAAGTCAAGGCTCTTAGGCACTGTAATCCATCTAATCTGCTATCAATAAAGCAAAGGGTTAGTTTCACAAAGATCACAAAATGTATGATGCATGTGAGTAACAGTTTTGCTTTAGTTGACTACCAGCAACTGACTTTGATTTCTGCTTAACTTTTATAACTAGAACCCTATTCATTCCAAAATATGCTTTCTCTCAAGCATCTTCTAGATATCAACAATGAAGTGGTTGTACAATGGGGATAAAAGTTAAGTTGTCATTACTACTCTGCTATTTTTACCATCTGTTAAGTTTTGTGAAGGAAAAATCAACATAAGTAGGATATTTGGCATAATGTTCATGCTAATATTCTATCCTTATGTGTTCCTTTAATTGCCTAATTGGTATATGTATCAATATTTGGATCTGATATTTTATTTACTGAGGTTGATTGATTAGTTTATTAACATATAAATATTAACAGATGTCTCAGGAAGCTAATGAGGCAGGGCATTTCTGAAGTTTGTAGCAAGCCTTTACAGAAATAAAGAAAATGAACACAATATGTCTTTCTATAAATAGAATCACTTTATTTCTGTATAACTACTTTCTTTTAACATTACTATTGGAAGGAAAAAAAAGAGAGATTCTCCTAAAAACACTAACAAAATCTTCGCTATATTTTAAACAACTCAAAGTAAAAATTCCTTCTATGTCAACTTTAGTACAATTTTGTAGTAACTTTGAAAGTTGTGCATTTTTATTATAGAATAATTTAAAATAAATAAGTTAAAAAGATGGATAAAATAACTGTAGTTATTTTATTCAAGACCAAAGTATTCATTTTCTTGTAATTACTTTTGACCTTTTTTTCTTAATGTAGATAAGGATGTTTTTGTCAAAAATAAAAATGGTGATCACTCAATATGCAGAAAATAATATCTCATATCTATGCTTACATAAATCATAAATTGTATTTACATTAAATTTGAATGTTTTAAATTTTTATTATTCTTAAATAGCATGGCTCTATACTCAGATTTCATTATATATTGAAATAAGTATATTTGTATCACTGAAAAAATATTAGTTAAAATTGAATGTTTATTTCCAAATTCTAGGTTCTAAGGCAATCTGTATGCATATTCCAAAGTATACTATACTATAGCTACAGATAAGAAAAAAAAACAAAATGATGATTTCCCCAAAGGAAGGTGAGAGACAAGTTAACATACATTTAATTTACTTATTCCCTGATATTCTTAAAGGGGTTAATAGCAATATTACTGTGTATTAATGCTAAGGAAAGAAAGAGAAGAAAACAGCTTCAACAGCATCTGGAATTGGTCAGTAGTGGGCTGCATCATTTTTCCCAGTGCAACTGACCAGCACAATCTAAAACTGCATCCTTGCAGTGGGCATTTTGTGTAAGGACAGTCCAGAGTGGCACACCTAGGTATTCCCGATGCCAGAACTCCATCATCATGGACAACAGTCTTTGCTGGCCTATGGGAAATCCCCAACATGAATTATGTGACCTGAATGTGAAATTGTGTTTGTCTATAAACTTCTTTGGAATGAATGGGCTTGACAGCATTCCAGATATAATACTTATAGATGAAGTAATCCATCTAACTCATATTTATTGCACTCTTTTTATGTTGAAGGCAGGGTACTGCTCTCATGAGATGTAAAGATGAACAAGAAAAATGCACCCTTTTGTCTCATTGAGATTGAATGAAATGGGTAGAGTTAAATTCAAATAAACAAACAAACAAAGCAAATATCTAAGAACAGATCTTCCTAGATGTTCAGCCAGTTCATAGTTCTTATCTTGATAGACCTATAACATCATCTGAAATAACTGATTGCCCCTTCTAACTTGGTATTCTGTATTTCCTTAGCATGTGGAGCAACATTCTCTTCTGGTTTTCCTCTCACCTAGTGACTGCTTATTCTCAGTATGCTTTGTTCTTCTGCCCCAGAGCTTAGTGTTTGGTATCTTATCCATCTTCACTCATTCTTTGAGTGACTAATTCTCTATCTCATATTAAAATGCCATTAGCATACTGAAACAACTTAAATATATATTTCATTTCTCTCCCAGATTTCAAAGTCATATGTTAAACACCTGCTTGACTTTTCCACTAAGATAATAAACAGGCATTTGAAACTTAACTCATTTAAATTTTAGCTTTTAATGTTTCCCACTTCAAAACCTGCTCTACCTTCATTCTGGCCAATTTATCCAAAGGTAACTCAACCTATGTTTGATCCCACCAAACTCCTTGGGATCATATTTCTCTTATATCCTACATCTAATGTATGAGAGACTCCTGTTGGCTCTGTTTTCTAAGTAAATTTTGATTATGATCTTTTATCAATAGCTCCTTAGCTAGTTTCCCAGCTTCCATTATTACCACCCAAAATCTCAATCTCTCTCTCTCTGTCTCTCTCTCTCTGTCTCTCTCTCTCTCTCTCTCTCTCTCTCTGTCTCTCTCTCTCTCTCTCTCTCTCTCTCTCTCTCTCTCTCTCTCTCTCTCTCTCTCTCTCTCTCTCTCTCTCTCTCTCTCTCTCTCTCTCTCTCTCTCTCTCTCTCTCTCTCTCTCACACACACACACACACACACACACACACAGCATCCAGAATGATCTGTTTAAATTGTAGGTCAAGCATCATCATTTTCATTTTACTCCTCAAAATACTGCTGTGGCTTCCCATTTCAATGTTAAAGGATGGTCACACAACTCTATTGTACTGTTTTTCTCCTTACTCTATACTTGGATGATGAACATGATATGTCCTGTTGAGGTACCTTCTGTTGGTTGTCCCTTTATATTTAATAGTTTACATTTCTCTGATTGTTTCTTGCCTAACTTTCCCATGTATTTCAAGTCTGTGCTTGAATGCTACCTTATTATTGAGAACTTTCTGACTTTCTAACCTCCCACTCCCACCCTCTCCCCAATCAATACAATCCACATTCTACTTCTATTTTTCATGCTACATTTTGACTATGGCAGAGTTCCCTTACCAGTATAGTATATAATTTATTTATTATGCTTATTATATAGTATATTGGTATTTTATCCAATAAGTTCTAATAAGATCACTGTTTTTACTTCTTTTGTTTGGTAGTATGTAATGAACCCTGGAATACTACCTATTAAAAAGCTGTTCAAAAATATATCTTATAGAAATTAATGTAGTTAGGACCCAGAATCATAAGGCAGATCACACTCTGATATTCTCTTTGCCCAAATGGGAAAAGGCATCTGTTAATACATCAGATATTTTTGTTTGTTTATATATGTATATGGAAAAAAAAAGAAGAGTAGTTGTTGAGGAGGAGTAGTTAAAGAGGCTGGTATGAATTTCATACCAGTTTTGGCAGGTATGAAAGGACAATTTTGGCTCTTTCTATTCCCAAAAAAAGCTATACTCTTTTTTTGCATTCATGCCAATTCAAATTTCCTGTGCAGTAACCCTTCCCCTTGTCATGGCTTATTAAAACTGTATCTTTGACTTCTCCTGCTTAACAGCTTGAAAATTGATTATGTGAACAGAAAGTTAGGAGTGTCAATCAGCTTCCATTTAATAAGAAACATCTTAACTTAATCATAGGTTGGTATCCAACCATAACTCTTTGTCAGAGCTCCTGAGAGTGACCTCTTACTTTTCTCTTTTTCTCAAATTGAAAATGGGATGTCAAGTGTGCTCTCATACCACGGTGTTTTAACGTACCTTAATATCATTTAGGATAAGCAAAGAGGAAAAAGAAATTTAGAATTCTAATGCTTCTCTGTGCCATGTGGGAACTTGGCACATTGGTATGTTCAGGTTCATAGTTAATGGCTTTGGGTTTCTGCTCTCACTTTGTATGTGTAATAAGCCCCACTTTATTGACTGATGAGTGATTTAATAGAAGAAGGGAGAAGTGCCAACTTAACAAAATCAAGGAGCTACCCACAGAGAAAAGAAGCACTTTCTTTTTAAGTCTCATTTGGGTTCTATAGGAAAGAATTGAGTGAGAATCTTTTCTCACTGCTCTCAGCTCAAGAAAGAAATAAATGCCAAGTGGCAACAGTCCTCCTCAATGTTTTCCTTTCTTTACATTGAAGAGATGAAAATTACTCAATTTGTATATCTATTCCAAGTTGCTTTAGTGATTCCCAGAGAAGTAAGCTATATTTCTCTTTCCCTATGCTGCTGCACAACATCTCAAAGCAGTATAGATGGAGCAAATGAAGATTTTTTTATTAAAAGCACCTGTTTATAGAAGCAGTTTTAAGCTGCTTAAAAGTATACCTATGGAATGAACTTTAACAGACTAATTTGAATTATTTGGCTGAAGGAAAACTAATATTCCATGCCAAGGGGAGAAAATATCAATTCTTTGTCTAACCCATCATTTTACAGAAAACAAAATTGAGGTATAGATAGCCCAATCTATGTATATGTAATGAACAAGTGAGCTTTGTAGATATGTGCAAATAACATATTTTTACCCACTTTCTAATATCAAAAGAGATCATGTTGCACAGTGAAGTAGCATAAACTGGGATCAGAGTGAGAAAGATGTACATCACAATTCTCTAATTTATTCACTATGAAATCTTGGAAAATATATTAAAAATCTCTGAGTCTCATCAATAAATTAAAGTAACAATTCTTACTGTTATAATATGGCACATAAATATAGCAATAACAACAACACAAGTAATTAAATCATAACATATTCTGGTGGATGTAATACAATGATAAAATTAAATTTTAAAAGTGTCATAACATATTATAATCACCCTGTAAATATTTCACATGTATGAATGTATAAATGTTGCAACAACTCTATGATTATAGTGTTATTACTATTTTCATTTTATAGAGTATTGGCTCCTCATGAAATTAAATAACTCATGTAAAACCTTAAGCTCTGGCTGCTGTGGCTCAATGAATTGAGCATTGGCCTGCAAACCAAAAGGTCACTGGTTCGATTCCCAATCAGGGCACATGTCTGGCTTTCAGGTCAGGTCCTCAAGTAAGGGCATGTGAGAGGCAGTTGATTAGTGTACAAGGTATTTCTGGGAAGTGTTGGTCACACAAACTGGTTTTAATTATATCAACACTGGCTTGACACTTTTGAGACAGACCTTGTATCTCTCACACATTGATGTTTCTCTCTCTTTTTCCCTCCCTTCCCTGCTCTCTAAAAATAAATAAATAAAATATTTTTCAAAATAAATAAATAAAAATAAAGCACTTGATAAAAATTCCTGATATAAGGCCCTGGCTGATGGCACAGTGGATAAGGCACCAGCATGCAAACGCAAAGGTTGCTGGTTCAATTCCCCAGTCAAGGCACATAACCAGATTGCAAGCCAGGTCTCCAGCCAGGTCCTTAGCTGGAGGCAGGTGAAAGGCAACCATACATGGATGTCTCTCTCTCCCTCTCTGCTCCTTTCCCTTCCTCTATCTCTGGAAATAGTAAATAAAATCTTTTTTTAAATTCCTGATATAAACTGTACGGTAAGATTAAATTATCATTTTATCACCATTATTCTCATTATCATAATTATTATTCATAGCTTATCTATATTATTTATTATAACCTGGATAATTTTCTTCCATTTATATAATTTCACACTTACTTCTGATACTGAGCATTAGAGCAGAAAATTGCAGTTTTGGTAAGAATTCTTCATTTACATCAAAGTTTCTGCTGCAACAAGTATGAAACATATTTATTATTAAATAAACCTTAGTTTAAACTAGATAGCTCCTTTTATGATTTTTGAAACTGTAGGCCTTATTTTATAAGATGTGAAACAAGATGCCTACTGATGTTTGATTTTTATACAAACATTCACACACACACACTTGTTTTGCTTTCCATATCCAATTACAGTCATTTCTTGATATGCATAGTGGTTCTATGTGAAAATGTATAGAGTTGCATTTTTATAATATGTGCATTTTCCATATGCCTTCAGCAAAAGAGTTATATAAAATCATGTGTAAGAAATTAATAAAATGAGCTTTTAGTCATACAATGTCCAAGAAGGCTATCAAGCAAAGATTTTTTTTGAAACAGTTACTAGAATATTTCTTAAAGCAGGAAGAAACACAAAGCAGAAGGGAGTAAGAAATTAGAAAATATGGTGAAGAAACCAATTAGTAAAACAATGAAAATGTAATATGAAAGAACTACTCAGTACATACTAAAGACTATTTTACAAACAAAGACTTTTTGTCTATAGCATAATAAGACAGGACAGGGTTACTCATGACTTTAATGTTTTTATTATATAATACATGGCTTTATTTACTCAAAGAAACAAAGTATGTGTCACATGAATTAATGGAGGCTAAAGGTATAGTCATGCATTTTTGTAATATAGATCAGTATTAGATTAATTTACAAAAGATAATTAGACAAATGAGCTTTCCTTTTTTGAAAATTTTGAAATTCTTTGACCCTCCAATATCAGATAAGTATGATTAATGAAAGCCCGTTGTCTTTCCTGAGCCACAAGCAAATATTCAAGAGTTGTTTGATATTGTTTTCTATAATTAGTTATTTTTTATTAAGATTTTATTTATTATTTTTAGAGAGAGGGGAAGGGAGAGAGGCAGGGAGGGAGAGAGACATCAATGTATGGTTGCCTTTCACCTGCCTCTAGCTATGGACCTGGCTGGAAACCTGGTTTGAAACCTGGTTATTGTGCCCTGGCTGGGAATCGAACCAGCAACCTTTGGGTTCACAGGCCAGTGCCTTATCCACTGTGCCACTGTAATTATTTCTTAAATTTCTGTTGATTTCCTTCAAGGGATCTGTAATAAAATTTGTCAACTATTTTATAGTGACTAAAGTACCTTATACAGCTTTCTCTATTCATTTATCCTAATCATGGTATTACAATTCTAAAGGCCCTGTAAAACTCAAATTGCTATTTTTGAGTCCTGATAAGTCTTTCTTTGTGCTATAATGATGTATATTAGATATTACTAACCAGGAAAGATAAAGTCCTAAGAAAATTTTCAGCTTCTCATTCCCTTAGATAGCCCCCTTTTACTATCATCAATAAGATCAGTCCGTTATTCCATATTCCTAAAACTAATAGTTCTAGTTTTTTTCTTGATCCATGTGATAGCATTGATTAATATTAACATTTTTAAAGTTTTATTGTATTTAATATAATGACTTAAAATGATTAAAAATAATTCTTGGACCTCTATTAAAAAGGTAAATAAAATAAAAGGGTAAAAGCATATTGCCCTAGCTGGTATGGCTCAGTGAATTGAATATTGGCCTGTAGACCTAAAGGTCATCAGTTCAGATACTAGTCAGGGCACATGCTTGGTTTGTGGCTGAGTCCCCAAGTTGGGGGCATGTGAGAGGCAGCCAATTGGTGTTTCCTTCACACATAGGCATTTCTCTCCCTCTTTTTCTCCCTGCTTCCCCTCTCTCTAAAAATAAATAAAATTTTTTTAAAGTATAATATTGTTTTGGTGGATGCTTACATAAATTATTTATTATTTATTAACTGATAGATGGATTTAATGATTGAGTTGAATGAACTTTATACATTTATATATATAACACACCCACAATTAGAATAAAATAGAAAGCTTTTGCAGAGATCAAAATTAATCATTATTTCTCAACAATTTTGTATTTTATGCTGTTAGATAAAGAATGAAGTTGGGTGGAAGAGTTCTGAACTACTATTTTAAAAAAACTCCAGCCAAACATCTCAGGCTGTAAATTCATCAGGTTGGACCCTACTAAGCCAGACCTAAGGAACTGGGTGGAACTCTCACAGGACCAACTTTAAACAATGGTGACTTTGCATGTTTTCTCCTTTCTCATCAACAACCATAGGCAAACTAGAGCTACAATAAATTTGGTTTATTCCATTGACAAAAATTTAATTTACTTTAGGATTAGGGCTTAGTTAAAAGGAATAAAGCCATGTGATCTCTTAGATCTAAAGTTAAAACTAAAAGGTTAATGGAGGCCCACTAACCTTAAGCATCTTGAATGATGAAAGTATGGGGGATACAGAGCTAGCAAGACTGGGGGAGATGGTCAATAACAGGAGAAATCACTATTAGAAGCTAGTTTAATAAACTTCTGGTGTCATCCATCATAAATAAGCTTCTGGGTTTTATTTATCTATAGCATACTATTCAAGGGAATAATTGAAATTTCCTTAAGTATCCAAGCACAGTAATAGAATGATAGAATTATTGAAAATGACTGAGTTAATCAAATCTTCACATATTAGGGAAATTAAGGTTAGTTCAGATGAGGATGGTCTTAGGGACTCTGACCACAATACCAAGGAAATAATAAAGGAATGAAGAAACAATAAAATATTTTTAAATGATAAAAATATCTCAAAAATTAAAAAATTAGTCCAAATTTTTTGCAGATAATGGATATTAAAGTGTTGAAAAATTATATGTATACCAACAATGAAATATCAGAAAGAGAAACCCATTTACTATAGCAATAACAAAAATAAAGTATCTAGGAATAAATTTAACCAAGGAGGTAAAAGACCTGTATTCAAAAATCTATAGAACACTGAAGAAAGAAATTTAAAAAGAAACAAATAAATGTAAGCATATACTGCATTCATAGACTGGAATAATTAACATCATTAAAATGCCCATACTATCCAAAGAAATCTATAAATTCAATGCAATTCTTATTAAAATACCAATGGTATATTTCACAGATCTAGAACAAATATTTCAAAAATTTATCAGGAACCAAAAAAAAAAAAAAAAAAAAAAACCCTAATAGCCTCAGCAATCTGGAGAGTGAAGGACAAAGTAAGAGGGATCACACCAGATATCAAACTGTACTACAAGACCACAGTAATCAAAATAGTCTGGTACTAGCATAAGAACAGACACATAGATCAGTGGAACAGAATAGAGAACCCAGAAAAAAATCCAAGTCTCTGAGGTCAATTAATATTTGATAAAGGAGGCATGAACATACAATGGATTAAAGATAATCTCTTCAATAAATGGTGATGGGAGAACTGGACTGGCATATGCAAAAAAAGTGAAATTACACACCAACTTATACCATACTCCAGAATAAACTCAAAATGGATAAACGACAACTATAAGCCATGACACCATAAAAATCCTAAAGGAAAAGATAGGCAGGAAAATTTCATATATCCCATGCAGCAATATTTTCACCAATGTTTCTCATAGGTCAAGGAACATAAAGGAAAAAAATAAATAAACGGAACTTTATAAAACTAAAAAGTTTCTGCACAGCTAAAGAAGACATCGGCAAAATGAAAAAGAAACCAATTGTGTAGGAGAACATAGTTGCCAATGATACCTCGGACAAGTGTTTAGCCTCCAAAATATATAAAGAACTCACATGACTCAACATTAGGAAGACAAAAAGTCCAACTGAAAAATGGGCCAAGGACCTGAACAACACTTCTCCAAGAAGGGCATATAGATGATCTATCGACATATGTAAAGATGCTTAACATCACTAGCGATCAGAGAAATGCATATTAAAACTAGAATGAGATATCACCTCACACCTATGAAAATGTCACCATTAATAAATCAACAAACAAATGCCGGTGAGGATGCAGAGAAAAGGGAACCCTAGTGCACTGTTGACAGGAATGCAGACTGGTGCAGCCACTGTGGAAAACAGTATGGAATTTCCTCAAAAAACTAAAAATAGAAATGCCCTTTGACCTAGCAATTCATGGGAAATTCTATATAGGGCAGATTAAGGTTTCCCCTTCTCAATAATGTATCTAGACAGGTGATTATATTGTTTTCTTTTCCTCTCAGACAATGAAAATAAATTCATGTATGCTCAAGTATCCCAGGCTTACCAAAATCCTCCCCACAAACTGAAAGAAAAAAAAATAAAATAAAATTCTAGAGGTGAGAATTTAAGCAAATGAATCCATAGCTATTGGTGAAATTATAGAAAACCTGTGAGGATTGACTGTGGGAGAGGAGACAGGATGGGTAGGACAAAGGAGAGCAATGGGGGGAAATGGGATAAATGTAATTCAACAATAATAAATCAATTTTAAAAATGCTACAATTAAAAATATATGATTGTGTTGTTGATAGCATTGCTTTGGTTATTGCAGAAAAAAATAGATATCACTTGTATTTTTGGTCAAGTACACATTGTATTTATTCCATTTCATTTTAGAGTTTCATTTTGTATCACAATAATAATAGAAATTCTATCTTTGAATCCATGTTGTTATAGTCATTCTTCAAAAAATATATTAAGACAAGCAACCAAAGGATCCTGACAGTATTCAAGATTGAAGGTTATCACCAGGTAAGCAAAGAAGAAACTTTTAGGAGTAGATTGAAGAAATGCAGAGCAATTATGGTACATTTTCAGGTTTCATCCACTTTGAAAAATACACATGTCACTCATACAAGGAGAGAATGCTGCATGCATGAGTTAAGTGAAACTAAGATGTAGATTTCAATAACTTTTGGCCAAGTAGAGTACAATATTAGCTTAGGAATAGGAGTGTGATGGAGTGGGATATTTGGAGAGGCTTTCTTCTCTATTTTCTTATTTTCAAATATATAAGAATAGATTAGTGACATTTACATTAAAATATGTCAAAATGGTATCTAACTCTTTGTTAGGAAAATAGTAATTTGTCCTCTGGCAAAGAAGTGAAAATTGACAAGAAATAGTATTTCACAGATACCACGTTCAGCCTAGTGACAGACTTGGAATCTTAAATAAACAAAAATAGGACATTTAGAGTAAAGAGGCCATGAATTAGACACAGATAATTTCATTTAAGTGGTTTAAATTCTTTGCCTATGCTTAAAACAGTGGCAGAATGAACAAGAAAACTCCAAGCTTCAAATGTTAAATATTACATTACATCCCTAGGAAAACCTACTTACATGAAGATCATGGTGAGAGG
This sequence comes from Noctilio leporinus, assembly GCA_004026585.1. Lineage (NCBI taxonomy): Eukaryota > Metazoa > Chordata > Mammalia > Chiroptera > Noctilionidae > Noctilio > Noctilio leporinus. The sequence goes on from PVIW01000064.1 coordinate 223,294, forward strand.
AGGAGGAAAGTTTATAACCTTTTTTGGTCCTTTTTTTAGAAAATTTTCCCCTCAAAAATGTAAAAGAATAAGTATATCATTTCAGCATGGAATAGAGAAGATAGTAGTAAATCTCTTTGCCTTCATATATAATGTATATACATATGCATTTTTAAAAATATTTTATTCATTATTTTTAGAGAGAGGGGAAGTGAGAGAGGCAGAGAGGGAGAGAGACATCAATGTGTGGTTGCCTTTCCCCTGCTTCCAGCTATGGAGCTGGCTGGAGACCTGGCTTGCAACCTGGTTATGTGCCCTGGCTAGGAATCGAACCAGTGACCTTTAGGTTTGCAGGCTGGCACTTATCCACTGTGCCACCAGCCAGGGTATGTATGCATTTTTAAAGGAAATACTTTCATTTAAGTAGAATATATGGGATATTTGCAGATTCCATTGCATAGTTAATAATTTTCTTAATGAAAAATAACATGCAATAATGTATATGTTTTTCAAATTTCTTGATTTCATTTTTTACATACACAAGTAGAAAACACTCCAGATCGGAATGGAAAGCATGCAAAGGGACACAAATCTTTCCGCTGTGAATGGGCATCCCTTTCCACTCACTGCTTGTAGGCCTATCTTTTCTTCCAGGCCACATAGTTTAAAATGCAGATAGTTTATTGATAAGCTAAGCAGTGCTATGTTACTAATATGACTATTTTGGATTGAAAACTCAAAATAATTGGTGTTGTCCTTAGTGCAACATGAAGCAGAAGTTAGTGGTAAAGGTCCGGCCTGGGCCATTAAGTATTAATGGAGTGAGAGCCAAAAAAGGAAAAGCATCCCATATGTGCTTTAGAAATAAAAAGTAAGAAAAGAAATACCTGGTACATTTTTTGAGCATCAATTTGAAGTAAAAGAGAATTTATTTCAGTGATAATAGCTAAATAACACTTAATGGAGAAAAGATTTAAATAGGTTAAATGTGGGAATCTTTATCTGCCCATCCAGTCATTTCAATGATCCTTGAATGTTACTTCAGTGATAATAACAATGATCCCTCTGCAAAATTAATTGAAACATTTAAAGGACAAAATGTTTCTACTAATTTTTTGCCCATGGCATTTGAGATGGCCCCTCTCATATATACTATTAACAACAAAAATCTCTATAGAGTGTTGTCTACTTGACTCATCAGAAAAGATTCAGCAAAATGTAAGCAACCAAGGTTCGAAAAGTCAAAAGAAATGTATATGTAAAACTTCCTCCCACAAAAAGATATATTGTACTCATTTGACTGGTATGCTTAACTTAAATCCTAGATATAGATTACCAAAGAGATAGTTTCAAAAACAGTAAATAGGAAACCAAAAGTATACAGTTCCTAGCCCTGGCTGGTGGCACAGTGGATAAGGCACTGGCCTGTGAACCCAAAAGTCACTGGTTCAATTCTCAGCCAGGGCAGCATAACCAGGTTGCAAGCCAGGTCTCCAGCCCTGTCTGTAACTGCAGGCAGGTAAAAGGCAAGGTCTGTAGCTGGAGGCAGGTGAAAGGCAACGATACATTGATGTTTCTTTCCTTCTGTTCCTCTCTCCCTTCCCCTCTCTCTGAAAAATAAATAAAATCTCAAAAAAAAAAAAAAAAAAAAAGTGCACAGTTCATAAGGATGCATAATGATTATAAAGTTCTAGTCAAGTATCAATGTGACTGAAGAAACAAAATATATTGTGGAAAGTTATGTTCAAGAACTATTAGAAATGTATTATTTGATATATAAACACATATTAGAATTTGCAGTTCCTACTGCAACCCTTAATATGTACCAGATATAATTTTACATATATTAAAGTTTGGAGGATAAAATTACTGTCTAAGTTTACATACCTAAAACATGACAGGAAATACATGAAGAAAAGGAGGGGAAAAAATCATGCTAATTGACTTCATTCTGAAGAAGAAAGTATGGGTCCAAGTTTTTCCTAGCCTCTATCTTCTCAACATAATAGGATACAGTGAACATATACACAAAGCTATAGGATATATTTTTGACATTAAAACTTATAAAGAACTAAGGCAGTTTAGAGATTTCGATTTTCAATAACAATAATTTTAATAAGTATAAATGTGAGAATTTACAGTTATTTTGAAACCCTTAAATATAAATTTATTCCAGATATGCATGGCTGGTTAAGTGTTTGAAAATCAATTGATGTAATTCAGAATAGCAGGCTAAATAGAAGCATTATATGATCATGTCAATTAATGCAGAGAACTCACTTGACAAAATATAACTACAATTCATGAAAAAACAATCTAGAACTGAAGAGGACATTTACAACTTTATAAAAACATCTTTAAGAGCCTCTCACCACTGCTTTTCAAAATTGTACTGGAAGCCCTATTTATTTCAGAAACACAAGAAAGAAAAAAATGTATGCATATTGGAGATATGAAATAATGAATAATAAATGTCTTTCTTTACAGATGACATAACTGTCTATATCAAAAGCTTTGCAATTGTCCAGAAATACAATTTACAGTAATAATAAAAACATGAAGTTCTTGGATATAAGTATAATAAAATACATATGGGATCTATATGCAGAGAACTATGCAACATAGATTTGCCATCAAAAATTTAAATATGCCCTGGCTGATAGCATAGTGGATAATGCACCAGCATATGAACCCAAAGGTCACTGGGTTGATTCCCCAGCCAGGGCACATAACCAGGTTGCAAGCCAGGTCTCCAGCCAGGTCTGTGGCTGGGGGCAAATGAAAGGCAACCATACATTGCTGTCTCTCTCCCTCTCTGTCTCTGTCCCTAACCCTCTCTCTGGAAATAATAAATAAAATCTTTTTTAAAAATCTAAATAAATGGAGAGATATTCTGTATTCATAGACCGATTTAATATTGTTAAAACTCCAATACTTCCTAACTTAATCTATAAATCTATGTATAATACATGTACAGTCCAAATCAAAATGCTAGCAAGCTATTTTGTTGATGTTGATAAGCTGATTGTAAATTTTGTAAACATGGGAATGTAAAGAACTTAAAATAAACAACAAAATAGCATTGAAGGATCAGTAGCACTAATTTGATGACATCATATAAAACTGGTAATCAAGAGGGTTTTTGTTTAGTCTGTTGAGAGTAGCAGTAGCACTATATTCAAAGACATTTGTCCTGAGGGGGAGGACACAATAATTTTTTTGCAATATCCAGTATGTGTGATATGTTGACACATATGTCACCATGAAGGTGATTCATGAAGGTGGAATGTAAGAGAAATGAAAATAAGAATGCCCATGTTTTACTTCCTCAACATGAATTCAGCTCTACTCTATGCTAGGATTTCTTATAGCATTACTTGATAATTGCCTGATTATTACTTAAAAGAAAAGAAAGGCCTTACGGATTCTGAGGGCACTTGCTTTGTTTCACAATACATATCAATGATTTTATTTAGCTAAGAAATTTAGATCTGACTCTTATTATATTCAAAGCTTTTTTCTAAATGGCTTTAGCATTTTCCTTTCCCTTCATATTTGAAATATTTTAAAAGCTGTTTATTGCAATTCTTGAAAGCCAATTAAAAGATCTCCTGTTGACTCACAGAGAGACCTCAGATGTACTTCAAAAATTTTTTCTGGTTGCAGAATAATTTAATGAGATAAAGTAGTGGATTTCTAACTAACTTAAAAGCAATCTGCACTGGACAGGGAGCCACAGGGAAGAAGGGTTATTACAGGAATAAAGAAGAGAAGAGAATCCTTTTAATCTCCTTCATTTAATATTTGGCTCATATAATGGAATGGTGTTGAACAGGTTGGGAAGGAAACTGAAACTACTGGAGTTTTTACAAAGCCACAAACTAAGAGTTTCAGTAAGAGGTGCTGTGCCTTCATTTCACCTTCTTTTATAATATCCCTAAATGTTTTCCTGGAAAAGCCTTTGTAACTTATTCTTTCTTAAAGATCCTAGTTACATGAATATTATTGCATTTACAACAGTCAAGCCCTAGTCAAAGAAGTTTATTTGATTTTAAAAAACTAAATATCCATGCTATTTTTAAAAAGATCAGCCTGTAATGCATTCTTAAAAGGAAATTGATAGGAATTGAAATGATAAAAGGAGAGGTACAGCAACAAAATAGGAAGTGTTGGCAGAAAGATTAGGGAGTAAAATCAAGTTAAATTTAAGAGTAAGATTATGCAAGACTATCCTAACAAACATCACTACTTTAATCTGGATGCAAAGGGCAAATGGAAGGTATTAAACATTTTTTTTTTCTTTTCTTTTCTTTTCTTTTTCTTTTTAATTTTATTGTTGTTGTATTACATCCATCCCCTTTTTGCTCCCCTCTGTCCCCCTCCCCACCCACCCATTCCCCCCAAAGTCAATCCCACCTGTTGTCCATGTCCATGGCCCCTTTATACTAGGTTCTTGTCTAAACTGCTCCCCTTCTTTGCCTCTACCTCCCCCCTCCCCCCAACCCCGTTCCCCCTGACCACTGAAGGCTTATTCCTTGTATTCATATACTTGGTTCTGTTTTGCTTATTGTTAGTTTTGCTCATTATTGTCCCGTAATGGGTGAGACAAGTGTCGGAATGCCACATGATCAGGATTGAGACTTGAGAAGATTGCCTCTGGCTGAAGTACAAGGAATAGTTTAATAGCTAGAGAGGACTCAGGGCCACTCATTGATTATGAAATCTTGGGGTATGGCTCAGTTGGTTGGAGAGTCATCCTGGAAATCGAAAGTTCCTCACGTTCCATTCACAGAGCCCATGCCTAGGTTGTGGCTTCAGTGCCTGATTGGACATGTGCAAGAGGCAACTGATCTATGTTTCCCTCAAACATCTAGTTCCTCTCCCCCGACCTTGCTCCCTCTTTTCCTCTATCTCTAAGATCAATAAGCATGTCCTTGGTTGAGAATGAACATCAAGAACAAAAACAATAAAAATAGCAAAACCTTGGCTACAGCTGAGAGAAATAACTCATAGTGATGGGAGGGAGAAAAGGGAATCTAGGAATGAGTACTGAACATCTAAATATTAAAAGCCTAAAGAAAAGTAGGAGCCAGTTAAAATGATTAAGAAGTGGTCATAATTATGGTAAAAAAAAAAAAAATCAGAGGAGTGTGGTGTCAAAGAATCAAATGGAAGAGAGTAGTTTTATATTATGAAATTCTGAGGTGAAATAAAACCTGGGGATACATGGACCCAATTATACTCATAACCTGGTTTAAGACTTACTTCTCATATGTGTCTTTCCCTGAAATCCATCCCATGCTGTTCTCTTTACTTCAGCACTCATCTACCCTGTATTCTCTAGATCACAGAACATATAATTGAATCGGTTCACCTCACCCACAATTGCTGGATGCTAGCTAACTACTTGCCAAACTATGCTAGGTAACAATGGTGATTCAGACATGAGAGCAATGCATCACTTGACCCTCAGGTGCCCACAGAGAACTGGGAATTCAAATACATATTTAAATATCTATCTATCTGTCTATCTATATCTATTTATCTATCTGTCTATATATCTATCCAGTTTACTTTATGTTTTATAATAGTTTTAGGTTCAAAGCAAAATTGAGATGGTATGGAAATCTCCCATATACCCTCTGCTTTTACATATGCAATAGCTTCCACCATTATTAATATCCATGTTTCCTTACATTTTAACCTAAATATTTAGGGGATGCTAATGTAAATGGTACATGTTTTCAATTTCAAATTACATTTGTTCATTAATGATATATAGGGAAGTTGCATAATATGGATAATTTCTATAGCATTCCATTCAAGTTCACTGATTTTGCTATAGCTAATATACTATTAACAGCTTCCAACAATTTACAGATTTACATTTTAGATATTTTTGTTCTGTAAATGTTCAATTACTCTTTTTTATTACTTCAATTTCTGTATTTAGGTTTACCATCTGCTCCCTCATTATTTGTTTTAAATCCTTACACATAATGTTAAAGTCCTTTAATGATTATTTTATAATCTCTGCATTATTTATATATGTTTCTTGTGTAACAATTTCTACCAGTTATGAGTCATAATTTCCTTCTTATTTATATGTCCCATGATTTCAACTATATTTTTGACAGTATAGGTGTTGCATTGTTCAGTGTCCAGGTTTTGTTACCTTTCTTTGAGGAATGCCCCACTTTATTTTCCAAGTTAATTTACTTTTGGATTATTTTGATCCTTTCAATACCTTGTTTTAAGTCATTATAAAGTATGATCTAGGTAGTGGTTATTTTATGTCATGATAGTCCCGGTATGAAAGTATCATGTTTCCTTTTTCCTAACCAATGCCCATTGTAGACAGTGAGATATCTCCACACTTCTAGAAATCCAATCCCTGGTCATCACCTTGCCATTATACTTTGCCTAACCCTACAGTCTTTAAATGTTGTAAATGATAGCTTTTTCTTTGGAATGCATTTCAAACAGGCTTCATTTTTTTTCTGACAACTTTTCCATTTATTTTGAAAAACACCTTTATATTATTCAATAGAAGGGGGATAAATTAAATTAAATGATTTGGAAAATCAGTCCTTTTCAGACGTGGTTATGACTTCTAGTATGTAAAAAAAAAAAATCCCCTGTTCCTATTGCTAACCTTAACACTGGAGGTTTTCAATAAGGAAGGCTTGTTATACAAAGTAATAAATGGATATGCTTGGGCAAAGCCCAAAATGAATCATTTGATTCTTTGGTATGAGTTGTCAAGTCTTAAAAATCAATTTAAAAAAATAGAAATCATTTCAGAATTGTAACTAGTACCTCAATTAATTGGTTTCAGTTCTGATCTTGACTTTGAAACATATTTCCCATTGTAATAATTGTGAAACTTGAGATCTTAGGCAGTTTGCTTTTTGTAATCCAAATGCAATTTTCTAATCAGCTATTGATGGTCATGCCCCTCCTTTGGAGGGAGAACCAATATGTATCGGAGAGAATTTATATTCCTAGAACACTAATGAGTATACTGTGAAACTATTAGCAAAAGCATATTTGTTGCTATGAACCTCCAGATTCTTTCAATTAACTGTTTTAAATGAGACGTGAAAATTTGCAGTTTATTTGTTTAGTCCCACCTCCCAATACTGATTCAATAAACATGAGAAAATCAAGGGGCACTTCATAACAACACCTGCTGACCAGCTTAGGCTGTCCGTGCTATTGACAGCTAATTTCAATCCTGCCTCTCACCTGCCAGTTTGAAAGTGTACGTCCCTCCAGACACGCTGTTAACTTAGTACAAGGGGAGTAGCGAGGTGCAGCTAATCACGCTAAACTGCCCGAATTCCTCATTATGAATTTGACAATTTCTTTTAAGATGCTCTTCCCGTTCCCAACATAAAAGCCATGACAAACTTCATTTTCAAGAATTAGAGTGGTAAAAACACTGGCTGGTGTGGCGCAGTGGACAGGCACCGTCCTTCAAACCCAAAGGTCACTGGATCGATTCCCAGCCAGGGCACATAACCAGGTTGCAAGCCAGGTCTCCAGCCAGGTCCATAGCTAGAGGCAGGTGAAAGGCAAGCATACATTGATGTTTCTCTCCCTTTCTTCCTCCCTCCCTGTCCTTCTCTCTAAAAATAATGAATAAATTCTTTAAAAAAATGTTTTAAAAAATTAGAGTGGTAGAAGACCATTTACATTTGTGGATAATTTTGTATCTTTTTAACTGCTCTCAAAAATTTGAAACCTCCATATAACATTATATGCCTGGGAGCCTATATTTCATATTATGTTCCAGCTGATCAACCTGAAAATGTGTTTTTATTTTTCCAATAAGCTTAAAAATTGCTTCCAACCTCCTCTCTGAAAAACATCTGCACGAGGCAATAGAATTATTAGATATATATACTTGAGAGTCACCATTATTTGATGCACCCTAAAGATGTGTTAAATTCAACATACATATTTCTGCCCCAGTTAAAAACTGTAATTATTTAGTCTATGCCACTATATGAATTAGCCAAGAAAATTAATTTCATTATATATATTTAAAATAGTAAACTTGAAAAATGCTTTTAAATTTAAGCAACTCTCTCACTAAATAAAACTATAGACACAGGGAAATGTATTTACTCTATTATTATCAAAATAATAAAGATAAATTAAGAAATTATTTTAGTCAGAGAGAAATGTAATAAAAAAATAAGAGTTTAAGAGATCTGTAAATATATATTTCTAGAAAGAAAAATAAAATATTAATCCACATTTCCAGTGAAAATATACTATAGGAACTTAACTCTTTTTTATATCAATAAGCCTGTGGTAAAATTGGACTTGTTATTGCTGTTTCACTTAAAGTCATAATTTTCAAGAAGTTACAAAAACATTAAGTGAACACTTAGTAGAATAATTTCTCTTGTCCAAAAGAGAGTTAGTGCTATGGCCAAAAACTAATGAGCTAAAAGTCATATTCCTATCCCAACACTGGATAATGCAATGTAGATAGAAACCAAAAATGATGAAGAGAAAGGCTAATTGAATTGACATGCAAATCTTTGCACAAATTTACAGGGGGCCTCTATATAGAAGTTAAGTTGTTAACAAAAATTAAAACAATCATATTAACTAAACTGAATGAATTTGCACCTTGAGATTTTTCTCCCATACATAAATAATTGGGGAGAAATGGAATAAAGGGCATGTAACACTAGGGTTTTGTGATGGAAGTTGAAATTACTGACATACTAACTTTCAATTATTATTGATATCCAAATATGGTCTTAAGATACGAATAAACATTTATTTATATGGAGCATAATGTTGTCAAGATAGAGTGATTATAAATTATCAGCTATGTAAGATATTTTGTATCAGGCACTTAGGTAACTTGCAAATATAGTTATGGCATAAAATTTAGATATTATTTATAAATAACTTAAATAAAGCATGAGGTCAGTTATGACAAAAGTATAGCAAAAGATTGAATGTCAAAGTCATAATAAAATTAAATTTAAAAACATTAAATCTGAAAGTTCAGTATTTTAATGTTCATTGAGATATATAATGTAAATAGATATGTGTGCATATTATACAACTTATAAAATTTAAAATAAAATATAAATATATTTTAATAAAGAAAATTTAACTTTGATATATTTTATAGTTTCATTTTATTCATTTAGATTTATGCCATGGCTTTATGAAACTTAGATACATTTTAATGATAATTTTATTATAAAGCTTCTCATGTTGCCTTAGCTGGTATGGCTCAGTTGGCTGGAGCACTGTCACATGGATCAGAGGGTCACAGGTTATTGTTTTTTTAATTTAATTTTATTGTTGTTGTATTACATCCATCCCCTTTTAACTCCCCTCTGTCCCCTTCCCCACTCCCCCAGGGTCACGGTTTTGATTCCAAGACAGGACACATGCCTAAGTGGCGAATTTGGTTCCTGGTTGCGGTATGTTCAAGAAGCAACTAATCTATTTGTATCTCACATCAGTGTTTCTCTCTCTCCCTCTCCTTCTCTTTAAAATCAATATGCATATCCTTGGGTGAGGATTTCAAAAAAAGAAAAGCTAACCATGTTCATTGTAGAGAATTTGAATGCAAAAGTCAAATGAAAAAATGAAAATAGTGACAAATTCCTATTATCTTCTGCATTTTGAGTACATTTTTCATGACAGATGAGTTAGAAAAAAAATTCTACCTATAGCTTATCATTCCATAAGCCACAATGTAACAATCTACATTTTGCATGAAATTACACAAATAGTTTCAGAACTCTTATCCATTAACAGTCTTGAGTCCTACAGTTCAATGCAAAATATTGTAGTCTCCATGGTCAGACCACTCAGCTTCCCCCATGGTTCCACGTCTTACTTGTTGTATGACCTTAAGCACATACATAATTTAATCTTTCATGCTTTGCTTTTCTCACATTGAAAAGAATGGTAATAATATACCTATCATAGTGTGTTAGCAATCACTAGAAATTCAAAAGTAGAATTTTGTAAGAATGCCAAGAATATACTGATGTTTAATACAAGGATAATACATCTAACCCATAGGATGTGTGAGGACTAATTAGAAACTAGATGTATTATGTTCCATAAATGCTTCAGTAAGTTTATTCACATTTTTATCATTATTATTCATTCTATTAATGTTATACAATTATCAGTATAAGCCTACCAAAATCGGCTTCTTATCCTCATAATCAGTGAATGTGAAATACCTAAATATTTTGTGCTTTAAGCAGATTTCTTTAGAAATCATTCATGTTCTCATTCATACTTTAATAATAGGGAGGAACCAGCCATTCAATGTCCAAAATCAGGAAAAGTAACATTGTTTTTGGAGGTTACCGTGGATCCTCACTTTTTCTTTTCTTTGAGAAAAACAATAAAAGTGCACAGATTGTGGCCTGCTTTTCCCCACCACCTCTCACGCCGAACCACTTAGCTTTGGGCAGTAAACAAGCATGGAGCCCTTGTCACCTGCTCTCAGTCACTGACTGAGGGATCCTTGGTCTGAGGCTCACAACTATTCAGCTGGTTCAAAAGCTCACAAACATTTGAAAGAAAGGCCATGATTTCTGTTTATTGCTTACTGCACTGAGTGAAGGGGAAACTGTTCATAAAACCCTTGAACTGTTTTCTAGCTCATAGTATCCTATATTATTCTGATTGAATCTAGTCTAATAGTACAGGTTTAACAGATGACAAAACATTATTTTCTATGCTTATATGTCAATATAGGTTATTACATGCTATATACATACATAATATACATATTTTAAAATTGATTAATTATATTTTGAAGAATGTGTATATATGTATAAATATTCCAAGGCACAGCAGAAAATATGAATTTTGTAAATACAGGGTGAAGCAAAAGTAGGTTACAGCTGTGAGTATGCAGAACACAGAACTTAATTCTTGTATATCTATTTTTTAAATTACAGAATGATTTCGCACAGTAACAACTGTAAACCTATTTTTGCTCTACCCTGTAATACCTTTCGATGGCTTATGTAGAAAGAACTTCAACTGAAATCCATTCAAGGATAAGAGCCTCTGTACAAATTTTGAAAATACAGCACGTGCCCTCCTGCTACAGGTAGAAACAAGGGTGAATGCACAAAAATACAGCATCTAGATCTTCCAACCTTATGTCATTGCTTGGGCTCCTGCATGTCGGCTGCTTGGTGAAGTGATTCCAGCAGGGTTGAAAGTTATTCCCCAATTTGTCAAGCACTGCATTTCCAACTTACAGAGGCATGAATGTCATGCTGGCCATCTCCACACAAGGCCAGAAGCCTCAGAAACAAGCTGAGGCAGCAAAAGGAGGTACAGCTGAGGCAAAATGGTAGGCATGGCTGAATGAAGCTGTTCACAACAAAAATGGCCAAAGTAAGACAAGTGGTGCCAAATTTGGGGAGTGGGTGGGTACACAAGGGGAGTCTGATGCATTTATAAATATGGAAATCGCCATTTAGTAAATCATACTAACCCTTACAAGAAAAGAGTTGATCTATATTCTTTATCCTAAAGGAATAATCATTTACTATTGAAAATAAATACTGAGAATAACATTAAAGTGAAATTTTCTCTTTAATGTTTTCCAGTTTAATGCTATCTAAATGCACATTTACAATATTGGACTTGTTTTTCTTTGAAAAGGTTTATAGTACTTGCTTTTTAATGTTTTTCTTAAAGAACAGAGCATAACTCAGTATTAAAAATACAGACATTCTTATAATATCATTGCGTGTTTGAGAAAAGAAAATGAGATACAGATCTAAAATATGCCACCAATTAGCTCCATGTCCCTAGTGGGTCACTTAACTTCAGTCTACTCTTCTATATACACATACATTACTCAGTTCAAATGACACATACCATCTAGAAAGCAGACCCTAGGAGTGCACTTGTTTGAAAGCCAATGCTTCTTATTGATTGTGTGATCCTGGTTGCATGTGTTTTGACTCTCTGCTCCTCAGTTTCCCCATTTAAAAATAGAGAAAATAATAGTACCTATTGGATGCATGTGATGTGTTTAGGACACACTTTAAGATGGTGCTGAGAAAGTAGAGTACATACCCAAAGAGATGAACTCATTTGCCGGATGTCACAGGTTCTGGTTCAAACCTCAGGACTAGAGCCCAGACTGCTAAGTTTCATCCTATTCCATTCCATGCTGTTCCCATAGTACCTCACATAATAGTCTTCATGGTGACTTTCTTCTCTAAAATGCATTGATTTTATTTTTTAAAAGAAAGAAAATCAGTACTTTTAGTTACATAATGATCTCATCACTAGTCACTAATCAAAAAGTTTAGCTAATCATATGTATAGATATATTTTTATTGCTTTGAAGTGATTTTAAAATATCTGATTACATGCCTTATTTTTAAGCTTCTACTTGGAAAGTATCCAGGTTCTTTGCTCTGAAAGATTTATTCTGATTATTTTAGAAGAATTGCTACTTTTTAGAACTCCAGCTTCATCCTATTTTGGAAATTGAGAAAACTGACAAATGGATTCTTCCAATAGATTCCCTAATACCTTTCAGGGCTATTCAGCATAAAGTGGATTTATGATGCCGAGTAAGACCTGAAATCACAAATCCTAAACCCAACAACAAGTAGGAGAGAAATTCCCTGGAGGTATTACTATGGAAACCAGAGAAGCTCAAGTTAGCCATAATAGGAGGAAAGGAAAGCTGGGCACACGCAGAGCCACAGAGGAATTACACCCAACTCTATCATGGCAGCAGAATTATGCTTCTGATCCTTTCCAACACATGCCTTTGTTCCAAATGCTGGCTACCAAGGTAGCACTGGGCTGTGTGAACACCCCTGGGCAGCAAGATGAGTCATTCCAATTCAGAGTCACTACTTTATAACAAAAATTTATTTCAAGCTACATTAGGCTTCCCCAGCTGGGCTAAACATGACTGTAATATAATGTTTATTTCTAAACTATTAAAAGGGAGCTTTCATTCAGTAGCCAGTGAGCTGAGACTGCTGTATGTTCAATTTCCAGTGAATTTAAGAGTTATAAATTAGGCCCTGGTCTTCAGAGTTATAAATTAGAGCCTGAAAGCCCTCTGCTTGAAGAGAATTCTGAAGAAAATACTCACATAACTTAAAGTGGTTTTAAGAAACACCCACACTTTGAGCAATGTCTGGGGGGAAGAGTGGCTATCCAGATATTCCATACAGGGATTAATAAAGGTTTTAATTGCTGGCTTTGTGTATAAATAAGGTCATGTTGGTTTTATCTGTATATCTTGCACAGCATTTTCAGCAAGGGTTGTGCATTCTGTATTCTCAATTTAGTTCCAACAGTCAATATGCTGAAACATACTGGATACAGAAGCTCAAATACTAAAATAAGCACAGACATTTTAGAATATGTTAACACATTAATTACTAATGTGAGAATTAACTAAGGAGGATTTTATTTTTGGGGTTTCTTTACATTTACCTTCCTGCAGAATTTCTGTTTTCTCCTTATTAGATGAATTTATTATTTTATTTTGTGTTCATCACTCATATATCTCATGTTTGGTCCTTTATGAAATGAATACTGCTCTCTATTTCCTTCTGGTATTATACTATTAAACAACTTGTAAGTTTCAAAATTAGGTTGGTTATTTGCATTTCAGAAAGCTGAAGAAAATCAGAGTGTGAAATCTTGCTTGCTAAGCATGTCATAGATAACATGGCCTGCCGGACAGCATGGACAGCAAATGCTCCTACTCACCTGGAGAAAAAGGGGTGTCCTGTGGTACATACAATCATAGCAGGACTTCCCTTTCCAGGGGTTAAGTTACAATTGTCCAAACTGCAACATGCTTGGTAAAACCCTGAACTTGGAGTAAGTAAATTTAGGGTTTCAGCTTCATTTAGAAACTACTCATTTATGTGATTTAAGGAATGATAGTATTGCTGTTTTGGGAAACTGCCTTTTCTTTTGGCACTATCTATGTACTATGTATTTATTGGAATGAGAATGCACAAGCTTAGGTCTTATAAACATGGTAAATTCCTATCTTCTGATCATTTAGATAGAAAATGCCATATAAATATTCAAGGCTTTTGAGCCATTTTTCAGAATCCTATGAGATGGTATTGGGTTTCTGTAGCCTGTTTTAGGATTTGCAGGGAATTAAAAAAAAAAAAAAAAAGAAGAACAAGTGGTAATTTCACAAAAATTATAGATGCAATACTTGCTGAGATTCATGCTTTGGTCTGTTTAGTGAGTATGTATCTATATATGCAATCTATCTAAATATGTGTGACTAGGTGCCAATTATTTATATATGAAAATATATACACAAAACAGGTACTTTTGTATATAATGTTGAATTACAATATATTCCGGATATTTGTATATAAGTATATAAAATACTTACATAATAGCTGATGTTTTCTTTATTTTCATAATGTACCTCAGAGATTTTGACTTACAGATTGAGTAGCCGAAAAATGCACTAGACAATAGTATCAATTTTCAGAAACATTTTCTGGGGTCTAAAGTTGATCTTTAATTAAGTTTTCCATCAATCTCTTATCTCAATTCCTCCACCTACCACCCACTCAGGGATCTACAACACCCTGAACTTGCTCTTGTAAAGATCTCTCAATCAGAAAGTAATTTGTGAAAGCATTGAGACCTGAGAAAAATCTATATGTGAGGCTTCTTGGGAGGAGGTGAGGGTTGAAAGGTAAAGTGTTGCAATATTAATGGAAATATTATCTATATTTTTCAGAGGAGAAAAAAGCATTTGAGAATTGTTTAGAACCATGCAGCTAATGAAGATTGATATGGAGGGTTAGCCCCACATACTCTGGTTGTAAATAGAATACCTCTTCATTTTTTCAAACAAAAAAAATCATTATGTAAGTAATAATTGCATTATTCTTCTGTAGACTTGGGAACATTATGGATATCATTAAGATTTGACTTTAATCATATGTTCATTTCCAAATTTTTTGTAAGAGTAACTATATTGTATATTTATTATCTATGTGATCATATTTTCTTCTACATTTAAACATGAACACACACATGTGCCCATATGCACAGAAATACACAGGCATAGCTACTTAATGGAAAAATTAAGGATTGATTTTATATGATAATCATTTTTAATAAACAATGGCATACTATGTATTTCTCCTAAGTGTTTTCTTAACAAAATATGTGTTTTAGAATAATTACAGAGTAACAGAAAAATTGGAAAGATGGTAGAGAAAGAGTTTCTGTGTACCCTTAACCTAGTTTCCTGTATTAACTTCATACATTACTGTGGTACATGTGTCACAGTACATTAAACAGTATTGACCCACTGTTATTTACTAAAGTATATACATATGTATTTATATTTCCATATTGATACATATTGATATTTCCTTAGTTTTCATTTTTTATTTATTTATTTATTTTTAGGGAGATAGAAAGGGAAGGAAAAAGAAAGGAGGAGAAACATCAATGTGTGGTTATCTCTCACATACTCCTAACTGAGGACCTGGTCAGCAACACAGGCATGTGTCCTAACTGGTAATCTAATCTTTGACCCTTTGATTTGCAGTCCATTGCTCAATCCACAGAGCCACACCAGCCAGGTAGATATTTCCTTAGTTTTTAATCTGATTCTTCTATTCTCTTATAGGATCCATGCTAGAATATGATAATGTGTTTATGTGCCATGTTTCCTTTCATTCTTCTGGCTGTGATGTTTCTCAGACTGTTTTTGGTGACTTTATTAACCCTTCTGATCATCTGTAACCCCATGGAAAATAACTTCAACAACTAGAGAACAGTGAAAATACAGTTCTCTCTGCCTTTAGTCTCTTTTCCAAAGTTGCGCAGGTCAGTGATTTTTACCCCAACCCCTTAAGTGAAATTGTATCATATATTTTGAACATGTATAGTTAGATTGTTTGTTGTGTGTGTGTGTGTGTGACAGTCTATATTCTATCCTGAATTTCCCCAGATTCTTGCATCATTTTGTAAATTTACACACTTGTTTGTCCTTTGTGCTGTCAATGTCTATGGGTCTTGACATATGCCTAGTGTTACCTATACATCTTATTATAAAAAATACGTTCATTGCTCCCCCAAAACCTCTGTGGTTTATACATCAAAACCACGTACACCCAGATCTCTGGCAGCCAGTCATATGTTTAGTATCTTTATTGGTATTTTTTGTATGATATAAATGGAATGATACTGTTTACAGTCTTCTCAAACTGGCTTCTCTCACATAACAACACAGATTTAAGATTCATCCCTTTCTTTTCATGGCTGGATAGCATGCTGCTTTTTAGTCCTGAATAGTGTTCCATTGTGTAGATGTATTACATTTTAGTCATTAACCTACTTAAGAATATCCAGGTTGCTTTCAAATTTTGGGCAATTATGTATAAGATAGATGTGTGGACATAAGTTGTTAACTAACTTGAGTAATACCTAGGAGCATGACTTGCGTCATCAAGTAAAGCCATATGTAGCTTTGTAAGAAACTACCAAATTATCTTACAAAATGATTGCAACATGTTGAATTTCTACTATAGACAATTATGCCATCTGTAAACAAAGGTAGTTTTGTTTCTTCTCTCCTAATATGTATACCTTTCATCTGCATTTTTTATTTTTAATCTTATTACATTAGCTGAGACACCTATATGACGTTGAATAGAAGTTGGAAAGAGGATATCCTTGCACTATAAAGAACATCTTGAGCTCATTTTACAATTACTAATTTTCTCTTCCCTTCTATGGGGATCATTCCTGGATCTTCACAGTAAGACATAAAGCTCCTGGAACTATGGAGAAGTCACTAACCCCTGTTATTCTCAGGAGTTTCTCACTCTTGTGATAATTTACACCAAGCCTCCAAAAATGTATCAAAATTGACATTCTG
Organism: Noctilio leporinus; assembly: GCA_004026585.1. Classification (NCBI taxonomy): domain Eukaryota; kingdom Metazoa; phylum Chordata; class Mammalia; order Chiroptera; family Noctilionidae; genus Noctilio; species Noctilio leporinus. Next base: position 240,212 of record PVIW01000064.1, read on the forward strand.
TTCCTCCAAGTTTATGATATGTAAGGTCTTGGTGGTATGTAAGTCTGTGTCCCCTGATTTCAGGGTGGTAGTTTTCCCAGGAACCTCATTTCTAATGGCTCCATGAAAATGTGGTCCTTCAGTGTGTCCACATTTTTTGTTGTGATAAGGACACAACAAAAAAAAGCAATGACTTCCAAGCTTTTTAAATTTTGAAGCAGAAATCAGAGTCTCAACTTTTTTTTAAACATGGAAATATCCTTTGGAAATGTTTCTATATTGATTGCAATGAAGTGTTACCTATGATAGATTTTCTTTTAATGAAGTATAATTATGCCATTTTCTTAAATGAATATTTAGGTGTTCCTAGCTTTGTTTTAATGATTTATATTTTATTTTACAAAATAAAATTTTGCAAAAGCAGAGCCTTGGTTGGTGGCACAATGGATAAGTCCCTGGTCTGTGAACCCAAAAGTTGCTGGTTCAATTGCAGTCAGGTCACATAACCAGGGTGCAAGCCAGGTCTCCAGCCAGGTCCATAGCTGGAGGCAAGTGAAAGGCAACCATATCTTGATGTTTCTCTCCCTCTCTCCCTTCCCCTCTCTCCAAAAATAATAAATAAAATATTTTTTTTTAAATTTGCAAGACCGTATTTTTAAGTTGCTTAGGATATTTCTTAAAATATGTTATTTTTTTCCTTCACAACTTTTTATATTCTCCCTTTGTCAGTCTCCAATTATAGTTAGGTCAAGTTATTATATCCTCAAATCATTGAAATTGTATTTAATTGTTTTCAATCCTTTCCCTGATTTGTAGGTGAAATAATTTTTTAGTTACCTTGTTTCACTAATATTTTCTTATCTACTTTCCAACTGGCTCTTACTGCTATTTTGTTGATTTTTAATTTTTATTTTTATTATTATTATTTTAATTTGTTTTTGGACAGAGGAAGGGAGGGAAGCAGAGAGGGAGAGAGACATCAATGTATGGTTGCCTTTCACCTGCCTCCAGCTACAGACCTTACTGGGGACCTGGCTTGCAACCTGGTTATATGCCCTGGCTGGAAACAGAACCAGCAACCTTTAGGTTCATAGGACGGTACTTTATCCACTGTGTCACCAGCCAGGGCTTTGATTTTTCATTTTAATTATTGTAATTTCATTCTCTAAATTTAATTGGCTATATTCGTATAATCCATATAGTCATCACATTCTATTTATGTCCTTGAATATATTTATAATAGCTGACTAAGTCCTTTCTGCTAATTGCAACATCTGTGATATATTACATTCAATTTCATTGAATACTATTCCCATCCTTTTATTTAAAGTGCAAGTCTAATGTTTTGTTTTGTGTTGTGTTGTTAGTAAATGCTAGATATTGTAGAAGACAAGATATAAGGGCCTTAAAATATATTTTCTCTTTTTAAAATGTGTTGAGTTTGGTCTGGAAGAGATATAAATTGCAAGAGACAAATTTTCTTGATCTTGTCAAACTTAACTTCACAGTGTTAAGTAAAATTTATTCTGATATTGAACTCACCCTAGGGCATTACTTTTATTTTGAAGTTATGTCATTTCTGGATCATCAGTTGAATATTCATGGATCATAGTGAGATCTTTACAGTTCTTTTTAGGGTAGATCACCAAAGTCCAAGCTTTAGAGATCTCTGCTATTTCTTTTGAGCTCTTAGCCTCAGGGCATCTGCTCTCTACTTGGCCTTGCAAAGTCTTGCTCTGCTCAGTGTGGATATACTCTTGGACGGGATTTTGCAGGTAAATGCCACCTGGGAATCTTGACCCTATAGCTCATTCCTCTCTGGTCCACTACCTCACAAATAGTACCCACCACAGAAGCTCAGGCTTTAGTGTGTCCCTCTTTAGTTAATCAAAAACACTCCTCTCTTTGGACCCTGCTTCCTTCTGTTATCATTTAGGAAGTTCCATCAGGCAGAAATCCACTATAGTGTGGATTTTCTCTTGCTCAAGTATCATATTTTAATATTAGTTTGGTCCCATCTTTGAAAACAATTTCCTCCTACCTGTTGATAATTTTATAGTTAGTAGAAAGATACATATATTTCCTGTCACCCCAAGATGCAAGGCAAAATACAAAAGGGACTGGTATATGTGGCAAGAAGTTAAAATAATATAAGCTAATACAAGACAGACCTTATACTTCCACTTCCTATAGAAGCTTAGCAATTTTCCTTTTCTACTGTTTATTGACATTACAAAAAGTGCAAAACACACAATTTCCAGAAGAGTGAAGACAGTGATGTAACTGCAAAAAGAACTTTTTAAAAAGACATTTGTGGCTGCTGGAAGGTTATCTATAAACTTATCAGAATAAAAACACATTTGGGAAATGTTCATGGGTTTTGATGTTGCATTCATTTTCAAGAAAGCCATTAAATGTTGGCTTTGTCAAGGAACAAAAGAATAAATAAATATTTTATATTAGACACCTTCAATTCCCAAAGTCAAAACTAGTATTATTACTTTGGTTTATAACCTAACCCAAGGAAAAGATAAAGAATGAGAAAATGTTTTTGTTGTTGTGTTCTGACTTGAGTATGCCTCATTAATGAATTATGTCTGAAAGGGAGGATAAGATTATAAATGTCCACCACCCCAGCTCAGAAGAAAGGGAATGAAACTCATTTATCTTAATTGCTCAATAAGCCAGAGATATTTTAGGCAGAAGTTATAACCCAATAGAACCTTTGTTTATCTTATATGAATAAAGAAAATACTAGAGGCCAGGTCTGCATATGGAAATAAAACTGCAGTTGGCCATTGGAAAAATAGACTTTGGTGTGATAGCAAGATTTTACATCAAGACTTAAGAAAACATGACTCAATTTTGAAATGAAATAAATACCACTATTGCAAGTAAAACCTTTCTGAAACTAGTGGAAATTTGATGGTGTAAAAAGGGTAAATAAATAATTATTTAAATGAAGGCAAGCTATAAAAATATGGCTTTTGAATAGTTTGTTAGAATTCAGACATACAACAATATATAAACCTTACATGTTCTTCAAATGTCAGTTCCTATCGCACATCACACCTGAGATAGCAATAGCAATCACTTTTTAAAAGGCTGTTCCTTTATAAGGTAACAAAGAACTTCATTTATTCAATAATAAACAAATACTATCTTCCTTAAGAAATACCATGCATTAATCTAGTTCTTCATGTGTTAAAAAAAAAATCATGGCATAACATTCTGCTAGACATTTTTTTATAAATAAAATGGCATCCTGGCCCCATTATTTCATAAAACACTGTATAATGTACCCCATATTTGAAGAATCACAAAATTTGGTGGTGCATTGAACTCTCTAATCTAAGGTTATCTAATAGTAAATATATCTATTTAAGAGGATGTATAAGATAGTAACTAAAAGAGTATAGTTTATAAAAGGTTTTTGTATTGGTCTCTCCATAACACAGTCTTAGCACACACTCTTTTATTATAAAATTGTTTTGATATAAAACAAAAAAAAAATGTCTAAACAAACTTTAAATGGATTTGAACATAGACTGAAAAACCTTTTTCTTTAAGCTAAAAGAGTGAGTGAAGAATTGGTACATATATGGTACTATGATAAAAAGATATTGGAGAGCAAAATAAGGAACTGAAATGTTAGTGGTTTGTATTTGTTTAAGTAAATTTTGTATATTATAGCTGGAAAATGTTACTTTTTTGGAATATAGCAATTTACCTAGAAGGACCATTACTGTCTCTCAAAAGGAACATTTGGATTAAATGTATTTTAAAAATTAGGTATGTTCACATTTGAATAATAAAGTTTACTTTAGCATTAATTCCTTTTCCCAAGCATCCCCAGTTTGGGGGCCTTCATAACTGAAAATGTATATTTCCACAATTTAATTGAAAAGAATCTCATCTAATTTACATGCTAATATGAGAATATATATTGTCTATGTACACAAATCATATAATTTAGTAGTTTGCAAATTCCATCCAAATTCCATCATTCTTAGCATCTTTTTTAACCTAAAGATTGACTGATTTCACAACACACCCATGTCCAGTTGGTTGTTATTTAATACATAAAATGCTAACAAAATATAACTGGAAATGGATATTTCCATGGTTTAGTTGAAAAGAATCTCATCTATGAGATTCTTTTTCATATTTGAGAACATGTATTGTCTATGTAAAAAAAAAAAAAAACAAAAAACACCAATTCATAAGAACTTATGTACCCCTATGTTCATAGCAGCACCATTTACAATAGCCAAGTGCTGGAAACAGCCTAAGTGCCCATTAGTGGATGATTGGATCAAAAAACTTTTGTACATTTACTCAATGGAATACTACACAGCAGAAAGAAAGAAGGAACTCCTAACCTTTGCAACAACATAGATGGAAATAGAAAGTATTATACCTAGTGAAATAAGCCAGTCAGTGAAGGACAAATACCATATGATCTCACCTATTACAGGAAAATAATGAACAAAACAAACAAATAAAACAGAATCAGATACATGAATACAATGAATAGATCTTCAGTGGGCAAAGGGGAGGGGGGAGGAGGTGGGGAGGAAGAGGCAAAGAAGGGGAGCAGTTTAGTCAAGGCACTAGCATGGAAGAACCATGGACATGGACAAAAAGTGGGATTGACTTTGGGGGGAGTGGGTGGGTGGAGAAGGAGACAGAGGGTAAGAAAAAAGGGGATGGATGTAATACATCAACAGCAAAATTAAATAAATAAAATACATTGTTATGGGCTGCAAAATATGCTGGAGGGATAAAGTGAATTATGTTTTCTATTTGCAAGGTAACAATTTAATCTGAATTTATTTTGCAATGTAAAGTTGCCAAATCTCTACAGCTAGAGAATAAAACATCAAAGAACAGAACAATCTTTTTATAGTGTTTACAGTTTTTGAAGAGGCATAAAATTTTCAATAAATAAGGTAGATAAATGGAAAGTATATAGTCAATACCTGTTGATTATTCAGTGTATTTAATGTTTGAATTATGATAGGTATTTGGAAAAAGAATTTTGAAAGAAAAGATTTATTTTCAAAATGTAAGCCACTTACTAGGTGGAAATTATAGTCAATTCAATTGCAAAAATCTTTTAAAATTAAACTATATTCTCTTAAATCTAACATTAAAATGCTAAATTTAAGAACTAAATATGGCTTAGAATAAATTCTTCATACTTATGCAGTAACAATAATAACTAATTGCAGTTGAATCTATCTATATATGAACTAAATTATCTCAATAATACTTTACATGATACATTGTAGGTAGAATTTAAATTTTACAATTGATGAATCAGAGATCAAAGAATTTATTAGGCTGATTAAATTTGTATGATGGACAACTTAAGATAGGCCAGATTGTGTTGTAAAAACTAATGGCCACAGAATGTGTGTGGGTTAAAACAGCTAAAGCTTTTTTTGTGTTTTGTTTTGTTTTTATCTTTTAAAAATACTTTATTTAGTATTGTTTAGAGAGAGGGGAAGGGATAGAGGCAGAGAGGCAATCAATGTATGGTTGCCTTTCACCTGCCTTCAGCTACAGACCTGGATGGAGACCTGGCTTGCAACCTGGTTAGGTGCCTTGGCTGGGAATCAAACCAGCAACCTTTAAGTTCGCAGGTTGGTGCCTTATCCACTGTGCCACCAACCAGGGCCTACAGCTAAAGTTTATACCTTCATTGTGTTATAAATTTACCTCGTGTTAACTAGAGTCCACCCCATGTCCACTTTACTTGGTACCCTATTCCACCCTGGCATACCAGCAAACACCAGCAGAACATTTGAGAACTCAGAGAACTCAACTCCATTCTGACATTATCTAGCCAGAGATAGTATCATATTCCACAAGTTACAGGTTCAAGTTCCCCACCCACCCTTACCATACACTTCAGACACTGGACCAAGCCCAGGTCACCTGTGCTTCTGACAAACTGGCCACAGAATGGATAGTCCAAGGACCCCCATCCAACTCAGAATGCCAACCTCAAATCCAAGTCGTGGAAGCTTCACTACACAGACATGATTAATTAAAACACTGGCCACTGGGATTTATTTCATCTCCTGCTCCTTATCCATTGGGAGGTCTGGCTGATAGTACTGAAAATTCTAATGCTGTAATCCCATGGTTAGGTATCGTAGCAACAAGCTTCCATCCTTAGGTGCTTCCAAGTCACCTCATTCACATAACCAAAAGCACCTTTATCATTCTCAGCACTTTAAAAATTACAAGATTTCTGGAGCTGTAAGCCAGTAATTGTGGACAAATACCATACTATATGAGAAATATATTTTAGCCCTCTAAATGACCAAGTATGTTATTTCTTATAAGTCACTATTACACAAGGACAACTGACAACTAATTCAGATTCTGAATACATGTCTATCCTAATATTTTAAATACACTATTGTACATGACTTACTTTTGATAGATACAATTAGTATGTGCTATATGAATTAGAAAACTATTGATAAAATGCACATCATTTTCCTCCCATCAATTGATTGCATTTAAAATGAAATGGAGTAATTTCCTTTTCTAGTCATAAAAGATAATCTGCATTGGTAACTGCCCACCTACTCAAACAAATAAAGAATTGGACAAAATATAACAAATACCTGTTTTGAGATATTGGATAAAAGTCAGTGCAGGAGAACAAACCCAAAGGGAAAATCAGCAAGTTAGCTGAGCCCTATGGTTTATCTAGTTTATGGTCTGGAAGCATTTCACAGCTTCAGGAAAGCCTAGGAAGCCACGTAGAATTCAGCAGCTTTACTCTGATAAGGAGGAACAGATAAGTAGCGAGAATAAGATGGGAAGAGTATTTCAGAAAGATGTCTTTGATTGAAAATCTATACACACGTGTTAGCACACAAGCTGGATAAGAAAAAAAATGTAAAAGATAACAATGACAGAAGAGCTACAAGATAAATAAATTTCAGAACTCACGTGGGTCCAGGAATCCTGTATCAATTATGGCACTAGCAAATACGGATATTAAAAGTATACAGACACACATTCCAAATGTTTAAGAAAAATGTGAACAACATGAGGAACTAAATGGAGTTTATTAAAACAGGCTCAAATGAAGTATCTGGAGATAAAAAGTACAATGCACATTTAAAATAAAAAAAATATGTCTACTAAGATTAACAATATAGTCAAAACAAAGAAATATATGTATGATAATCAAGTTATTTTTGACAAATCTTTTAATAAAAATGTTATAGGGGAACAATAGCCTTTTTAAACAGTGTCACACGAACTTTGTTCTCTTCCCCTCAAAATAAATAAAAACTTCATTGTTTCAATAAATTAAAACTGACTGAAATGTATCATAAACCTAAATGTCAAAGTTAAAACTAAAAACATCTAGAATAAAAACTAATAGAAGATATAAGTCTTATCTGGGTAGGAAAAAATACTTAGAGCACATAAAGACCAAACCCTAAAGAAAAATAATATAACTTGAATTTCATCTAAATTGGAAACTTGTGCACTTTGAGAAATAATAAACAGGAAATGAAAATCTAAACCACAAAATGGGGGAGGGGAACTTCTGCAAAAGGCCATAGTTTGAATGTATAATGGAATCCTTGCACCTCAATAATAAAAAGATAAACAACTAGTTTGAAAATAGGTAAAATGGTTGGAACAGACACTACAACAGGGAACAAGCAAATAAATACATGAAAAAGGTGTTCAACATCATTAGTCATTAAATAAATGGAAATTAAAACACAAAGTGAACCAGCAAATAGAGTTGCTAAAATGAGTTATTGTGGGAATGAAAGTGGTTCTAATCACTTTTTAACACAGGTTGACAGTTTCTCATAAAATTAGACATGTAATTACCAGCAATTCTACTTCTAATTGTTTACCCAAGAGAAATAAACACATTTGTTCACAGAAAGACTTTAACACAAATGTTTGTAACAGTTTTATTTATAATAACAACCATTTAGAAGCATCAACAAGGGAATAGCTAAACATACTGTGGTATGTCCATGCAAGACTAGCCTATTCATCTAGAAAAGAACAGACTATGATATGAGCAACTACACAGAGGGGTCCCAACATCAGTCTGATGAGTGAAAGAAGCCAGGCACAAAATAGTAAAAGTGGTACACTTTCCTTATTTGAAACTGAAGAATTCAAGTCAAATATATAATGAGATGAACTAGATTAGGTTAGTGGTTGCCTGAATAGGGTGGGATTTAGGGAGAAGGGATGGCATTGAGTGTGAAATGAACAGATACATTTTTTAGTGTGGAAGAAATGTTTTGTATCTTGCTGTCTAGTAGTTGGGAAACAATGGTATACATTTGTCAACACTCTCAAAAACGGATATATTTTATTTTGTTTCAACTGTACCTGAATAAAGTTGACTAAAAATAAGATGTTAATAACCTAGGATCTAAAAAGAAAGCATGCCATTTAGCAGTTTATTAAGGAATATTTCAGTTTCCTTAGTATAAGAGTGCATGTGTTTTGTGGCTCACATCATTGTATTTGCTTTTCTCTGCCAACAGTGTGATTTGATATATTCCACCCATTTAGCTTATTAAATCATGTTTAGTAGAGCCACATTCTGCAAATGGAAAATTAAGCCACAACCTTTTTTCTCCTACTTTATTTGTCTCATAAAGTTAAAAGAATATACTTAAAATGAATAAAGTATTCTTATTAATCATTAAGAGTAGAATTAACCGTCTATCCCAACAGTTCTTCAAGAACTGGTATAATATACCAGAACAGGTTCAACATGAATAAAAGTGAAGTGACACATTCACCTGTGTTTCAGCTGAGATTATATTTCTTATAATTAGATATACTTCATATTTTTTAAATGTCTAGGATATAGACATTAGACTCTCACATTATAATTTTGATTATTTTCTCTTTAGTGTGAGGCATACTGTTTTCTTTCCTTTTTAATGTGCCTGTCCCTTCATATTTATCTCATTTCTGTTAATATTTCTCTTACAATACAAGCCATGGAAAGTCAACTTATAAGTAACTGGAGAGGGGAAAGAGATGGTTACAATTTGGGTGCAATAAAGGAAGAAAACATGATCATTCTATAGACTAATTCTAAAATCACATTATTTTAACAGTTTGCTATAAACTGGGGTCCATTTTAAGGCTCACTAACAGTACACCCACATGGATGTGTCTACCCATTGTAAATATGAACTGTTCACAGCTGATGGTACTTTTTTACTTATAGGTCTCCCTCCTCCATTGAAATCCTTTCTTACTCATGCTTTGAGAGACCTTAAATAAGTGTGTAAAAATAGTACAGTACCTCAATAAAGATTTGCTGAACGAACAAATGAACAAATGAACAAGTTAGGAAGAAAACACTAAAATTTTTCCTGTTAGAATCAGGGTTCCTAATCAGGAACATAGGAATGAAGCTTGCAATTTGGAGGCGATTAATGGAAGAGACACCACTTAGAGCCCAACATCTAACTCTCTGACTCGGCTTCTTCCCCCTGCAGTGCATTTAATCAATTTCCCAATTTTATTTTCACAGAACACTAGGCTTTTGTGCAATGCAGGTGGGTGTTTTGTTAAGAAGCAATCATGATGAAATAATTGGGATATTTAAAAATAATAATAATAATAGTAAGCAAGTTTCTGTGCAACAGAGTCTCAGGGGTTTTTGGATGACACTGCGCATTGTAATTTTTTCAAGTGAAAAATTTATAAGAAGCAGTGCTTCGCAAATGTTCATTTGCATATGACTCAGTAGGCAATTTTGTAAAATGGAGACTCCTGCATTATCCTGTGGAAACAAGTATTTTCTCATCAGTTCTGTTTGCCAGGACTAAGACATAGGAAGATGCAGGCTCCTCTCAAAAGGAGGGGCCCACCCAAGAGACTCTGCAGAATGGGCCCACTGTATTGTTTGTTTGTGTGAGGAAAAAACACATTTCCATTGTGCTAAAACACTGAATTTTGGGCATATTTATTGCAGCTCCCTGTATGACTAGTTCTGGGTGCATGTGCCTTGGTACCTTACATGGCGCACTTCCGTATGTAGTGGCTTTTTATAATGATATTCTGGATCCGTGTGTGTGTGTGTGTGTGATGGCATAATATTAAACTTGCTTCTGCCTGATTACATTTGTTTAATGACTTATTTTGCAGAATATTGCTATCAGACTTTTTCATAAATTTGTCCAAGTATAAATTTGAAACTTAGACTTAGAAAACTGAAAACACTGCTACTGTAACTAAGGTTCCACCACAACTTAAGAAAAAAACAATGAATTTTTCCTTGGAAATGGGTTTGGGTGTTTGTTTGTTTATAATTTCCTTTTTTATTATTGTTCTATTACAATTGCCCCAATCTTCCCCCATTGCTCTCCAATGCCCTGACTCTCCACTCCCATGGTCAATCCCCACCCTGTTGTCCATGTCCATGGGTCATTTATATTAGTTCCTTGATCAGACCCTTCCCTTTCTTTCACCTCTCCTCCCCCTCCCTCTTCACTTCTGGTCACTGTCAAGGTTATATGTTTATATTCACATATTTTCTAATATATTATTAGCTTAGAGGGTTATCAGTCAATAGTTCAGTCTAGTCATATAAAAGTAAAAATATCAGGAAACATATTCTTTTTTATTCACAGGATATTTCTTAACCCTTTCATGATGCAATTTACTAAACCAATATTCATTATAACAGATTGACGTTAAAAGCTGTCACTTTCATGTCAGGAACCCATGGCTTTTAGATCTAAATATAGCGTTAAAAGGCTCCAGTGTAATTGGAAAATGAACCTCAGCTATTTCTACTATTTGCATCCTGAGTATTTAAAACTTAAGTATCATACTAGCCTTTTAGGTTAGATTTATCTCTAAATTTAAAAAATGTCATTAAAAAATGACCATACCTAAATTAAAACAATACTATGATACTATACATAAGTAGACTCTGAAAATAAATTTATAAACATAATCAAGGTAAACAAGATTCTTTTTGACCAGAAGTTTATTTTCTTAAAAATTTTAAGGAATTATGATATGCTCTTGTTAATCATTTTTAATTTCATTTCAGTTTTTAATTATCCTTAATCTTCTATTTGGACAAATGTTTTTTTAAGTATTACCTATAGATAATGAAAATATTATATGGTTGGGAAAAAAGTGACTAAAGATAATATTAATAGGTAGATTACTAAAAATTGATATCTCCCTGGCTCTCTTTTCCTATCTTTTAAAATTTCTCTAGTATTATGTATAAAAATAAGTGTGTGTTAGTATCTTGCACACAATAAATTAATGAATAATACCATTTCTATATATTCATATCTTTTTATGTGTAGATCCTAATGTAAAATTCACATGTAAGGGGCAAAAGTGTCTTCCCTTTTTTCAGCATATTAACAGGATAATTCAAATTGAGACCTTTTAATGAACTCTCTAGAATGCATTATTTATAACAAAATATTTACATTTAACATTTAACAATTATTTTATTTTTCAAAGACTCCTGACAAGCAATTAGAATTGTCCCCAAATATAAACCTAATCATCTTTCTACAGATTTTCTCCATTAAAAAACTATGTAATAAATTTATTTTAAAAATTTAAAATAATTATAAAATACAAATTTGAATAGGTTTTTTAAAGTAAAAATTATAACCTTTTTATTTTTCTCACACTAGAGTACAGGTATTTATTATTTAAGACCTGAAAGTCTTTTTTTTTCCCCCCTGCGGATGTCCTGAGAACTCAACTCATTGTTCATTTGATCTACTAGCTAACATAAATTATATTTTATCAAGGTTGATAAAATTTTATGTTTTCTGATCTATCTTATTTCTTCCTTGCTACACTGCTTCTATAAATGTGCACCATTACTGCTTTATAGAACCAAGAACAATCTATAAGGTAAGGGAATTTCCGAATGACAAGCAAAACTAGGGTATCTGAAGGTCTATAGCAGACTAGCAAAATCACATCCAGCTTCTTAGATGAAAAAAATCTGATGTCATATTGCTTTTATAAAACTAAGAAAATTCCTTTCACACACACACACTCACACACACATATACACATTAAAACCACTTCTGAGCACATGCACTGCAACCTCCCTGGTTCCAACCATCAGCCTTTATTAACAGCATTACTGCAGAAGCCTCCTTCCTGACCTTCCAACTTCTCCTGTGTCCACATGTGCCCTCCTGCAATAATTATCTATAAAGTATTCAGAGAGATCATTTTAAGATGTAAGTGAAAAAATCTTACTCCTCTGCTCAAAAATCTCAAGGTCAAGTTAAATTTGTTACAGTGGCCACCAGTTCTGTGCACCACTGTTTAACTATTTAACTTATTTTCACCTACTCAACTCATTCTGCTTATGGTACATTTGTTTCCTTGCTATTTGTGCAACAACCCACATATATACTTACATCAGAGATATTTCACAAGTTTTTGCTTTATCCCCCTTATGTCTGCACTCTGATAACTTCTGTAAAGTCTTTGATCAACTATGTCCTTGTTCATGAGACCCAATATGAACACCTTAATGAAAACTACACAGGCACCCAGCCAACCACCCAGATCACTATTATCTTACATTTAATTTTCTTTAATTTTTAATTAACAGGTTTACTGCAATATAATTAAAGGACATAAAATTCACCTGTTTTAAGTTTACAATTCAATGATTTTAGAATATGTGTGCAACCATAACCATGATCTAATTGGAGGACATTTCTATAACCCCCTAAAAAAAACTCCATGTCCACATTCAGTCATTTCCTATTACCAAAACCAGCCTACACAACTACGAACTTATTTCTATTTCTATAGGCTTATCTTTTGGGGCATTTCAGGTAAATAGAATTTAAGGTATATGTTATTTTGTGTGTGACTTCTCTTACTTTACATGATATTTTTGTTTCATTCACCTTTTAGCATATATCATCATCATTTCCTTTTTATTGCTGAGTAGTATTCTATTTACTCGTTGGATATTTGGATATTTTCCACCTATTGGCTACTATGAACAATAGTGCTATGATTATTCAAGTGCAAGTTTTTGTGTAGGCATAGATGTTCATTTTTTTCTCCTCCAGTTTTACAATATCCATCACCTTTTTACATATCATAAATGTGCTATATATTTTGTTAATTATGTGTTGACTTTCACCAACCACCATAATCTATATTGAATGATTTCTGGTACTTTTGTTTAAAGTGTCTGGAATGGTTCTTTGTATAAGTAAAAACTGAAAATGTTTGTTGAATGAATAATGTTCATTTATACAGTGCATATCTCTGTTTCTAAGTAAGGTATATTTTTAACTGGCATACTTCTTCATGCTTCCACGTTTTCATCAAATATGTATGTATTAACCTTCTGAGCTATAGAAACCATGTTATGATTGATGTCTATAAACAAGGGTGGGATAGAATTTATGCTAAAAAGTCCACAATTAGATCATGGAGATGTATATGTAAAGAAATAATCACCGAATGATAAAAAAGAAACTATGGTAAGTAGAACACATCCATTCCCAAAGATATGTTCTAGAAATTGTGACTACATATCTAGGGGATATGTCTATCTCCTAGAAATTGTGACTATATTATGGTACATGCCAAGGAGAAACTAAAATTACAGATTAAGTTTTCTAATTAGCTGACCTTAAAATAGAGTACCCTGGGTTACCCAGGAAGGCCCAATATAATCAATGTGTCTTTCATAATTGATAGAGGCAAAAGGTCTGAGTGACAGTAGGAGGTGGATGATGTAAACAGAGTGTCAGAGTGATATGAAGTAAGAAAGAAGCAGCATAGCTTTGCTGGCTTTGAAGATGTAAGGATCAAGGAATTGTGCAACCTACAGAAGCTGGCAAAGGCAAAAGCATAGATTGTCCCCTAGAGATATTAAAAAGGAGTGCAGCTCTGCTGATCCCTTCATTTTAGCCTAGTGAAATCCATTTCAGAATTCTAACTTCTAGAACTATAAGATTATATCTTTGCATTGTACTAAGCTACGAAGTTTGTAATATAGCAGCAATGGAAAATCATAGAGAAACCATATGTACTAGCTAGACAAAAAAGAAAAGAGGTGGGCTGTGAATCCATTCTATTTATCAAGATCTTGCTCTTGCGTGCACTAAAATAATTTTTTCAAAGAATATTTTTTCCTCAGAAGTAGGAGACATGGTCTCTGCTCTTAAGGAAAAAAGTTGATAAACTAGTTGGATTTTTCCAATGGGAAAACACAACCATATGGGGGAGATGTTCAAAGCACACAATTGTGCCAACTGGATAATCCACCATCGTTTACATGGCCAGCCAGCCCAGAGAACTGGCAAGCAAGAAGCATCACTGTAGCAGCTGTTGCCATGGCCCCAAATCCTATGATAGCAACTGAAATAGAAACAAAACAAACAAGCAAATATAAAACCTCAGAGATCTTGAACTTGTAAAATGGAGAGGCAGCATAGTGTAATCAAAGGGAATACGGAGCTCCCTTAAACCATCTGGATACTAATCTGGACTCCACCCCACAATAGGTTTGTGACCTTGGGCCAATTGCCTAAGCATCATCTTTTTTCTTTAGCTCTAAAATGAACTTGGATCCTCCCAGCTATTCCCTGGGAACTGGCTGACATCACTTCTAAAATCAAATATTCTTTCTTTCTTTTATATATAAAAGATATAATCAAGGATAATGTTAGTATAGAAAAAAATGTGTGTGCATGATTTACTTAACAAATTTAAATTTATTTATTTACTACCTTCTTTATGCCAGAATGTTTTAAAATATATACATTTATAGAGAGAATATGTATGAAAAATATATATTTAGTAAAGCATCATAAGATTATGATAACTAAGCCAGTGTATTTTGGAGATTCTGAACATATAATTGGAAGAATAATTTGACATGGCCATGCTATCAGGCAGGGCTCTCCAGAATTTATATATATATAAATATATATATATATAAAATCTCCAGTGATTACGGAGGCTTCTAGACACCTAGGAAAGGTGACAATATATTTCCAGGCTAAGCCCAAAAACCTGAGAACCAGGAGAGCTGGTTGTGTGTTTTTCAATAAGAAAGCAGCCAGGCTCAAGACTCACTAAGATCTGATATTTTAGTTTGAGTCTAAAGACAGGAAGAGACCAATGTCCCAGCTCAAGGCAATCAGTGAGGAAAATGCTCTTACTTGGAAGGCCATTCGTGACCATAAGCTATTTCCATGGAACTCTCTAGAGTCTCAGGAACACCAGAAGAGAGCTACCTACTTCCCAATAATCCTCTTCCATTATTAACCCAAGTTCTGGTAGTCAATTAGCCATAGTAATGAAAAACATTTTGCTTTATCAAGTATACCAGAGTATGGATGGAGGGAAGGGTGGATAAAAGATATAGTGCCTAAGCACTGAGTTAAGCAGAACTTCCAAATATGGATAAATTTATGACATCAAACATCGAATCTGCTCATCACCAAGCCCTTATTATATGAAATGTTAAAGGGCCTTATTTAAGAAAAGGAGGATCAAAACTACAAACATTAAAATAACAAACTTACAACTATCAACAACAGAACCTGAAAAATGAAAAATAAAAAGGAAAACAAAAATAAACCAAGCAAACAATCAGAATAGGACTAGAATCACAGGTATGGGGGTTTTCAGGAGGGTTATCAACTGGGAGTGGAAAGGGGAAAAAATGGGGAAATGGTGCAGGGATTAAGAAATATAGCTGGTGGGTACCAGATAGATAGGGGAACGTTAAGAATAGAGGCAGGGGTGAAATCGGAGAACTTATATGCACAACCCATGGACATGAACAAAAGGTGGTGGGGCTGAGGGAGGAAACAGGGGGCTTGGGTGGAGGGGAGCAAAGGGGAAAGAATTTGGAATAACTAACAGCATAATCGATAAAATATACAAAAATGTTTTTCTACAAGAGTATAGAAAGTAACAAAAAAAAAACTGAATTTATTTAAAATCCCCCAGATATCATCACATACCTTTAAGTACTAATACGTTGCCAATCTCACATGACTGATACAGGTTTTTTCAAAATTCTAATTCTTGTTTGAAATATTGAATTAAATCATTGGTAACAAATTGTCTACTGTGTTTCATTACAATGATAAGTTTAATTTGGTTCTTTTTGGGGGATAAGCACACAAACACCTGGCTTAATACTCCCAGTTCTTGTTTTACACTGAAGTAAAAAGGGTATTACCTACAAAAAGCAGATTGACCAAAATTCAAATACACATGCAAGCCTAAATACAACTTACTATGATTTGCAGCAGCAGTACTCCCCAGTTTACAACACAAAATACTAAATAAAACAAAGGTATACTAAACAGTTGGTATTTAATAAAATTAAAATGGAAATTCTTGTATATAACTGGCATTGTTTTTATTGTTTGTGTATGGTGGTGAAGAACATAATAATTGCTTCATGGATTTTGGAGTCACTAACTTTTTGTTAATAAAATTTTAGTTTGTTTTGATAGCATCAATATGCCAACAATGTAAACAAAGGCCAACAATGGTTTAGTATTATTTAAAAAATAGTTTGACTTCACAGATACCCATAAAGTAAGTTAAGGATATCCAAAGCTTCCTAGACTCCACTTTGAGAATCGCTGCACTAAAGGGTAGTTGGAGAGCAGGACTCATGCTCACTCCAACCTGGTCAATGAGCATGATCACTCCATTCTGATCTGGTAGATGATCACTCCATTCTGATCTGGTAGACAACATGATGCAGCAGAATGGAGTGGTCAAAACATGTGTGCCAGAAATGTTCAAAACCACATGTTTATCAAAGCTGACATATGCTTATCAGAACTGCTGACACAAACAACATGTGTTTATCAGATCTCAGGGAAACATGTTTATGAGGGACTGTGAAAAGCAACTTGACTTGGCTTGCAACAAAGAACAGTATAAAAGCAAAGGCATTCGAACAGACAACTGAGAGGGCTGGGAGAGACAGCGATGCATCACTGCTCCGATGGACCCTGCTCCATCTGATTCTGCCTTATAAGATACTGATCAGCTGCCTCCCAGACCCAGACCTGATCTGGACTCTTGGGACTCCGGTTTGTTATCCCTCATGTGATATTATTGTTCCTGATGGTTTCTGAGTGTTATCACTATTCGATGATTGTTATTGAGGTTGAACCTACACCAATAAAAGCTGAGTGAACAGCATAGTCACACTCATGCTCATGTTGTCTATAGGGCTAGTGGCCTTATAGGTGGCACAGTACCTCCAGTCCATGGCAAAGGCTGGAGGTTGACTTAAATACTACATCACAAGTAATCGTTAAGGTTAGGGTGTTGCTCGAGACAGGGAGCCAACATGTAACTTGCCATAAATGCACAGCATGCTAAGGGCATCAGTCAGATTCTTTTCTAGAAGAGCTCTTGTTTTTCAACTAGAGTTTGGTTACAAGAGCCTCAGATATTTATATAAACAACATAGGAAAAGCATATTATTAATTCTCTTGAACATTTTAAAAACATCTTAAAGGATGTTTTTAGCCCCATTTTACATAGTAAGAAATTGAGACTAGTCTTTGTTGAAGATAGTAGACTTTAGTTCATATAAAAAGAATTAAATTTTTAAAAATGTCAGTCTCACATGGAAAGTGGAACTCAGGAAAAACAATGGCTTAGGTCTGTTTTAAGGAAGAAGTATACTTTCATTTATAAGCTCACTATTTCTTAGTAGTTAACCTGAATGACAGTAAAATATCCAGGAGACCTAAGTTCAGACAAATAAGTAACTACTTAACTGAAGGAGGTCATTGTTCATCCTGGTCAATGAAGTGGCTAGTATACAACCCTTTTTAAAGATGCCAACTCAAATTCAGTCTTTAAAAATGGCATATTCTCCTGACAAATCTACAAAGATCAAAGAAGGCTTTTAAAATATTTTTCTTTACTTTTATACATAAAGCGACCAATTCTGTTATTCAAAGTTTCTTTAATGTAGTTTTCTCCCCAATACAATGAGTTTCTTCATTAATCTCACTATTTGCTATTCTAAACCAATATATTATTATTAGGTTGGTTTGTTTGCTTGCTCTGGTACCTGCTCTAGATAGAAAACTTATTTTTGAATAAATTCAATATAGCTTGAAAAAATTAAATGTCCTAAATTACCAGTGATTTTTAAACTAGCTTGTAAAAAAGATCGACCCCATTTCTAAATAACAAAATCCCAGATCATACATTGTGATTATATTTATCTATACAATATACCTACATGTCCTAAGATATTAACTATGTTAATTAAACTTCTCTGACAAATATGCTTTAAAAAAGAACAAGAACATTATAAAGTTAATGCAGATTCCTAAAGATAATCCAGGAGTTACTAAATTTTTCTTAAATCATCACTTTAGATGCTGTTATTTCTAGCATAAATTAGCAGGGGAAAGTCTTTCATATACTCAAACGCTGGAATCTTTTGTTGCTACCATACCTGCTGGTTTGCAAACAAGAAGCCGATCATTTTAAGAGTGTTTTAAGTGAATAACTTGCAAACTCCAGTGATAGATAACCGTTAAGAATGAACAATTGGGACCATTTATAACCAAACAGCTGGCTGAAAACTTTTCATGCCATTCTTCTGAAATAAGCTCTCAAAGCTGTATAGTTCAAAGTGAAATATTTAAACAAAAAAGAAATTGGCATATGCACAATTTCTCCACCAAATTATGTGTCAACCATTAAGTTTTCCACTTGAAATAAATTAAATAGAAAACTGAACACCACGTTTCACTCTCTGTTAATATTCACATTTACAGCAGCTACAACTTGGGACACAGCATCACCAATGCCGCTCAGAGCCAGTTTATACTGAAATTAAGTTCTTTACACCGGGTACATGGTCGTCCACAACCACTAGCTAGTGTACGTATGAACTAAAATTCCTAGATTTGGGGAGAAACAGATGCTGCTCCCATCATCTGAACTGCTTCTTCTGTTCCTGGATTCGTGCTCAGAAACCTGTGGGGGTTTGAGCCTGCTGACCCTGCACACTGGAAGAGGCAGACTGCTGCGTCGCCTTCTGCTTTAACATTGTCCAGTCAAACGTGTAGTCATATTGGTGGTTCAGGGTCCTGAACAGAATGCGGAATAGCTGCCTCAGATACATGTAATTTGGGGCTTCCTCGAAGCGCAGCCCACGGCAATAGTTTAAGTACATGGCAAATTCCGTCGGAAACCCCTTGCATAACACTTCAACAGGCGTGGACATCTTCTTTTCGCTGATCTTTTCATACTTCTGCTTCTTGGTTGCAGCCTTTAGTCCTTGCCACGGCAGGTTGGTTCTATTGAAGTACATCAAAACATAGCCTAAAGATTCCATGTCATCTCTGCGACTCTGTTCAATACCCAGGTGCGCATTGATGCTCGCATATCGGGCGGTGCCAGTGAGATTTTTATCTTCTCTGTATGGTATGTGTTGCCGGGTCCGGTTGTCTCTGTACTTTTTGGCCAACCCGAAATCAATAAGGAATAGCTTATTACAGTGACGCCCGATGCCCATGAGGAAGTTGTCCGGTTTAATGTCTCTATGTATAAAATTCTTGGTATGCACATATTCAATCCGACTGATCATCTGGTCCGCTAACATCAGTACCGTTTTCATTGTGAAGCTTCTGGAGCAGAAATTGAAGAGGTCTTCGAGGCTGGGTCCCAGAAGGTCCAGGACGAGCACATTGTGCTCCTTCTCCTGCCCGTACCACCGGATGTGGGGGATGCCGACGCCACCCTGGAGAATCTTGTAGAGTTTGCTCTCGTACAGCAGCTGGGGATGCCTGGCCCTCTGAGATTCTAGCTTCACGGCCACTTCCTCGCCGTTGGTGATGTTGATCGCCAGATAGATGTCCCCAAAGGAGCCAGACCCGATCTTCCGAATGAGTTTGTATTTCCCTCCGACAATGAATTCCACCTTAGTGCCGCTGGTGCTCTCCATGCTGAGAGACGACGGTGGCCGAGGCTGGGGCCAAGCCCGACGCCACCACGCAGCGGACCGGGGCCTCTGGGCTACTCCCAGGCGCGAGGCTGCGGGGGAGGGTGGCAGGAAACAGAAAACGTGGGCTTTGGCGTCACAGAGCGCAGAATGCGCCCAAGGAACCTGATCACCGCGGCTCCGTCGGGTTTCTTTCCAGCATGTGTGCTGTT
Source organism: Noctilio leporinus (assembly GCA_004026585.1). Taxonomy (NCBI): domain Eukaryota; kingdom Metazoa; phylum Chordata; class Mammalia; order Chiroptera; family Noctilionidae; genus Noctilio; species Noctilio leporinus. The sequence goes on from PVIW01000064.1 coordinate 260,420, forward strand.
CTCCCCAGGGCAGCTGGTTTGGAAGCAGCGCTGCAGGCTGGCTAAGGGGCTTGTTGAGTTAGGGTGGAGATACTGCTGCCTCCACCGCCACCCGCGCGGCCTGGAGAGACCTCGCTCACTCCACGGATACGCCTCTTGTTACTCCCGCTCCAGGCAACGAAGAAACCCCGCAGTCCCGGAAGTCGCTTCTTCACCACCGTGGCGCAGGGCACTCTGGGAAAGGGGTCCCGGAAGCCGGCCGTGGGAGTGGGCGGGGCCGCACCCACGGGCTCCCTGGCACCCGAGGCTCTGAGCTTCTCTTTCATCGTCTTCCTGTTTCCCAGGGTGAGCTGTGCCCTGTCAATGTTTTGAATTCATGGAAAGTGTCAGTGCAGAGAGGCAAGCACGTCTTCCTTGGTTAGACCTTTGGCCTTTTGTTCTGTCCTCCGTGTTCTTCAAGTGGCTTTTTCTCTTACCAATCTTTTTTTTTTTTTTTAAAGTGAGAAACGTTCCCTCACTTTTCTCTGTTTCTCTGTGTGAACAATATTCGTTTCTCCTCCACGGAAGCATGGCAAGCTGCACCCTAATGGTGGGTGGAGTAAAGATCTCACTGTGGACCCCATGTAAAAGGAACCCTAAGAAGTCGTGGGAAGTTCTGGCTGATGGCACAGTGGATAAGGCGCTGGCCTGCGAACCCAAAGGTCGCTGGTTCGGTTCCCAGCCAGGGCACATAACCAGGGTGCAAGCCAGGTCTCTAGCCAGATCTGTAGCTGGAGGCAGAGGAAAGGCAGCCATGCATTGATGTATCGCTCCCTCTGCGCCTCTCCTGTCCCTCTCTCTATAATTAATAAATCTTAAAATATATAATTAATAAATCTTGTTATTAATAAAATCTTTAAAAAAAAAAGTCATGGCAGAGGCCAAGTCATAAAGCAGCAGCTACCAGCTGGTACCAGAGCTGGGCTGCTGGCCGACCACACGGTGTGCGTCACTGCTATGTGTTACCCATCAAGGATGTTGATCAGCACCAAAGGGAAAAGGTACGATTTCTAGAAGCTTGGCTCTTGTCTAGTTCAGTGCTTTTTATCTGCAATAACATCCCCATCAAAATTCAGTGGCAAATCTTAACATTTGTTTCAGTAAGTCAGAAATTGCAACAGTGCCATCAGTTGCTTTCCATTTCTCCTGGATTCATGCCCCTTTATTATTTTGAGGTTAAAATACTTTGTTCCTTTTAAAATAGTTTGATATGCTCATTTGTTACATTTTTTAAAAATGTCTCAGACACTAAAACCTATGGCTATTACTAATAGTCAAGTGAGGCACCTGCTGGCAAAGTTTTAATATAATCAGGTAATCCACAGTGTAAGCAATCCATAAAAATGCATGTGCCAAATAGCATCTTTCTGATGGCTTTTTGTCAAATAGGACTCTTTGTACATCATGTCTATGAAAAAAAAAAAAAAAGAGAGAGAAATGAAATTTCTAAGGCATTATGGTCGATCTCTCCATAATAGTGGATTTAACTCCCTGAATGTGCTTTCAAGTTCTTAAAATATGCTGAAATGCACCCATTTAATAAGTCACCCAATCTCCCTAGCCCCACCTTCACTACCTGAAAAGATACATGGAACAAATTATTGAACAATCTCCTTGACAGTGCCGTGTATTTCTGGTGAATAGATACTTCCAATGCCCTATTGTTAGCCATGTCTACAGACAGAACTCAGCTAATGAAATAGCTAATTAGATTTCTGTAATCCTGTCGTCATTGTGTTTGAGGTGACATTTTGTCAGTATTTCTCTTGTGGCTTCCTGAGTGTGATAGAAAAACATTTTCCCTTCGCCAACTTGGCTCTGGTTATTTTGCTGGAATGGTAGTTCCCTCTATTGGTGTAATGAAATCATTGCCCTCCCAAATATAGCTCTACCACTCAGCATTTAAATAGAAAAGAATAGGAAAATGATCATCAGATTAGTTAAACAGGCCCATGTTCAAAATTCATTTTGGAAACCAAATAATAGAATTGGATTGGGTTCAGAGTGAAGGAATGACTTAGGCATTATTACACACTGTAGCACATATTCATTGACTAGCAGAATGTGAAGGATTTAACATTCTAAATTCTTATTCTTATATCCGTAAAGAACTAAGTTCTTGAAAAAGTGGGGCAAGGTGGGGGGCTATTTTAGGCAACTTTTTAGACCCTAACAATGGTATTGTAGTCAAGAAGTGAAAGAGTATGACCAAAGCCACAGTTCAAGTATTTCAATACAAGTAAGATAGAAGATTATTTAAAATACTGGGATAATAATAGTGCAACTTAGAATTTGATAATAGTTTTGTATAAAAATAAAAGGATGTGGATACATTTGAATTATAATTAATGTTTATTTTCTAAAATTTCTAATAATTACTCTTGAGCCACCTTTCAATCAGTGCATAATTTCAGTATTAATCATTTTGAGAGTCATCACATTTTTCCAGATTGTATATAAGTTTGTTATTTTTAACTTGACTTGAAGGTAGAATCAGATATAATTCTCAAAGGCAGCAATCACTGAAGCTTCTACCAAGAAATCTTCAATCCATCCAGACTTTACGCTTATGTCCACATAGGTCACACCTGGGATACTTCTTCAAGTCCATGAATGACTTCTGCTACTTCTGTGCTGTTGAGGTGCATGGGAATCATCTACTTATATTTACACCAAGCACAAGGAATGTCTTTGATTCTAAGAATCCATAAGTACCTGGATACACAAAAGAGTGCTTTGCCATCCCAGATGTTTCAACATTATTCTAAATTGAAGACATACTTGTCCCTTTCATCTTAAGCTTATATGGAGTTAGGCCAGCTCTTCACCACGATACCCAGAGTACCTTCTGTCTTACAATTTCCTTGCATATACACTCATCACTTCTTAATCTCTATTTCCATCCCTTGTTTATGCTCAACAAATTATCTATGTTCTAGCCTGAAGGTAGAGGTAGGGAGACAGAAAGAAATGAAGCATTGATCATGCACATGGTACCTTCTCTAATATTAATGTGTCTTCTCTAAAGCTCTTCATTCTCAAAAGGTCCTTGGAAAGAAAAGCCAGGAACAAAACACTATCCGCTTTCTTTCTCCTATGCCATAGGCATTCCTAATGCATTAGGTGGAGAATAGCAAAAGCTGTGAGTTCTGAGGAAAGGGAAAAGGAAGAGAAAAGAAATAATGGAAATGACAGTGAGTGGAGCAAAAGTGCCCACTGATTCTTATTGCTTGTGTGTGGCTAGAGCAAAATTTTGTGATAACTTTGTGTCATCTTGGACAGATCAAAGTCTCTGAATTCCCTTCCTTGTGTGTTTCTGAAAAAGAATTGGATATAGGAGAGATTTCCTCAAAGTTAGGGAAAGAAAAGGAAGAGTTGGGTATTTTATCATACACACACGTTTCCCCCCTTATCCAATCAAACACCAATCTAGTTGTTGGTATAAAAGAATTTTGCAGATGTAATAAAATCCACAATCAATTGACATTAGGTTTGCGAGATTATTCTGAGTGGACCTGTGGGCATGACTTATTATAAGTTCTTAAAAGAGGTACTTAGGAATTCCCTAGGAAAAGAAAGAGACTCCTACTTATGAGGCAGCATTGGTAGGCAAGTGTGTGCGTGTGTGTATTCTTTCTGATATCTTGCATATTCTTTCTGATATATATTTATTTATTTCTCTAGTTGAGTCCTAACAAAAGAAACCTATTCAATAAACACATTTTTAATTCAACCATTTGGATTAAATGAAAATCTCACTTCTGAAAGTCAGCAAATCAGAAATTAACTAGATCCAAAAAAAGTACTCTTCTCAAAGCCAGCTAGTCAACAACAGTCTCATTCTAGGAATCACAACTCTAAAGATTATGCCTACCTAGTTATACCTTTAGAAGTAAAGTTAGCAAATCCCTCAACACCATGCTTCCCTGAATCCTTATATAAGATCGGTAGTTGCTCTGCTCAGAGGGACTGTGCCTAACCAAAATAGCTATCCTTTATTATAGTAAACAATAAATTCAGCTTTGTCTTTTTATTTCAGATATGGAGTATCAATTTCATCATCCCTCAAACCCCACTACACACATGCATTATGATTCTCCAGAGAAATAGAGCCAAAAGATATAATTACCTAATTCTATATAAATAGATTATATATTATCCAAGATATATCTTGCTGTCACACTCATCACCTCCATTTAGTCTCTATTTCCATCTCCAGTTTACTCTGAATAAATAATCTATATTCTAGCCTGAAGGTAGAGTAATGGGGAGTAATGAAACCTTGATCATACACATGATACCATCCCTACTATGACTTATCTTTTGTGATGTTTTTCATTCTCCAAAGGACCTCTGCTAAATTCATCCTTTGGTGAGCATTGACATAAGACACAAATATCTTCCATGTTTTCTTCTTTTACCCATTCAGAGAGCTCTGCGCATGTCTTTTCCCCAAATTTCTTTATCACCAATTTTCCAATCGAGTTCTATCCAAGTCCCTGACCATCAGCTCCACAATTGGCTACAGCCTGAATCAGTATTTAAGTAATTGAATGGATGGCCATTTTGCCTTCAAAGAAAAGTGAATAACCATGTGTTCTGTCTAGTAGGTGAAGTTCCCTTTATCACTGTCCTTCAGGGATGTCCCAGAGATGGGTTGTAGGGCCGTATCTGTCCACTTTCAGGAGGTGCCTGCATATTCTGCAGGGCCATCTTCAAATCAGGCCTTCTCTTCCTCTGTCAAACGATCAGAGAGAATTTCCCATGAGACTGTAAGTGCAGGCTGGGAGAGGGAAGCAGAATGAGGACCATGGACATTTGGGCCACTTCTTCATGTAACTAACTTGTGCCTTCAAAGTCTGCCCTGGCTTGTTCATTCTCAAGGTCAAGAAGTACCATGATCTGCTGTCTGGAAGCTCGAAAGCCAGTGCAACGACAACCATAGAAGCCCAATAGTGTAAGATCCAGGTCCAAGGTGAAGGCCTAAACACCAGGAGTACTGATGTGCCAGAAGAGGAGAAGACGGACGTCTCCGATCATGCAAGAAGCAAATAGTGCTCTTTCTCCCCATTTCTGTTCTCCTCAGTCTACCAATTTAAATGCTAATCTCTTCCAAAAGCATCCTCACAACATACCCAGAAAAAATGATTTACCTTAGTCAAGACAAGTGGACGCATAAAGTTAACTGTCACAAAATAAAAATATTTTCAAAATCTAGCCAGTTCTTATCATCTGTATTAGGTAGCATGAGGTAATTTTACATTGCCTCATTGCATCTTAATTCACTACTTGCACATAAATGTTCTGTGGGCTTTTTTAAGTATATTTTATTGATAATGTTGTTACGTGTCCTAATTTTTCTCTTTGCCCACCTATTCTGTCTGGTATATCCCTTCCCTCCAGCAATCTCCCCCACCCACCTTAGCTCAGTATCCATGGATCATGCAAGTAAGTTATTTGTCTTCAACCTTTCTTATATTATTATTAACATTCCCTATTTATTTTGTTCCTACCAATTATGCCTCTTGATCGATGCATCATTTTCTCCTTTCTCCCTTCTTCCCAGCTGATAGCCCTTCTCCAATTTATCTCCATACCTAAGATTCTATTTTCTGGTTATTTGCTTCCCAGGCAAAGACAAGCCGTGAGTCTCAATTGGCTAATGCCAGTGCTGAACAGAGCTCACTGAAGCCAGCTATTATTTGACAAGATTTAGGAAGTTGGGAAGCAGTAGCCAAGACCAGCCATTCATATGGAAGAACAGCTGGGGTGCACCCTTTTGGGTGGGGAGGTGTCTCTGGAAATCGCCAAGGTGGGTTAAATAGTGTTAGCCAGGTTGATGGAATCTCAGACAGGGCACCAGCTTGCTGCTCGGTGTCAGTCAGTGGATGTGGTTTTCTTCAATTCCATATTTGCCAGACTTCCATTCAACTCAATTCCTGATGCTTTTGGCTGATGGTGGTTCTGTATTTTAGTTGTAATTTTGATGTGGTTTTCAAAGAGGTGAGCCATGTCTGCCTATGCTGCCATCTTCATGATGTCTTTTTTTACCTTTTTTTTTTTAAGATTTTATTTATTATTTTTGGATGAGGGCAAGGGAAAGAGGCAGAGAGGGAGAGAGACATCAATGTATGGTTGCCTTTTTCACCTGCCTCCAGCTACAGACCTGGCTAGAGACCTGGCTTGCAACCTGGTTATGTGCCCTGGCTGGGGAATCGAATCAGCAGCCTTTGGGTTCACAGGCTGGCACCTTATCCACTGTGCCACCAGCCAGGGCTTTTTTTCACCTTCTTAAATTATAATTTTATTTACCTATTTTAAGACCTTTTTAAAAATTCATTGGAAACAAAATCTAGGTTACATTTGATTAAGTATTTAGCTATTATTGTCTCCTTATAAAACCCCTCACATAAATATATTTTTGGTAGATAGCTTAGAAAATTGTAGAATTGAACAATAAAGAAAATAATCCATGCAAAGGGGCTTAGTGAAATGTCAAAAACAAAGCAGTCACCCAATAAATAATAATAAATAATTTTTCTTAATAAGAATGATTTTATGAAGCAAACTACTATACTATAAATTTTACCAGAAAATTCATTGAGAACATTCCATTTCACAGTAACAAGAAGAGAGAAAGAAAAGGAATAAACATTTTTTAAAATGAACTTACTTATCTTAAGAAGGCTGTCAAAATAGCTTTGAATTCCAAATAGAATTTTCAACATTGGCAATGAAGGAAATGTATCCATTTTCTTCATAGGAGAGTAAATAAGCATGGGAGATACTTCAGAAAATCACTACAAAATTCTAGTACACACTTTTACAATCAGTTTTCAAACCACAATCACACTTGAGACTAAAATGTGAGAGAAGTAAATGACTTCAATTAAGATTCATTAATATTCTATTCAAGTTCAGTAGACAATAGTTTAATTTTCATCTATTTAGTCTTTGATTCATTTGTAATGTTTCTGAATATGTATATTGAAATAGACCTGCAAATAGCACAAAACATAATCTAATTTATTATCTAAAGAAGAGGTAAAAATGCTAAATGCCCAATTAAGTGATTAAATGTTATAATTTATCTGCAATCATAATAGTATGAATTCACATAAGATAGAATGTGAATAATAAGTTACCTTATCATTTGACATTCTTTCTCTGTCATAGAAACCATTTTCCTGTTCAGCTTACTCCCATCACATTTGGAAAAACACTATTTGAAAATAAATAGCATGTCCTTTAAACCTCTATTGTTGTGCAATTTAGGATAAGGAAATAAAGAACGTATCTCAAAAAATATTAATGGGTCTCTACTAGATCTTATTTCAGGTAAATTCCCATTACTTGCAAAGAGTTTTCTGATTTCTCTAAGGATAGTTTTTAAAAACATGATTAAAAAAAAAAGATTATCTTTTTTTCTTTGTGACAGATTCATCTGTCAAACAGTATCCCCAATGACAGCATGTGCATTGAATACCTTAAAAGTAGATCAGAAGTCAAAGCACAAGTAATACCGTTTTTTGCAAACTGACTTTCTTTTAACTAACTTACCCTTCTCCCTTGATGCTTTGGCTTTTAAAGAGGTTTATAAAAGTGAATAATTGGTCTTACGCTTCTTGAAATTTCTTAAGAGCATTAGTCTCTTCTTTATTTGGGCTCACTTATAAGAAAGAGGGTGGGAAATGTGCTAATGTGAGAAATTAGTCACACGATTCTTGTTCTAAGTATGGAAAAATTTCAGGTGTGGCCATTTTTATGATTTAAATACTCAGAACATAAATGGAAATTTTTAATCTTCTTTTCCACTGATCCAGAACCAGATAAAGATGTAAAATAAGAGCCCATGAAAGAGCACAATAAAATAATAGAGAAAGGAAGAACTGTAGTTGGTATTAAAGTAATGTTGAACTCATTTTAGCCATCCTTTTGTGTGTATACTCTACCCAAAATCTTTTATTTAGCTGTTATATTTGGCTTAGTGGAATTAACAGAAGCTATGGAACATCGAGAAGCTGAGTTTAAACATAGTTTAGCTCAATATTGCACAAAGTAATTATCCTCTAAAAGCCTACATGTTTCATCTGCAAAATGAGTGTAATAAAGGCTATTAGGATTGCATGAGATAAGCATAAAATTCCTAGAAAAAGATGAATGGAACAGAGTAAAGAGTCTACATACAGACTCTTTATTATATAGTTGCCTGATCTTTAACAATGAAGTAAGAGCAATACAAGGTGGGGCAAAAGTAGGATCATAGTTTTTTGTATGGAAAATAATATAATAAATAATGCAGAAATAAAATCTGTTTTTCATACAACTGTAAATCTACTTTTGCCTCACCACATATAATAGAGAACAAAAATAGTATTTTCAACAAATAATACTGGAAAAACTGAACATGAACATGCAAAAAAATTAAGTAAATCTAGGCACAGACCTTTCATAAAATCAGCTAAAAATGTACACCTGAGTGTAAAAATCACAACTATAAGACTCATAGAGGATAACAAAAATTTTATATAAAACCTTGGTTTTGGCAGTAAATTTTTAGATACCACATCAAAGGCACAACCCTTGAAATGAATAATTGAATAGCTGAACTTCACTAAAATTAAGAGCCCCTGCTCTGCAAAAGACAGTATCAAGAAAATGAGGAGACACACCATAGACTGAGAGGAAATGTTTTCTAGAAGCATACTTATAAAGAACTTCTATCTAAAATATATAAAGAAATCTTTACAATAAGATAACTCAGTTTAAAAAATAAATAAAACATTTGAATAGACATCTCACCAAAGATATACAAATAAGCATATGAAAAAGTACTCCACATTAAATATCAATAAAGAATTAAAAATTAAAACAACAATTAAATACCACTATACACCTAGTAGAATGGCCAAAATACAAAACAGTGGCAACGTCAAATACAGATGAGGATGTGGAACAAGAACTCTCATTCACTGTTCATTGGAATACAAAATGGTATAGCCATTTTGGAAGACAATTTGGCAGTTTTCTACAAAATGAAACATGGTCTTATCAAGCAATCCTTGATATTTATCCAAGTGAGCTGAAAATGTATGTCCACACAAAAACTTACGCACAAATGTTTATAGCACCTTCATTTATAATCACCAAAGCTCACAATCCACCAAGATATCCTTCATTGCCTGAATGGATGGATAAACTGTGGCCCATTGAGACAATGGTATGTTCTGGAGCTCTAAAAGCAATGAGCTACAAAGCCATTAACGGACATGAAGAAACGTGGATGCATATTACTTAGTGAAAGAACAAAATCTGATGCTATATACTATATGATTCCAGCTACATGATGTTCTAGAAAAGGTAAAATTATGCAGACAGTAAAAAGGTCAGTGGCTGGCAGAGGGTATGGGAGAAGGAGGAATGAACAAGCAAAGCAAAAGATTTTTAGGGCAGGGAAACTATACTGTTTGACACTAGAATGGTGGATATATGCCATTATACATTGGTCAAAACTCATAAAACACACAGGGTGAAACAAAGTAGGATTATAGTTGTTTGTATGAAAAAATAATACAATAATGAATGATCATACAAGAATGAATTGTGCTTTGTGTACTCACAACTGTAAAGCTACTTTGGCTCACACTGTATAACACCAAGAGTGAACCTTATGGAAATTGTGGATTTTGAGTGATAATGGTAAATCACTGCAGGCTCATTGATTGTAATGAATGTACCATTCTGATGCAAGATGTTGACAGTGGGGGGTGGGGGAATATAAACTCTCAAAACTATCCACTCATTTTCTTCTGTACCTAAATCTGCTAAAACATAATGTTCATTTTTTAAATAATATAAAGATTTGGTAAGTTAAAAATGTTAAACATTTAGAAAAATATCTTATTTTTTTCTTTCACTATATTAGAAGGCATCATTTGGCCCGTTCATTAGTAGGAGAGACTTTGATTTTCTCTGAGAAAGATCACAGCCATCAATCTTCTTTCAGAGTTTAGGAAGCCTCTTGCAATCTCTAATCTCAAAAAGGGGTTCTGAATTTTCTGTTAGTACTTGTATGTTGCTTTTGGCAGGCAATTGGCCTTTGGCTGCTATACCTTTAAATGTTACTATGACCAAAAAAAAAAATTTTTTTTTGAATAGTGCAATGAATCTTCAGTTTAAGGAATAATATGGGTGAGAAGCCAGACAGTGCAGATAGAAAGATAGAGATGGGAACCAAATGAAAAATAGGTTTCTGAGCAAGAAGATTGCCCAATATAACAAAACATCTCTGCCTGAGTAGGGCTGAGTAGAATGCTAAAATATTCCCATGTTCAGCAGTATTTTTAAATCCTAAGAAGCAATAAAGTCAAAGTTCAAACTAGACATCTATCCAATCTCCTGTAAACCAGGAGAACACTACTGTATCTAGAACTCTCACCCAATTATCAGCTTCCCCGGGAATGAGATTCATGTCACACAACCTTACTCTGCAACTATCCACCAACCCATGAGAACCTTATGCCCCTTCTGGCAAGTATAAGTTCAATGGCATCCATGAATAATATGTGGAAGGGCCCATTCCTTTTGGTGGGAGTTTATTTAAGAATACTAGAGCACTTTACAGCATCTGTGAGAATTCAGATACCAGGCAAAGAAACAGCACAGATCTAAATGAGAATTCACATAACATAACCAACTCTGCCCTGGTGAGAAAACAACTGTAAAACTGGTGATAGAAATATGAGTAAGGAATTGTGCTCTGTAAAATAGTTCACTGTACCTGGATTGAAATTCCAGCCCCCAAATGTAGTAATTAATGTCTCCATTTATTCATGCATTCAGAAAAGCATGTTTATAGTACCAGCCATTGTATATATAATTTTGAACTGATATTAATATTTCTAATATTCACTTTCATTATTTATAAGGTTAATAATAATTGCCTACCTAAGTCAAGAAAATACTGATATAATATTGTCAATATTTGACATATTGTCAATATTGTCAATATTTGAAGAGTATGCATTATACATGTAGCCGTCATTATGAAATATTAATGCCAACTCATTTTATTGTGATACAAACACAATTCATGCATAATTTTTGTCTTTCCTGTGTAATACACAGTCAAGTCAATTTTCTTTCCTAGTCATAAAACCACACTCCTTTCTACAATTAACTGGAATTGAAAGAATCTTACTACATTTTGATACTCAGAGTATAGCAAAGGTTCTTTTAATATCATGTGGAAGTGAGAGGGTTAGGTGTTTATTTGTGTCCAACACCACATATTTTACATTAAAAATACCAAAGCTGGAACTTGAAGTCCCATTTTTAGGCTATTGGGAAACACATAAGGAAGTGAAATTAAGGATTAAGGGTTCCTGCTAGTAAATTGAAGAATACTCATTGTACTAGAGATGAAATGATTCAATTCAATCCCACTGCAGAATGATGTGAAAATGAAACTGATGGGAGAACAAATGGAAACAGCTGTGTTTTACTGCAACACAGACAGTCTGAACATTTTGCTGCTTATTTATAATGAAAACAGAAATTGTAAGTGACAGTCTGAGGGTAGTTTATAAAGCAAATGTTTGGAAGCCTTGGAGGTGCTATTGCTTTATGGAAAGCAACCAGCTGACCCACCTTTTTTCCATTATACGCGGTCATTGAATTCTGTTACAATGATGGAAATACACATTTTCATATAAAAATAAAAGTGCTTAAGACTTTTAAAGCCAATTATTTTCAAACTCTTCCAAATATTGGAGATGAGGGAATCTTCCAAACACACTTCATGAGGCCAACTTTATCCTAGTACTGAAGCAAGATAAAGATATTACAAGAAAGGAAAACTGTCCATTTTCCTAGGTGAACTCAGATGCAAAAATCCTTAAAAGAACATCAGGAAATCAAATTCAACAGCCCAGCAAAAAGATCATTCACCATAACCAAGAGGGATTTATCCTTAGGATGAAAGAATGATTCCACATGAAAATCAATTAAAAGTTATACACTACATTAACAGAATGAAATATAAAAATCATATGATTATCTCAGTAAATGCAGAAAAAGATTTGACAAAATTCAATATGATAAAGATACTAAATAGAGATAAAAGGAAATTGCCTTAATATAAGACCACATATAGCAAGCCAACATTTCACATCATAAGGTGAAAATTGAAAACTTTTCTCAACATCAGGAATTTTTCTCAATTTTAGATACCCACTCTTGTCACTTCTATTAAATATAGTACTAAAGTCCTAACCAAAGCAATTAGAAAAGGAAATGAAAGGGCTTCATATCAGAAAGGAAGAAGTAGTCTCTGTTGGCATGGTCATGATTTTATATCCAAAAACTCTACAGAACTACAAAAAAAATTATTAGAACTAGTAAGTTCAGTAAAGTTTCAGGATACAAAATCAACATACAAAAACCACTTATATTTCTATACACTAACAAAGAACTATTGAAAAACAAAGATTAAAACAATCACATTTAAAATAGCATTAAGAGAATAAAATAAGAATAAGCTTAACTAAAAAAGGTGAAAAATACTTGCATCCTGAAAACTACAAAACATTGATGAATGAAATTTAAGTCATTAGTAGCTTTCTATTATGTTCTTTATCTCAAGTTCATGAATTGGTAGTCTTAATATGGTTAAAATGTCCATTTTACTACTTAAAACAATCTAAAGTAATGATTGAAATGTGTTATTTTACAAAAAAAAAGGGGGGGGGGATAGAAAAACCAACCCTAAAATTTATATAGGACCTCAAAGGATCTTAAATATCCAAAACAAACTTGAAAACACCCAAAGCCAGGGTCATTTCACTTTTGATCTTAAGACATTACAAAGCTATAGTCTTAAAACAGTACGATAAAGACCAGATATAGTATACAGCAAAGGAACAGGGTACAGAGCCCAGAAATAAATCCATATATATACAGCAAATCCGTATTCAGCAGGATGGCAAGAACACATAATGAGGGAAAATTAGTCTCTTCAACAAATGATGTAGAGAAAATTGGATATCTTCATGCAAGAGAGTGAAATAGGGCACTTACATCATATACAAAAATTTAAATAAAATGTTTCAGTATTTAAAAGTATACAACTGCTAGAGGAAAACATAGGGGGAAAGCTTTTGGACATTGCTCTTGCCAATTACTTTTTGAATATGACACCAAAAGTGCAAGCAACAAAGACAAAAGTAAACAAGCAGGGCTACTCCAAAATAGAAAGCACACCAAAGAAGAAAGTCAACTAAATAAAAAAGAAACCAACAGAATGGAAAGAAACTATTTTCAAACCCTCTATCTACTAATGAGTTAAAATCCAAAATAATTAAGAAACCCCTACAACTAAAAAGAAAAATATAACTTTTAAAACAGGCTAAGCCCTGACTATTGTGGCCCAGTGGATTGAGTGCTGGCCTAAGGACTGAGGGGTGGCAGGCTCAATTCCCAGTCAGGGCACATGTCTGGGTTGTGGGCCAGGCCCTCAGTAGGAGGGTTGTGAGAGGCAACCAATCAATGTCTCTCTCTCTCTCATTGATGTTTCTTTCCCTCTCTTTCTCCTTACTTCCTTGACTCTCTTAAATAAATAAATAAATAAATAAATAAATAAATAAATAACAGGCTAAGGATTTGAATATGTTCCTCCAAAAACATAAAAATTGCCAACAGACACTTGAAAAAAAATGATCAATTTCACTGATCACCATTCAAATACAATTCAAAACACATTGAAATATCATCTCACATCTGTTAGGATAGCTATCATTAAACAACAACAACAACAACCATGTACCACAGCTTTTTGATCCACTCATTTACTGATGGACATTTACACTGCTTCTAGCACTTAACCATTACAAAAAGTACAGCTATGAATGTAGTGGTGCATGAGATCCATTTTTAGTTGTTTTTTGTTTGTTTGTTTGTTTTTTAATTTTTTTTTTTAGGAAACTCTCTACTGTTTTCTACAGGGGCTGCACCAGTCTGCATTCCCACGCCAGTGCACTAGGATCCCCTTTTCTTCACATCCTTGTCAGCATGTTTGTTGATTTGTTAATGATAACCAATCTGACAGTTTTGAGGTGGTATCTAGTTGTGGTATCTAGTTGTGGTTTTAATTTGCATCTCTCTGATGTCTAATGATGTGAGTATTTTCCATATGTCTATGGGCCCTCTGTGTGTCCTCCTCAGAGAAGTATCTATTCAGATCATTGGCCCATTTTTTAATTGGATTGTTCGTCTTCCTGATGTTGAGTCCTATGATTTCTTTATATATTCTGGAGATTAAACCCTTGTCTGATGTATCATTGGCAAATATATTTTCCCATACGGTTGGTTCCCTTTCCATTTTGGTGATAGTCTCTTTAGCTGTATAGTTTTTTAGATTGATATAGTCCCATTTGTTTATTTTTTCCTTTACTTCCTTTGCCCTAGGAGAATTATCAGCAAAAATATTGCTACATGGGATATCTGAAATTTTCCTGCCAATGTTTTCCTCTAGGATTTTTATGGTGTCATGACTAATCTTTAAGCCTGTGTTACATTTTGAGTTTACTTTGGTGTATAGTGGTTGGGATTGGAGAATATTATACTAAGTGAAATAAGCCAGTCAGTGAGAGACAGATATACAGTATGATCTCACTTATAACAGGAATCTAATGAACAAAATAAACTAATGAACAAAATAGAACCACAGGCAAGGAAACATGGATCAGACTGAAAGTGACCAGAGGGGAGGAGAAAGGGGAATAATGGTGGAAAGAAGGGGAAGGGACTAGACAATGGACCTGGATAACAATGTGGGAATTGACTGTGGGAGTGGGTGGTGGGATGGGTAGAGGAGGGCCAAGGGGGAAAAGTTCAGACAACTGTACTAGAATAACAATAAAAATTATTTTTAAAAATTCAAAAACATAAAACAAGAAACAAAAACTAAATGACTAGTGTCAAGAGTGTGGCAATGAAAATGTGAAAACAGAACCACCAGATGATCAGCAATCCAGTTCTTGATATTTATCCAAAAGAATGCAAATCAGGATCTTGAGATTTGTATTTCCATTTTCATTACAGCACCATCTACAACAGCTAAAATGTGGCAACAACCTAATGTCTATCCATTGACAGATGAAAGGATAAAGAAAATGTGGTATATACATACAATGGATAATTACGCACCCTTTACAAAAGAAGAAAACTGTTACTATACACAACAATATAGGTAAACCTAGAAGACATGCTAAGTCAGAGAAGAACAAATATTGCATATTTTCACTTATTTGAAGAATCCAGGGTAAATTTGTAGAAATAGAAAGCCAAAGGTTGGTTGCTAGGAACTGGGGGAAGGGAATAGAAACTGGGGAGTTTCTATGCAACTTTCAGTTACAGAAGATAAACGCTAGGTATCTTCTATGTAACCATGTCTCCACAGTGAACAATATTGTTTTGCACATTTTTTAAAAAGTAGGGGTAGGTCTCATACTGTGTTCTTATTTTCATAAAATTTTAAAATGAGGGAATAGATTTTATGGTGTCTTAACACAATAAAAAAGGTGTAAAGAAATTTCTGAAATAAAGAGCATCATGGGCAATGAGATGGAATTTTAAAAGATAAGAACAAAATTCTGTGTGACTAGATAAAAAGTTTTGAAAAAAACTTTTCAAAGTAGAATGGAGAATTTGAAGGGTATGAAGATAAATCAGAACAGGGAACTCAGGACCAGATATAACGCAATTTTTATTCCATGCTTACATGTTTTACTATCACACTCTTTTCTCAGGAAACTGAAAGGACACTGTTGTGCTTTCATCAGTTATGAGATTGGATTTGTTATAAGTAGATAGTCCAGAATTATATATATTTTATATGCATTATAGCCAAAAATTTCAAAATATGCTGATGGGCTTAGTCCAATACCAGTAGAAAGACTGGGTTTATTTTTCCCCAAGAAAAAAAATAATTAAGTAAAATAACAACAAAATCAAAGAAAGATAATAAAAAAGTTGAGGATTGAGGCTGAAGGCAATTGAAAAATATTTTGAAGTTAAAAAAATATTTCTTTATTAGTGATAATGAAAAATTATCTCTATTCAGGTTTTAATTGGGGGATAATATATAATCAAACTTGGGTATTTGGATGCCATCTTCCAGAGCTATCATCTATTAATTGTGTGATCAACTAGTGACTTAGCACAAACTTTAGTTTTCTCATTTATAAATGGATATAATTATATCAAGCCCATACATTTTTATGATATACTATGTATAAAATATCAATGCAGTGCATGTCCACAACATAGTAGTTATTGTAATTTGTCTTCTAATGATGCACCTCCCAATAATGGAAATTTGGGTATAACACAAACAGTATTTGGCTCTCGTTTTCTACAGATGCTCAAAATGACTATTTCACTCACCGTTACAGTAGATGGTATGTGACTGAACATAGGTGAAGCACAGCATGTTGGTAGGGTTTGACTCTGTGCTATGTCCACCTTAGTATGGAGGCTACTTTCACTTAGCTCCATCTTGAGCAATGCATTTTTGGAAAAATGCCTAATATTTCTGATATTGTTTCTTAATCTGAAAAATAGGAATAATCACACTTAATAAACCCAGCTGAGCTATACAACAACTGATACAATTATTTTCTCTACTTGAAAGCAAATGACTGCAACTTTACAATACTTTCACTTTGAATATCTCACTTTGAAAAGACTTTCTGTGGATTCTTGGATTTACAGCAAAACTAATTAGTCATCTTAGCCCACAGGAAGTGTTAACAAGTTAAAAGGACAGTATTCGCACTGTACCTCATTTAGCAACCGGTATCTTGCTGCTGTACAAAAATAAAATAAAACAATGTGGGTTAGCTTTGCTAAACTCCCCACAGACTATTGTAGACTCAGTCTGACTTAACTGGTGCTGAAGTTTGCTCTTCAAATAAAGGGCAACTCAGTCAAAATACCTATGGAGTATAGCACCATGGTCTCTAAAGCCTTCATTAAATATAATACAGGCAACATCAGGATGAAACAACTAGCATGACAAAAAGTATGTAACTGATTGGGAAGTTAGATACTCTTTTAACAATACATGTTTTTTAATAATTTAAAGCCAAACATATCTTTGACAATTTTTTTAGTTTGTATGTGTGTGTGTGTGTATTTGTGTTTCTCCTATATATCATATATACTGTAGTGTTTATAAAAAAATAGTTTATCATATAATATATTTGCATATTCATTAAGGAATTAACATCTCATTATTTTTCTTATTGATTTAATTCACTGATACCATACCCATAGTCGATGTATCAGGATGATCAGCACACCAGTGGCAAACCACTATCTATTTCTGTCTCATTTTAAATTGACTCATTCAGCCAGTGCACTCTATAATTTAAAAAAGAAAAATACCCTATGATGGGTCTAAGAGTGCTTTAACAAACATCACTGCAATTTTTAAAATGCGTTTACTGTCTGTTTTATATCAGTCTCTGCCAAGAATATCTGTAGAACAGGTTTAATACATTATAGTATAATCTTAAACCTCAGAACAATGGGAGAAATGCTATAGCTTAATACCCAATGAAGCCATATTGGACAATATGTGTCTATTACAATTGACTTTTCTACTGATGCATGTCTCATAAGTTTTATTTCATTTCTGGGCCTTTTAGAAAAAGGAATTCTGATGTTTTTCCCATTTAGCTGCAGAAGAATTTTTACCTGTACTCTTTTTTTTTAATTTATTACTTTTAGAGAGAGAGGAAGGGAGAAAGGCAGAGAGGAAGAGAGACATCATCAATGCATGGTTGCCTTTCACTTACCCCTAGCCACAGACCCGGCTGGACACCTGGCTTGCAACCTCATCACATGCCCTGGCTGGGGAATCAAATCAGTGACCCCTGGGGTCACAGGCCAGCACCTTATCCATTGTGCCACCAGCCAGGGCTACCTGTACTCTTTAGCAAGTGATTCAATATATCCCTGAAAGGGCTGGAACTTTCAGAGAAAGAAGTGGGAAATTTAAGAAAAGGATAATAATAACTGAAGTTAGGGATACCCTCACACAAAAAAATGCACACTCACAAAACACATTTTTGTTTTGCTTCATTAACAAGCCTTACATTTCAACATCATTAGGTGTTGAATTTTCTACAGAAATATTAATGAATTTAGGGGTTTCATTCTCCTTATGAATTATGGTATTAGAAAAGTAATATTACTATAATATAAATATGAACATTACTGTTGATTACTATTATTGTATTGGCCTGAATTATCTCATAAAATATCTCTTCACTTTTTCCACTCATTTGTTTAACAGTACTTATTAAATGCTTATTATGTGCCAGGTCTATACAAGATTCTGAACACAGATAATAAGATAAAGGACATATTTTCTTGTTCTCCCGGTATCTAAGTCTTTGGTAGATTACACCAATATTAATCTAATAATCACAGGCGTATGTAAGTACAGCTACATAAAATGCTGTGAAGAAAGAGTAATCAGTTTCATGGAAACATTTAATAAAGGATCCTGACCAGAGCATAAAAAAGTTCACAAAGAAACATAAAGGATGTCAAAGAATAGAAGTAGGTGCTAGTCAAAAAGACAGAGAAGTACCATATGCAGAAATCCCATGGAGATATATATATATATATATATATATATATATATATATATATATATATATTAATGCCCTATAGAACAACACTAATAGCTTTGAGGGAATGAGTGATGGCTAGCATGGGGCTTGAGAGAGAAAAAGACCTCATGATGCAATTTGAAAATGTGGCAGGAAGCTAAACATGTAGAAACACAAAGGACATAACACATTATGTTTAACCTACAAGCATGAAAACACATTTGAGAGCTTTGTATCAGAGAACCCGGTCAGGATGAACTGTGTATATTTGTGTGTGTCCTTGATATTTGTTTTATTGCCAAAGGTGTTTCTGATGCAGTAGGGGGAATACATTTCTTCCTTACAATTTCTTGAATAATGATTATTTTTTGTTTCTGTTTAAATTTTAAAACTTTATTATAATGATTTCTTATTGGAAAGGTATTTTTTTAACATAATACCACATATTTTAAAGATATAAACTTGTCATACCCTGGCTGGTGGCACAGTGGATAAGGTGCTGGCCTGCGAACCCAAAGGTCGCTGGTTCAATTTCCAGCCAGGGCACATAACCAGGTCTCCAGCCAGGTCCATAGCTGGAGGCAGGTGAAAGGCAACCATACATTGATGTCTCTCTACCTCTCTGCCTCTCTCTCTTCCTCTCTCTCTGAAGATAATAAATAAAATCTTTAAAATATATATATATATATGAATATTTATTCATTATATTCATTCATTATATTTATTAATTATATACAATGAAATATATATGGATATAAAATATGAATCAATACATAATTGCCTGGCAATATGCAAGGCACCAGGCCCATAGAGTTTTAGCAATAAATTTTATCCAGATTTTAAGGAAGATTATATAAATTGTTTATAGAAAATAGAAGCAGGAAAAACTCAAGTCATTCTGTGAAACAAGCATTATTCTTATATTCAAACAAGGCAAGGTATTCCCGGAAAGGATACCACAGACAAATATTTCTCATGCAAGTAGATGCAAAAATCTCAAAAAATATTAGTAAATTGAACCCCAGAATGTACAAAAATATTACATTAGATGAAGTAGCATTTATTACAGGTATGAAAGTTTGGTTCAACATTTGAAAATCAATTGATATAATCCATCACATCAACAAGCTCAAGAAAAGGAATCATAGAAATCATGTATTTATATTAATAGATGCAGAGAAGGGATGTGACAATATTCAACAATGATTCATCATTTAAAAAATACAGCAAACTAGAATAAAGGAAAATTTCTTAAACTTCATACAGACTCTACAAAGAAAAAGAGCTCATGCTCACATGATACCTAATGGTAAGAAACTGGACACCCTTCTTAACCAACATTGCACTTGAAATCTGAGCTCAATCAATAAGAGAAGAAAATAAAAGGTATATTGACTGGAAAGGAGGAAATAAGACTGTGTTATTTGTAGATGTCTTGATTATTTATGTAGAGAGTGCTAAGGAATCAAAAACTTAAACTCTTGGAAGTACTTAAATATAAGAGCTAAGCTACAGGATATAAGGTTAATATACAAAAGTGAACTTTTCAACATACCAGCACCAACCAATAGGGATATGACATAAAATATACATATAGCACCATTTATATTAACACCCCCAAAATGAAATATTTAGATTCAAATCTAACATAATATGTATAAACCTATATGAGAAAGAATACAAAACTCTGATAAAAGGAATCAACAAAGAACCAAATAAATGGATGGCATTCTAATTTTATGGATTAAAAAAATCTCAATATTAATGTCAGTTTTTCTTAATCCATAGATTCAAAGTATTCCCAATTAAAAATGCAGCAAGTTACTTTTTTGGATATCAACAAATTGATTCTAAATTATATAGGAAAACAAAAGACTCAGGAAAACCAATACAATATTAAAGAAGAGGAACAAAATCAGAGGACTGACATTACCCAATTTCAAGGCATACTATAATGCTACAATATTCAAGACAATGTGGCATCATGAAATAATTTACAAGTCAATGGGACAGAATAGCTCAGGAATAGACCCACACAAATATAACCAACTGATCTTTGACAAGAGAATGAAAGCAATACAATTCAGCAAGTATACTCATCTCAATAAGTGCTGCTAGAACAACTGAAAAATGAACCTAGATACTGATCTTACGCCTTTCACTAAATTAACTCCAAATGGATCATAGACCAAAGGTAACATGCAAAATCATAACATTTATTTAAGATAACACAGGAGAAAATCTAGATGACCTTTGGTAGGGCAATGAATTTTTAGGTACAATACCAGAAACATGATCTATAATAGAAAAAAAAAAAAAAAAACTGTTGATAAGTTGGACTTCATTATAGTTATAAACTGCTTTCTGAAAGTGACTTTCAAAAGCCACAGACTTGGAGAAAATCTTTGTAAGACACATATCAGATAAAGGTCTGGTTTTCCAAATGTACAGAACACACTCAGAATTAAAAAAATAAGAAAATTCAAATTCAATTAAAAATTAAGGAAACTATCTGAACAGACACTTCACCAATGAGAATATACAGAAGGCAAGTAAGCATATGGAAAGATGTTCAATATCATATGGAACTAGGGAATTGCCAATAAAAAAAATAATAAGATACCACTACACACCTATTTCAATGGCTAAAAAACAAAATACAGCACACATCCAATTGTTGGTGGGAATACAAAATGGAATAGTCACTTTGGAAGAAACTTTGGCAGTTTCTTACAAAACTAATCATATCCTTACAATATGATCTAGTATTTACATTCTTTGATATTTATCCAGATGAGTTGAGAACTTATGTTCACGCAAAAACCAATGCACAAGGAATAGTAAGCTTACTCATAATTGTCCAGCATTGGTAACGGCCAACATGCCCTTCAACAGGTAATTTTTGAAAACTGGCATTTATTTTCTTTTTAAAGAATAAAGAAAAAAGAAAAACATTTGAATTTTGAAAAAGGTGAGCAAATATCTTAAATCTCATCACTGTAATAAAAGCCATTAATATGAAAGTGTTCTTCTAGAATATGAGCATTTAAACTTGAAAATGAATTGTGTGTTGAGAATATTACTTGGTTTAAAACATATAAAATTTATATAATTTGTCAGGTGAAACTAAAGCTTTTTAAAATTACGTTACTATATTATACAAGCCCTTCACACCTCCGTTTCTGATAAGATAATACCTTTTATAGTCACCTTCATGAATAAGAGAAACAGCATATTTAAACCATACTCGGTAAAACCTGGTTCCTTTCACTTTTCCTACGTATTCTCAAGGACATGTTGCAGAAACACCCTCCACCCAATATAAACTAAAGATTCAGAGCTGTGATTGGGGAAAGAACAGTCCTTATCTGAAGTAGGGATCAGCTAAATACAAATGTGCTAGTAGTTAGACTGAAAGCTCTCAGCTCTGGAACAATCTGCTGTGGAGAGAGGTTGTAAACCAGACACTCTGAAAATGTAAAACACTTCGCAGCTCCACACTAGCTGTAAACATAGTGAAATCGGCACCACCTGACATTCTTCTATTCCGGGAGGCTTCAGAGAAATGGAGGGAGGGGGTGAGTGCGGAGGGTGACTGATAGCAAGAGGCGAAAGAAATCTACCCAGGGAGTGGTCCGAACACTTTCATTTCCCGGGAACGGTGTAGAAGATTCTGCAATCTAGATAAGCTTCTTCTCATAGATTGAATCCTCTCCAAAGGGCATGGGAACCGTTGATAGCCATCGACTTCTCTAGCCAGTTTATTTTCTAAATCCCAATGCCCTGTGTGTCTAATATCCACTTTCATTTTCTACTCTTAGTGGAAATAATGCTGATATTGTTCCGCTGTCAGTAAAAATGTGCAAATGGAAACTTATGAGGAAGTTTGTTCTGACACCACAAACAAACGATTTTAGTCTGTGTATACTGATGAAGAAACTGATATGTCCTCTTTGTCATTTTGCTCTCTCCGCTGTTATTACTAGCATCTAATTTTGAAAGCACAGCCTGTGAAAATTGATAGCAGTTGCTGGCGTGTTTTCGAGCAGAGGTCAGTTTCTCATTTTAACTAGATATGGACAACAGGTTTGCAGATATCTTGATGCTATTGCAAGGCGTCATCTAACCCTTTGTCTTCTGGAATATTAAGTAGCAGCTCTCTCATTTATAAATCCAATTGTTTCTCGTATTTCACATTCCATCTGCTGAAAATTGCTTCTCTCAATGTCCCCTAACCCCACTTATTCAGATAAAACACATGACAGTAATTTTGCTTCAGGATAAATACTCTACGCCCTTTGTGAGCTCCATTAATTTATTCAACCCTGAACAAATACATTTTTTTTTTTCTGCACTGACTGTGAGACAGACTTCAGCTTTGAAGGCTCAAAGATGAATAAGGATTATCTAACCATATGAAGTGTACATCCTAGAGACAAAAGTAAAGGATAAAGGAACAGATTATTAATAAAATGATTATATATTTTACAAACGTTGTAAAGAAAAAAACAAAGTACTAGAGTAGATAGTGACAGCATGAAATGGGTCAGATTTAACTCAAGGAGGCGCTCATTAAAGCCTTTTAAAGTAACATGTAAGCTGAAATGGAAGAAATAGCAGAAGAGACAAATAGAGAAAAAGATCTTCCAAGCAGGGGTAACATCAGGTAAATGATGCTGAGCTAGGGAAGAGCTTAGTATACTTCAAAACCTGCAGAAAGGCCAACAAGGCCATAGTCCACAAGTGAGGGTGGAAACTGCTACTCCAAGTGGGAAAAAATACTAGATCAAGTCATAAAGGGTCTGCCAGCTGGAAGGTTTCTGAATGAAGTTTCATGCTTATTTTTCTTGCATTGTGTGGCCATGGCAATATTTACACAGAAAGTGATGGGCTATATTTACATTTTCACATTTTAGTTCTTGCTACCAAGTGGTAAATGGGATAGGATGAAATTTGGGTAAGAGTTTAAGTGTGAGAAAATGCTAGCTCAGATAACGATAGAAGATAGAGGTACAGAGAGGAGGAACCATTCAATTCCTACTTTAAAATGTTGAAGTGAGAAGATTTTCTGATGGGTTGCAGGTAAAAATGAGGAAAATAAAATAATTGAAATGGATGAATTTCCAAAAAATTTAAGAATAGCCTAATTAGAACCACCAAATCAATAAAAAATACTTAGTAAGAGTTTATGCATATGAGGACAGTTCCCAGACTGGGGAATTTCAAATTTAAAACTGATATGAAGCTTAGGGACAGGAAGACTTATAAAGTGAATGTACAGTAGTTGTAACCTTTAGAATGACTGGTTGTTACAATGGGGGTTTCCAGATGGCAGGGGATTGAATCAAAGCAATTATACCATTTTTCAGAAAGATGGCTTCAGTTTTCTTTTATGATTATTGGATGCATTTACAAGAAATGAAGTTTCCCATATGTTCCTGAAACAAGCTGGATTTAGTATCACTTACATGACTTAAATGGTTTTGTCTGCTCAGGGAATTCTCAAGTCCAGGCTCCACTTGGTATTTCATTTGAACAATCTAAATTCCTGGCCTCAGCAGATGGTTTATGGTGGTGCCATTTCCTAAGGTAGGAAAGCTTCAAACAGGGGCAGTGGGAACCCAAATCATTTCATAGTCAATTTACATTTCAGGTATCTCAGCATCAACTAGAATAACCAGTGCAGATCCATATCTTTGTAACTCCCATGTATAGCTGAGTGACATAAAAGAGATCATTTATTTCAGAGAAGATGAGTTTGCCTTGAGAGGGAGTAGAGAAAGAAAAAGCACAGGATGCTATTCTGAGCAACTCAATATTAAGTGGTTGAAAATAGTTCCAATTCTGTGCTTTCTTTATTCATCCTGGTACATATAACAAAGACCAATTTTGTATCTATGGTAAAGCCCCTTTTAATTCAGCTAATATTTGTCTTGTATTGCTGTTGAAATGCTACTGATAGATACCATCCTAAGTTTAAACCCATATTTCTTTAAGGAAAGAAAAATAATATTTTATCAAATCATGGCACTATCCAGATTTTTCTATTCAACACTTGAATTTTCACTGAATAATCGCATAATGTTTAGTTTCCTTTGGCTAGTGGAGGCAAAAATTGAAATCCTAAAAGCTAGGACACAGGGGAAGAGAGGTGTTCTTTCTCCAGAAAATATGCACAAACCTAATTTTGCTTTGCAGTTTCTATTTGCCTCTGCCAAGGGCACACTTCTTGGGAATAATGCTGTATATAAATCCCTTTATTATGCTAGCACTTGAGCAAAGGATGTTCTAGCCAGATAAGAAGCAGGAGCCAACCTTGTTAGGAGATCATTGTGTTACAACAGATTGACTGAATATGGTATCTGTGTTAGGGGGAAGAAGAGCATCCAAGTATTTTTAAAGATAAAAGAAACTTTACAGTCCATCTAATCTGAATTTTACAGAAGAAACTGAATTTCACAAAGGTAAAGTTGGTTTCTCAGTGCCATACAGCTAATCAGTGGCAGATGATGTGAGACTTGAACTCAGGTCTCCAGACTGCAGACCCTATAATGTACAAACTGATATGACCCAGCATGCATATATGTGTCAGATGGAGAAACCATTTCCATCAGTCAGCTCTACTGAGACTATCTGACTTTTGACAATATAGTTGCTTAATTGGAGTTATAATTCTTGCTACAATCAAAATATCTCTCGGGGGCTAAGGGAAAGAGTGTAAGAGGATCAGATCATCTCTGGGAAAAGAGCAGAACCAAAATCATTTTTATTTTCTTTTACTTCACTAGCTGCCATTCCTTCCAGGTTTGGAGCAACTGCAATCTTTGACATTGTAACACTGAGGTTAAAGGCACCAGGGTTTCGAAAGAAGCAAAAATCGATCATCTTCACCTAATGTATTGTTGAGAATTCTCTCTTGAAAGTACTTTTCAGAGTTGGAGTTTGTTCTTTTTTTTCCTTAAAAATACCCTGTAATTCTTAATATCCACCATCATTAATTCCATCATTCATTTCCTCATATATTCAGCATTATTAATTGTATTTCATGCAACTAATATTGTTAAGCATGGCCATGTGGTAAACGTAATAGGGATATAATGAATGCTGAAAGGAGCCAAGAAGTTTATAGTATAGAATAAAAAAGGGATACTCAAAATTAAGTGTATAATTATAAGTTCATAATTGTAAATTGTGATATGTATTACTTGAGAAAGCCCCAAAGTCTATGAAGGAGAACAACGTGGGAAATTATATTCAGATAATAGGTTAGTGACAGCCTGGGTACAAATGGGATTTGGAAAAAACATGCTAAGTCTTCAAGCAATTGATTAAACAAACACTTTTGAAGAAAATATGGAACATTCATTATTAAAGTGAACTACATTGTATAATGTCACAAATGTGGTACAATAGGTTTTGTAATCTGGATAAAATTTTAAATTATTTTATAAAATTGTAATTCATTGGATTACAAATTTCTCACACATACAGTTAGCCCTTATCCTATGATCTGCACATTTGCCTGAAACATTGGTGAGATGTCATTTCCATAGTAGAACACTATTCACTGTTGCAAATAGTAATACAATTCTACTTGTCAAAATTTGGAGAATGTTTATCAAGAAAGGATGTGTTAAAAATCTGCATATTCTCTGCTTCTTGAGTCAAGAATGACTTTCCTAGATAAATAGGTTGTTGAATTCAAGAGAAACAAGAACAAAACATACTTATGGTTACTTGACAGAATACTTCACCTCTTTCAGCCTAAGTATCATTATATTTAGAGTGGAAAAGTTGCATTCACTTTATAAAGCTGTTCCTTGCACAGAGGCTAGTGCATCATGATCTCAAAATATATATATAATGAGGATCATATCACCTCCACTAAAGAACTTATCACATTGCATTGTAATCAGTTACTTATGTTTCTAACTGGTGTGTGGAGGGCTATAGCAACTTTTACAGCAGTTAACTATCTTAGAGAAATCATCCAGCAACCAAAGATAGCAGACATCATTTGCAGATCCAAGAGACTGACCAGAATGTATTAGCATAATATGTAATAATTGCTATCCAAAGAAAACCAGTGATAAGCATCTATTACGAGCAAGTACTGGATTGTTCTAAAATAGCTGAAGCTTGAAAACTAAGTAGCATAGAACGAATGATTCTATGGAAGAAAAGGGCACTCTGGACATCAGTCACCCAGGCAACATGAATGAACTTATCAAGAGAGGAACGTAATGACTTCCAGTAATGGCTGTCATCATAACTTAACATTTTCATCACTTTAAAAATTCTACAGTTTTTGCTAGAATGATAATTCATAACAGTTCTTACACTCTCCAGAATAAAAACCTGCATTATCATATTTGATTTACACAACAATGCTGTATTGTTCAGCAACAATTTGGCAGCCTCTTACCAACATTTTCAAATAAAACAGTATTTATTTACAGCTGGTTGATGGCAGAATCTGAATGTGAATCTGCTTTTTAAATTTTTTGTAGCTTTACCCATTTCAACCCATAGATCAATAATTCCCTAAATCTTTGATTCAGGTTGCTAGCTAGCCTAATTCTACCTAGTAGTGGCCCTGCACCTCAGGTTTCTCTCCTCCCACAAAGAGCCACAAATCCCTAAGGGCGAAAGGTCTCCTCTACAGTAACCTAGCACACATGATACCAAGCATCCCATCAAACACCCTTTCCATGAACATCTCAAAATCAAAGTAAATTCTCCACATCTGAATGGCTATATTACAGTAGAGAACCCTAGCAGTCATGATTTTAACCAAATCATCAAGAATAATATCAGCAACAGTAAGATGTACAAACATGAGGTGCCCCCTGATGTAAGGAACTGAGGTCATTAACATGCTTATGGTATTTAATATAATCATGAGAGAATTGGCCAAATCCAAACTGTGCTGTTGTGTAATATTCAAAAGCATGATAGCTGTGAAAGAATAAAAACCTGAGAGTCAGTCATAGATTAGAGGCAACAGAGGTGATATTATTATAAGCAGGGTCCTCAAGGTCCCCACAGCCTATGGTTTTGAGGATGAGGGAAAGAAGTAATAGGTACTTGGCATAGCCATAGCTGGTAGCTAGTTTCTTAGTTATATAGATAGATGTGACCGCTGCCTGGCACCATGGAGATGGGAAGAACTTTAACCCTTGAGTGATGACAGAGAGCTCACAGGGCCTGCATGAGATTCCTGCAGGTGGCCACGACTTGTCACCCACTGCATCACAGGCAGTGGTTAAGATTTAAACAAAAGGTGGCAGCTATTGTGCACACTGGGCCAAGCGGTTTGAAAGACAGTAGAGGGACTCCACCAGCCCACCATGAGGCTGGTGTGTAAGGAGGTGCCACGTGGTTCTAGATTAAGAATTTAGAGAATTCTGCTTTTAATCTAAATCTGTATAAATTGTTTAAATAAACAATTCCTTTCCTTTTCACCAAATTCTGGTATTGGGAGTTGTGCTCTTTGGGGGTGGGCATCGAGCCCCTCATAAATGATCAGGCTGGTGCCCTGTTCACTATGGGAATAAAATGCAATGTATGATGCTGAAATAAATCTTAGAAATAGAAAAAAATGCATTCATTGAAAAACCTAGTAAAATTTGAATAAGGGCAGTAGTTTAATACAATTATACAAATACTGATTTTTTTGTTTTAATGGTCATATCATTAATAACCTTATACATTAATGTTAGGAATGTTGGGAAAATGGTATATGGGTACTTTTTATATGACATTATCCATTTGTAAGTTTCTGTAAATCTAAAATTATTTCAAAATAAAGATAAAAAAGCATATTCTAAATATTTGCAAATAACATCATGACAATTAGAAAAGCATTTTAATATACTTTTCTATGGAGGTATATTGTATATTTAAAGAACTTATACATTTCAAGCAGTCACTACAAAGTGATCATCTATATAACTATCCCTCAGGTCAAAAATAGAACAATACCACCAGCCTAGAAGGGTGTCAGATGTCTCCTCTACAAAGCTACTCTACAGCTTCTTCCCAAAGTAACCACAGTACTATCTTCAAATTGTATAAGAGTATTATTTTTAAATTCTATATGAGAATGTACAATTCACTCCCTATCCAGAAATAAATGAGTTTTCTTTTTCTGTATTCTCACCAACACTTGTCTTTGTCTTTTTTTTTTTTAAAGATTTTATTTATTATTTTTAGAGAGAGGGGAAGGGAGGGAGACGGAGAGGGAGAGAGACATCGATGTAATTGATGTATGGTTGTCTTTCACCTTCCTCCAGCTGGGGACCTGGCTAGAGACCTGGCTGGAGACCTGGCTAGAGACTTGGCTTACAACCTGGTTATGTACCCTGGCTGGGAATTGAACCAGTGACCTTTGGGTTCGCAGGTGGGTACCAATCCACTGAGCCACACCAGTCAGGTCTGTTTTTGTCTTTTAAATTTGAGCCATCTGGAGTGTGCATAGAGAGCATAGAGGGTTCTTTAATCGTTTTTTTTTTTTTTTTAATCTCTTTATTCCCCTGAATCACAGCTGTATAAAAACTTCAATTAAAAAAAAAATTCATATGAACACTTTTAAATAATTCAGCACATGAGGCAATTTTTATATTACTCACATTCTGAAGTCTCAATTTACAGATTCCAGAAGAAGCTAGGTTTTTCCCCCAGAAGATTGATCATAAAGACAAAGCAATAGCATAAAGCACAATGTGATTTGGGACTGCTTAGGGGTTTCATGCGCTTTACTTCCTGTTAAAAATTCTTTCAACCATTTGTTTTGATCATGATATAAAACACACACACACATACTCACACAAACACACACATAAACACACACACACAAAACCATAACATTCTCTCATGAGAGTGACAAGAGAAAAATTTCTAGAAGCCCTAAATTAAATTACAACAGGCCGGAGGGTGGGAAGAAGAGACAAAGGGTTGAACAAGTAACAGCCAAGGGCAAATCCAACAGAAGACCACTTACATTCCTGAAGGTCTGTTGAAACCTTTAGTAACTCCTGGGCAGCTGTTTGAGCTCTTCTCCAGAGAAACTATCTGGCCTCCATCCAGACTGTACTGTATCCTGCTTACAAATGAACTTCCTGGAATTCCCCCCACAACCAAAAGCAGCACACTCTTCTTCCTTAGCAACTATGCCCCTATTCACAATTAGCCCAACTTCTCCTTCCTAGCTATTATCAGCTTTTTCCAAACAACCTGCATTTCTCCTCTCCAGGCTCATTATGAAAGGGCCGCATCAATCCCAGGACAATGCACATATTCCCCAGCAGCTGGTGGCTCAGGCTATGGGCCCCAGGACCCAATACATTTCCTGGTTAGCATAAGGCTCAACAAACCCTTTCAGGAAAATTTTCATGAATGAAGGTTTTTGTTTAACAGAAAGCATGTTTTAAAGAGACAGAAGTTTGGCACCAATTTCATTTCATTATTTGACTGTCCTTGGTTATTTCACATGTTAGCACTTTCCCAAGTAGAACTAGAAAGAGACCTATTTATCAACACCATATATTGACAATTCAAAAAATCCTGTTAGAAAACATTAAAAACTATCTGTGTATGACTTTAACATTCCCTGTTGCCCACTAAAGCCTGAATAAATATATTATAATCGTTTACTATAAAGCAGAACTATACACTTAGTAAACAAAATTGCATGAGACATAGCCAGAATGACTGATGAAGAATAAGAAGTAGTAATAATGGACATTTAAGAAAAAATAATATAAGTTATATACATGATTTTTATTTCTCAACAATCTTACGAGATTCTTAGTGACATTCTCAGTTGTACATTCAGCCCCAGAGAGTTACATTTGTCAATATGTAGTTTCATTCAATTCATTTACATGTTTTGAATTGTTACGTCTCTATACTCAGAGTTTCAGGTTTATCACACTGTCTATTTGCTCCTGCAAATTAAATGGAATGGAAGAAATCATGTTATTGAATATTTTTGACTGATTTCTTTGTATGCACATTTTATGGCTGAGAAAACTGAGATTACATACAAAAGGCTATGTAGCTAGTATATTGCCAAGTTTAAGCTCAAAGTATACTCCTTTTATTAATATTAATTGTAGTATTTCCACTTGTTCATCACTACATTTCATTTTGCAGAATACATTCTTTATAGTTACATTCTCGGGACATTAGGAGAAATAACAGTGCCAATTGCGAACTTCATTAGACTTCCAACAGCTAAAAATGTATACTTTCTTACAATCTATTGTCTTCTCTTCCTCCTACTGCTACATACTTCTCTCCAATAGTCATTCTCCATCTATACCCCATGCTCTATCCCTTTTCCTCCTCAAGTCATTAAGAGAGAGGCATTTGAGATCAGAACAGTTTCATTTCATTTCATTTTCATTTGTTTTTATTTGAGAAAGGAGTTTTTATATATTTGTTTGGTGACCTGTTTGTTTTGTTAGTGAATACCGGTATGTAAAGATTAGATTTTATTGCATATATTAGGAAACTCCCAAAGTAAACAAAATCAAATTTTATTTCCTTGTCATAGGTGATAGGCAGTCAGGGATTGGCATAGCAACCCAATAATAACAAAAGAAACATTTTGTTTTGATACTATATCTTTAAAATGTAACCAAATATACTAAAATTATATAGGTTTCCAGTGTACAACTAGATAATACATCATCTGTATCTTGTGTGTTCATCAACAAAAATCTAGTCCTCTTTCTTCACAATTTATTCCACATTTGCCCTCTTCTACCCATCCCACCCCACTTTTCCCTCTAGTAATCACTGTACTGTTGTCTGTGTCTATAAGGTTTTTTTCTATGAAATTTATTTTGAATATTATGCACTGCTCACCTTGGAAGCCACCTCATGGTTAAATATGGCTTTTGAACTATAGAGAGCAAAAAGGACAAAAACGAGGAATTGCGTGTTCTCACTCTGTAAGGGATCTTGCTGGAAATCACAAAAAAGAGACAAAACCTTCTGCTTATATTTTTGTTTGCCAGAACATTAGACAAAGAATATATATGAAGGACTCACGGACATGGACATGAGTATGAGAGTTGAATATGGAAGCGGGGAGTGGGCCGGGCAGAAGGGAGTGTAGGGGGGAAATGAGACAGCTGTAATAGCATAAACAATAAAACATTAAAAGAAAATTTAAACCCAACTCCAAGAAAAGACAATGTCTAAACTGGATGCTATAATACTCTATCAATTCAAATAGTAGCTGTAGCTGTAAAAGTTTACAAATTTGTGTTTTTGTGTATGTAAAACCATTTATAGGAGTGTAAATATATATGTATTTTTCAAAATTAAAATAAATTGGAATAAGTATAATCCTACATTTTGTAGGACTTGGGGTAAAGGTGACAAGCACCTTAACATCTTCTGAAGAAATATTTCCTTAAGTCAAAATATTCTCCACTGAGAAGGCAGTTGACAGTGTCAAGCATTTCAAGTTAGATAACTATGGAATGCAACTCTATAATAAATTAAAATTTTAATAATAGTAGACTAAAAAATACATTCCTGACAAAAGTCACAATCAGCTTTTCAGTACTAGATGACACAGCTAAAAAGATTATACCAATAAAATTTAAAACCATTTTTAATCATGAGAAATCATAATAATATTTTTCCCACTTAAAATACTTAAGTAATAAGTAAACTATGGCATTGAATATATACACATTTCCCCTTCTCCCTTCCCAGCCCTTCAGCCCTGGTGGTGAAGCCTTGTAATTGGATTTATGTGATGATATTGCTGATGGTGAAGGAAAGAGAAAAAGCCACAGCTTCAGAGCCCACTGCATGTGTACCAACTCTGCAATGCCAACTGAATGGGGGAAAGCAAAACAACTTGTTTTTGTTGGTAAAGTCAGCAGATGTGCCTTGAAGACAAACAGGCAGCAGCTGTGGGGTTTAGTTTGCTTTTGCATAGACAAATATGTCTGTAGCCATCATTGTTGGGAAATTCTTCAGCTGCTGAAGCTATTCTTTCTCCTAGGAGCCAAGCTAACATGTCTTAACCTTTTGGCAATTCAAAGGAAGCATAGAGAGCCATCAAAACTTCTCTTGCCCTGGCTAGTGGCTCAGTGGATAGGTGCCGGCCTGCAGACCCAAAGGTTGCTGGTTCAATTCCCAGCCAGAGCACATAACCAGGTTGCAAGCCAGGTCTCAAGCCAGGTCTCAAGCCAGGTCTCCAGCCAAGTCCGTGGCTGGAAGCAGGTGAAAGACAATGATACATTGATGTTTCTTTCCTTTTCTGCCTCTCTCCCTTCCCCTCAATCTGAGAATAATAAATAAAATCTTTAAAAAAAAACAAACTCTGACCTATCATCTGGGAGGTTAATTTAAACAAAAGTATTTTAAAAAGTGTTTTAAAGGCATGTGCTGCCTTTTACACATGATATAATACTCAGTTGGAGTGTCTGTATTTAAAAAAAAAAAAAAAAGAATAAGAAAAAAAGGATATATAACTAAAACCCCAAAACACACAACCTGTCACTTAGAATTGGTGGGCCATTCCCGAAGATGATACTTATTTCCTTGGAAAAGTCCAATATATGCTGCTAATGGACTTCTGACCCTTCCTCCTGACCACTGCAGGAGGCTGCTGATCACCTATGTCTTAGTTGCATCCTTTTCAGGTGGAAAAAAGGGAAGATACATCCCTGTTGCATTTGGAGGAATCTCTCAAAGGAAATCATGGAGTCAAAGGCAAAAATGGTACCATTATTATAAGTCAGCACAACTATTAACTCTCATCCCAGCCCTTTATTTTATCTGAGTGACAAACTAGGCAGGTAATGCAGTGAATAGCATGACTGAATTATTCCTCGCCTATTCTTTTTTTTAAAGTATATACCATAAAAACCATACTTAAAACACAACGTTTCATTTTTTCTATCCTCAACTGATGGTTTCTTTTATTATTATAAAGTGTTATTATTATTCTGGATTTGAGGAGTAAGAATCCTGCTTTTTATCATCCAAATTATCCTGACATCTCGTTTGCATGCAAAAAGGTTGTGAGAGAACAACCTCCTGATATATGAAGGTGCTTAGTTTCAGTGAATGATGCTAAAATTTAAATGAGTCATGAAATCCCTTTTTCCATAAAAGGAAGCACCAACGACACTTTCTACCTTAACCTGTTTTTCATTTTTTAGGCCTCCTTTTTCCAAATGTAAAACACAGATCCCGCTATTTAACCTGCTGGGACTTGAAGAGGATGGAGTCATTGCATGTATGTGTAAAGCATCCAGTCAACAGGTGACCTCAGTGTATTGGAGCACACACCTGGAGTCTAGTGACCTGGTTCTAACTGGATGATTGGAAAAGACCCTTAACCTTCTAAACTCCACTTACTTCATTTCTAGGATAATAACTACCTGAAAATTAAATAATAATTGCTATATTCCCAGAAGTCAAAATGTTGTTCCATTTTATAGTTTTTTTGAGGAAACCGATACTGTTTTCCCCAGTGGCTGCACCAGCCTGCATTCCCACCAACAGTGCACCAGGGTTCCCTTTTCTCCACATCCTCACCAGCACTTGTTTGTTGAAATAATAATAATGGCCTTTCTGATGGGTGTGGGATGATATCTCATTGTAGCTTTAATTTGCATTTCTCTGATTATTAGTGAGTGGCAAGCACATCTTCTGTCTATTCACCATCTGTAGGTTCTTCACCTATTTTTAATTGGATTATTTGTCTTCCTAATATACTTTTAACCCCTGATCAGGTATATTATTGACAGATATGTTCTCTCCTACAGTGTTGTCCCTCCTGACTCAGAGATCCTACTTCTAGGAATAGATCCTAAGGATCCCAAACCACTAACCAGAAAGAATACATGTACTCCTATATTCACAGCAGCATTATTTACAATAGCCAAAGTCTGGAAACAGCCCTTGTCCGTCAGTAGATGAGAGGATTAAAAAAGCTGTGGCACATTTACATGGTGGAATACTACACAGCCATAAAAAAGAAGGAACATGTACCTTTTAGGACAGCATGGATGGACCTGGAGAGTATTATGCTAAGTGAAATAAGCCAGTCAAGGAAAGACAAATATTCTATGATTTCACTTATATACGTCATCTAATAAACTAAATAAACTGATGAACAAAATAGAATCAGAGGCATGAAGACATGGAACAGACTAACAGCTAGCAGAGGGGAAGTAGGGGGCTTAAATAAGGGGAAAGGATTAGCCAGAGAACATTTGCACATAACCCATTGTTGGCCAGAGGGGGAGGGGGCCAGGGTGGGGTGGGGACATCTGTAATAGTGTCAATTATCAAAATAAAGAAAAAATAATACTAATTGATGAAATTATTAGAATGGTGTCTGGGACACTGTAAAGACTCAATAAATATTAACTGGTTTATTAATTTCATCTTTCTGTTACTCAATCTGTTAATCTGCAGAATGTGCAGGGAACAATAGCGTGTAATTGACTCAGTATACTCTGAGAACTTTCTGATATTTATTTGTAGATCTCAAAGCCCCAGGCTGCCCCTGGGTGCCTGCTTCTCATGAATTTTATTCTAAAGTATTGCTACCATGTGTCATAAACTCTTTCTCCGCTTAACTTCATTTCTCTACAAGGCAGATGCATATTATACAGTATACAGGTATATTCTTTGAGGTTCCTAACTTTACAAGAACTAACAGAGTGAACCTTTTAATTTGTTGTTATATTTTTACGGTACATCCATGACCTTCATCCTCTCAAAGAAAGATTAGCTGATAACGTAAGCAGAGCTCTGCTCCCCCGTGATATGTCACCTTAGAACAAAACGGCCTGAGACTTGTTTCTGTTTTCATTTTTCTCTTATAGCCATTTTGTTAAGAGTATCAGTAAAGCCACGTAAGTTTTCGTTTTACTGAAGCCAGCAGCAGGTGGGCTGGTGCCAATAGACAGGGAAAGGAGACATTCATGTAAACAACTTCATCAAGGTTTATTTTCCATCCCTTCCACTGTGGCGCTGCTGAAGTATGGTCTGACTGCTTTGCTGGCACCACAGGGCAGAGCAAGGCAGAATATGATTCAGAGCAAACAGTTTCACAGTCTCATTGAGGCAAAGAGCAAGAAAATTCATCTTGGGGGTTGTTTACTATTCTGAATAGCAATCAGTGGTTTACACTTGTTGGTGAAGCTATGTGTTGAACATATCATAGATGTATTTCCTGTTAGTATTTATCAGGGAAAAGTAAAATCTTGAAGTCAGACTGAACCTCTAGTGAATTTCCTAATTCAGTCTGGACTTTATCTGCCTTATATATAGTGGAAGTTCAATTTCTAAGATTCCTTCTAGTTCTTATATTATTTTTAAAGATTTTATTCATTATTTTTAGAGAGAAGGGAAGGGAGACTGGTTGGGAATCAAACCAGCAAACTTTGGATTCACAGGCCAGTGCTCAATCCACTGAGTCCCACCAGCCAGGGCTCACATAGCTTTTATTTTATTTAAAAATCAAATTCTAATAGCTGAATCCAGCAGAGTTTGATGCATTGTTTCTACACCACCGTTTTCTCTGGTTAAGTACTATCTAAACCCTCTTTTGAAATTCATTTAAAATTTTGGTCCTATATACATTACATCAAGTTTATTATCTTAAACATCTTTATAATTTAGATGTGTTACATGTATTCACATTGTTGTGCAACCTATCTGCAGAACTTTGTCATTGTGGAAAACTTAGACCCTATCTATACCCATTAAACAGCCACTTCCCATTTCCCCCTTTCTAGAGCCCCTGACAGCACTTACTTATCATGTGTGAGTGAAATTTCATAGTCCATGAGCAGAAACCCCTCATTCCTCCTCCCTCACTCCCTAGTAACTACTGTTCTCTCTGTTTCTGTGAGTTTGACTACTGTGAATAATGCTTCAGTGACCTTAAGAAGGTATACATCATTCTACTTATATTTCTGTAAGTTTATATACTCTAGCCACAGCATCTAACTGAAATGGTACAGCATTTGTGTTTCTATGACTGGTTTATTTCAATTATCGTTTGATATATCATCACCTTGTGCTACAGTACATCTACTGAACAGTCACCAGGTGTTAATGAGTTAAAAAGAAAACATAACCACTCTGAATTTAGTGGTATACAATAACAACAGTGGCTTGTTATTATTTTCTCATGGTTTGGAGGGTAAACGAGACTCAGCTAGTTACTTTCTACCTAACGTTCTTTCATGCAATTGGAGTCAGACCATAACTGGGACTGATAATCTGAAAGCTCCTTGTTTATACAAGGCTTCAGATGCTAAATCTCAGCCAGGGCTTTGCTGGGTCTGTTAGCCAAAATGTCTAGGTTTGGATTTTACAGATGAAATAGGTCTACTGAAGCATAACTGCTAGGTCCCAAGGGCAAGCATCTCCCAAAAAAGTTAGGTGAAAGATGTATGACCATGTATTACTGTAACCTGGAAAGCATGTGTTACTGTACCCTGGAAATCACAAAGCATCAC
Source organism: Noctilio leporinus (assembly GCA_004026585.1). Taxonomy (NCBI): domain Eukaryota; kingdom Metazoa; phylum Chordata; class Mammalia; order Chiroptera; family Noctilionidae; genus Noctilio; species Noctilio leporinus. Next base: position 297,633 of record PVIW01000064.1, read on the forward strand.
TTCTGAAGTTCTCTATTCATTAGAAGCTAGGCGTTAAGATCAAGTGAAGGATTAGACTACCATGTGCAAGAGGGAAGGGACTTCCAGTCAAGATGGTGGCATAGGTAAACATGGCTCACCTCCTTGCACAACCACATAAAAATCACAGCTAACTTATACAACAACCATCGCTCAGAACCATCAGAAACTGAATTGGATAGAAGTCTGACAATTACAGAATTATTGAAGAAACCACATTCATCCAGGGTGGTAGGATGGATGGAGAAGCAGAATGGCTGACCCCAAATCCATGTGTGGTGGATAATAATAATTCAGGAGGACCCTGACTAGTGTGGCCCAGTGAGTTCAATGTCATCCAGCAAACTGCAAGGTCACCAGTTCAATTCCGGGTCAGGGTACAAGCCTGGGTTGCAGGCCAGGTTCCCTGTTAGGAAAACGCAAGAGGCAATTGAATCTTAAAAAGACAAAGTAAGAAAATAAGAAGAACAGAGACAGAATTATGGATACAAAGAGCATTTTGATGGTTTTTAGACAGGAGGACTGTAGGAGAATTGGTGAAGAGGTGAGGGATTAAGAAAAACAAATAGGTAGTTACAGAATGTAAAGTACAACATAGGAAATGGAGTAGCTAAAGGATTTATACCCATGACGCATGGACAGGAACCATGGGGTGGGGGGGGATTTCCTTAGGGAATGGGGGTTGCTGGGTAGAAGGAGGCAAAGGGAGAAAATTTTGGGACAACTATAATATCATAATCAATAAGTGATTATTTAAAAATATATAGAATAAAAAATAAATATTTTAAGAGTTGACATCTATTCATTAAAGCAAATATGCTGATTTAAAAAAGAAAACTGCCTTTTACTGTGTAAATTTTTCCACTGTTTGAAATTTTACCACATTCATGTACTACCTTTAGTAATGCTGTTCTTTTTATTTTATTTAAAAAATAAAAAACTGGAGCCCTTGCTGGTTGCTCAGTGGTTAGGTGCTGGCCTGCGAACCCAAAGGTCACTGGTTCGATTCACAGTCAGGGCACATAACCAGGTTGCAAGCCAGGTCTCTAGCCAGGTCCCCAGCTGGAGGCAGGTGAAAGGCAACCATACATTGATGTCTCTCTCCCTCTCTGCCTCTCTCCCTTCTCCTCTCTCTGAAAATAATAAATTAAATATTTTTAAAATAAATAATAACATTTTAAAACTGGTGAAGAAAAATACAGGGAAAAAAGAGAGGGATAAGACTAATTACCAAGGGAAGAATGGCAACGAATATAAAAACATGTTTTAAAACCACAATAAGCAAATGATAGCATGTATTCATTTTATTTTATTGCCTTTATATATGTTAGGATTTCTAGTTTTGTTGTTAGATCTATCCAAATTAAAAACAATGGTCTGACCTTTTGTTAGAAGATATCAAAAGAGTACAGCAAAGTCATACAGGATGTTTTTAGGTGCCAAAAGCTCAAAATAACAGCAATAAAGCACATGGATAGCAGTGACTTGCTCAAACATACATCTCTTATTTACAACAAGAGGTTCCCTCACAGGCTGACACATCCTTGATTGTCCCTAACTGTTGAGGTGGCAGGATGGGAGGATTATACTGCGACTGTACCAACTACATGAAAACAAACAAGGTGGCAGGTGACGGTGCCATACTGCATGGTGCCTGGATGCTGGGTATCCTGAGAACATGTTGCTTCCATTGCAGTTTGGTCCACTTGTACCTCTCAAGTACATAGGTTTTGAAAAGACTTCCAGAGATCTGTATATTTTGGAGCACTCATGAAATCTTGTTTATTTTCTCAGAAGAATAAATAACCTACGTTAGTGTAATACTCAAGTATAGAACATGAAGTGCACATGTACCGCCTTGCTTATGATATGAAGTAGTAATTCTAAGCAAGGACCTGGCTAGTAGGGGACTTCGCAAACTGTTGACTGAGTAGGTTATTTACTCTAATAAACTTCTTTTTTTCTAAAATGCTTGCAAATCATTAAAACATATTTTTTAATTTAATTTTATTGTTGTTATATTACATTCATCCCATGAAATGTATTTTCTTTGCAAATGGATAATTCATTTCATTATTGGATTTACACGCTAAGAATTGCTTTATTTATAAATAATACATAAGTAAAAATTAGTCCAGTCTCTATTATAGATTTCATTTATAAAGTAAAAATTCATGTACATATATATTTGTCTGTGCATTTATATAGATGTAAGGCTTAGAAGAAAAAGATATTTTTATATATTAATTATTTACATTTTTATAGCTAATGTATAAAACATCTACATTATAAAAGTAATTTAAGAAATCACATCCAAACAAATTCTATAGTAGTAAGTGAACTTTAGATGGCTTCAATATTCTAATTACTGAGGTCATCTTTTGGGTTTTTTCAATGAAATATGCATTTTGGATATGAACTTGGTATTTTGAATCATATGTTAAACTGAAAATTATGGCATCTGATTGAAAGAAACCACAATATAAAAAGAAAGAAATATGTCATAGAATAACTAGCAGCAGGTACTAGGTATTTCCATGATGCTAGGAACACTCATATTTCACCTGCATTTTTTCATTGAGAAAACCAACTTTGGGCCTTCACAAGGGTAAGTCATTCCTTCAGTGACTCACAATTCAAACATGTCTGGGTGGGTAAGATCATCATTTTGCCTTTAATTTTAGGACTGGAGACCTATTCCTATGATTATCCTAAGCTTCTCTGATGACCATTGATTTGATATGGTAACGGATCCACCCCCTCTTAGCAACATTTATTTATATTAGCCTTACATGGATGTGAACTGGGTTTGATATATCATCACCCTCTCCAGTTACATCTGCTCATTGTCAAAAATCCTGGCCAAAGTTGAGGCTGCTTCTGGTGATAGTGAGGTATTTTGAGGGGTTGCTTGAAATTATTTGGTGCAGTTATTCAATAGAGAGGCTGTGATGCAGACAAAGCAACACATTGTGTTGCTCAATCAATCGTAACCCAAAATACTGTCAATATTATACTTGTACCCTGTACAGCACTAACTTCAAGAAATGGTAAGACAGTTTGCACGAGTTATTCTCTTCCTCCTTGTCAAGTTTTTTCATTTAAATGGTGTTCTTCAAGTCCCAAAAGACTGAGATTAAAGGCAGATTCAAAAAATAAAGAATGAAAATGCTCTACATCCCATTACCCAACATGCAAACTTAACATGAGGCTAACTAATAAATGCAGAAATAATTTGTGAGAGGATTTTCTTTTTTTTTTTTTTTAATAGATTTTATGTTTTAAGAGAAGTCTTAGGTTTATAGCAAAATTCAGTAGAAAGGTAGAGATTTCTCTAGTGCCCACTTCCCCTACACATGCATAGCCTCCCTCATTCACACCAGAGTGGTACACTGGTTATAACTGATGAACCTGCATGGTTTATATTAGGACTCACCCTTGGAATTGTACATGCTATGGGTTGAACACATTTATAAACCGGGTATTTATCATTATGGGGTCACACAAATATCCTCCTTTTTGTGTGGATGTAAGTTTTCAACTCCCTTAGGGAAAGACCAAGAAGTGTAATTGCTGGGTCATACAGTTTGAGTATTTTTAGTTTTGTAAGAAACCTCAAACTTTCCCCAAAGCAATGAATGAGAGTCCCTGTTGCTCTACTACCTCACCAGTACTTGGTGCTGTCATTCCAGGGGTTGGCCATTCTAGTAGGTGAGTAGTGGTTCTTCTTGTCTTATTTTGCATTTCTTTGATGACATATGATGTGCAGACAGAGTGATACTTTAAACATGAAATAAAATCCTGTCACTCTTTTATGTGAAGCCTTTCCATGGTTTTCTGTTATCCTTGATAGAAAACCCACACATTTGTACAATACATGGCTTTGATGCCCTTCCGTTCCTTAGCTGCCCCGACTCTGAGCCTGGGTGCTCTCCAATGACTGTGTACTTGACCATTCCTTGGCCTTTGTACATGCCATTTCTCCAGGCTAAAAGAGTTCCTATTATCCATTCATTTAAATGAAAGGATGAAGGATGCCTTCATCCTTTAGGCATCAGTTGCCACTTCCTCCAGGGAGCCAAACACATGCCACCCTGCCCCCTGCTATTAGCCCCCATAGATCTCCCACTTCCTCTGGGGTTTGAGTTTCCCTATAGACTATAAGGAAAGGTAGTGGTATGTCTACATTCCTTACATTTTACTCCTGGTTCCAGCTTGGTGCCCCCCACAGAAAAATATTCGGTAAATAACTGTGAATATGAGAGGAATGTATACGTGAAAAAGCAAGCATTAATGATGTCAAAAATTTAGACACTCAGGTTAGAAATGGAGACTGTGTGTGTGTGTGTGTGTGTATGTGTGTGTGTGTGTGTGTGAGAGAGAGAGAGAGAGAGAGAGAGAGAGAGAGAGAGTTAAAACTATGAAAGGTGAATTTTTGGCCAAGAGCCAAAGTGTTCCATTAAAAAAAAGATACAAACTAATCATAGAACAGAGGCAAAGGAGTCTCATTAATGCAGCCATGTGAAAAGGAGCAGTATCTTATTCAGGGTCACAGGTTTGAATTTATAAGATAATGTTCTGACAGACTCGACAGTGTGGCGGTTGAATTGAGATACATTTCACAGAGCTTTTGGAAGGGTGATTCACAGAACTGAACTCTGGGGATATGTTTTACTTCAGGAAGAATACATCCTTTCTTCTTCTCCCCTTTCTTCCCCACTTCCTCCTTTCCTTCAACTTCCCTCCCTCCCTCCCTCCCTTCCTTCCTTCCTTTCCTTCCTTCCTTCCTTTCATCCCTCCTTCCTTCCTTCCTTCCTTTCATTCTTCCTTCCTTTCTTCCTTCCTTCCTTCCATTCTTCCTTCCTTCCTTCCATTCTTCTTTCCTTCCTTCCTTCCTTCCTTCCTTCCTTCCTTCCTTTCCTTCCTCCCTTCCTCCCTTCCTTCCTTTCCTTTCCTTCCTTCCTTTCTTCCTTCCTTCCTTCTTTCCTTCCTTCCTTCCATTCTTCCTTCCTTCCTTTCTTTCTCTCCCACCCTTCCTCTCTTTTCACTCCTCTCCAGTTTTCTTCTATATTTTGGTTTCCATGATAAAAGGAAAATAAAAATATTGTGAATTCTAAATTAATCCAAATCAACAGCCAAAAATACACATACCAGCCTCCATAAGAGAACTGGTTGTACCTGTATTAGCATCTGTACAGTATCTACAGAATACTGAAACATTACTCTCTGTGGTTTACCACAATTTCCATGTTTTGCTATATTGTTCTGTGTAGATATTTTGATCTGCTAATTCATATTTCCCCTAGGTAATTTATGATATTTAATCCAAGTAAGGCTTTGACTGTGTCAGCACAAGTAGTTTTATTCTAGTTTGACAGCCGTTGGACTCAGTTTGGCAACATCGTTCTCATTATTTAGATATAACCAACCCACTATCTATAGATGTAATTCTCAGAATATATCATCCATTTCTGTTATTTCAATATATATTCATCCTTAGGCATTCTGATCAAAGGCATCCCCATTTTTGGTGAGGCTTCCTGCACTGGTACAATGCCCAATTTACTTCTTTATGTCTTGATTTTAGTTGATATTATTTTGATTCACTTACAACATTATGACATTACTTGAGATTATCTTTCATTTCATTATGGTCATTTAGGGTTACATTGCCACCATCTCAAATCCATTTCACAGTATTTTAAAGCAGGCACTTGTCATTTTATGTCCAAGTATGTTTTTCTTCCCAAAAGCTTTATTAAGATAAAATTAAGATACCATCAAATCCACTCATTTAAAATGTACGATGTGATGATTTTCAGTATATTAAAAGAATTGTGCAATCATCACTGCTATCTAATTTCAGAACATTTCCCTCACTGTAAAAGAAACTCTGCATCTATTATCAGGTCCTACCCATTACCTCTACCTTGTAGTACCTGGAAGTCACCAATCTTCTTTTTGTCTCTAGATTTATTTGTCCTGGATGCTTCATGTTAAAGGAATCATACATTTCATGACCTTTTGTACTTGCTTCTTTCACTGAGCATCATAACTTCAAGGTTCATCAACATTGTAGCATAAATCAGTACTTCATTCTCTTTATTATTGTTTTCCTTTTTATTGAATTTATTGGGATGACACTTGTTAACAAAATTACGCAGGTTTCAGGTGCACACTTTCACAACACAGCAGGTCCTATTATCTTGAATTTAATTACCCTTATTCATTCCTCATACATTATTCAATTTGATTTTCTATGGCTCTGGGTATGCTAATGTTACTCTACAATATAGTGTTTTCCTGATGCATATACTTGATTTTCATTCATATTTTGTTTAGTTAAGTGTACACACACACACATACACACACACACACTTTATCTAGAAAAAGTGCTGAACTTCATTTTATACCTTTTGGCATTTACTTATTGTTTTGATTGAAACAATATTTTTAAGGTTTACAATTAACTTCACTAATTTTTTTTTTTTTTTTTTACAATGTATGGTTGCCTTTCACCTGCCTCTAGCTACAGATGTGGATGGAGAACTGGCTTGCAACCTGGTTATGTGCCCTGGCTGGGAATCGAACCAGAGACCTTTGGGTTCACAGGCCAGTGGCTTATCCACTGTACTACCAGCCAGGGATAAACTTCACTAACGTTTTAACATTGATTTGAGTGCATTGTCTTTGGCAAATTCATCCAATGTTATTTTAGTATAAATCCTATTATTATAAGATTTGCATAACTACATTGATCTCCATTAACATCTTTGAGTTGATTTTGCTCTATTCCAAGATCCTCTTTGAATTAATATGTTTGGTTAAATTTCACACTAGTTAATCATTGGTGATGATATTATTCTACTTCCAATTTAATTCTAAATTTCTCTTTCATATATTTTTTTAAAAGTCTAAATTTGACCTTAGATTCCATTTGTAGTCTTTCAATTTGAATATGTAAAATGGTAGATTTTCACTTTGTTATTTGCAGTAGGGAGTTTTAGTCACACTTGACTTTCATAGGAATTTACTCAGTGTTGTGTACCCCCCAAAGCAAGGGTAAATATTAAATCTATCTAATTATTACAATAGTAAGCATGAATTCTTACATTCTGATGCCAGAAAAACATAATTAAAAACTAAAGTCATCTTATTTTTGCTCATGTATTTTGTGGGGGCATATTTCTTGAAATTTTCTAGAGAAAGTTTTAGGACCCCACACATTATTTAGATGAATTTATTCTTATGGCTAAAACATAATAAATTATCTATTGCATTTGGATTTTATATCTGTAACTTCTTTTGTGATATTTCATCTCCTTTTTACCTTCACTTAAAACTGATGATTCCATATGTATATTTTTTCTTCTAATTTTCTTTTTTTGAAAATCAATAGTTATTAACAAAATAAATTTCCTAAGTAATATATAATATAATTTTGCATTTATTGCAAATTATAATGCTTACTAAAACATTTGATATAAAAATCTGTCCCTTAAATGTCTTTATTTATTCATTGTGTACAGGAAACCTTGCATACAATGGGAGTCACTTGAGACCAAGTGGAAATAGAATAGATATTTAGACAGAGGTCACATGTAAAAAGTCTTTAAAAAGCATGTGTCTTTTATGGTACCACAGAGCCACTGTGTTCAACATGGCACAACCTACCTTGAAATTTTTACTATGCAAGAAAATAAAATTACCATTTATTCAGTAAAAAATTTATATAGCTGATAATATTACTCATAGATATACCAATGCAGGTATTTCCATAGTGAATTAATGATAATAAAATTAAAATTATTCAATTTTATTTCCTAAGTTTCTTTTATTTTGTTTTATTTTTATTTTTTTTAGAATAATTTACATTAATTTTATTTTTTGGTGTTGACAGTTAGGAGAATGTCACCTTAGTCATCATATATTACTTTATCTTTGAATTTTTAAGTATGCATGTACTACTTTCATGATCAGAAAACAGTAAGGATAAGTATACTCAGAATGTTCCTAGCTATAACCTCTTTCTTTTGCTTCAGAGCCTAACATACTTAAAGAATATTTTATAATTCTTTTGGTTCTTCACCTCATTTCTCCCACATACCAGTGAATTCTGCTTCCTCTTCCTAGTTTTCCTCACCCTATGGTGAGAGCAAAAACAAAAGAGTATTTTGCCTCTTTTATTTTTAATGTAAAAATCAGATGAATACTTTCCAAGCTTTATCTTACTCTATTCTCCCTTGAGCCACTACACTCAATCATTTTACTGTCACCTCTCCTGCCACATCCTCTTTTCTTCCTGACTCTTTTCCTGCTTTGATGTTTTTTGGACATAGTAAAAACGAAGTCTATCTAGAAAGTATGGAGCACACAAACTTTTTTATATTTTTCTATTAACTCTTCAAAATCCTGTATGTACGTTAAATACGTGTAAAAATATCTATGTGTGTAAATGTATTTTTGCATGCGTTTGGTAATATTGCAATTCATATTACTTAAAAGAGTAATTCTTTAAACAAATAATGTAGGCATTTTGAAATGATGAAAAGAAAACTTTGTATTAATATGACTTGAGAAATTGACAGAAGGTGGTAATTAAATGGTGAATTGTCTGGATGTGAAAGGAAAAAAAGAAAGTGCACACTGGTGGTCAGAATAGACAGGGGAATATTAAGAAGAAGAAAGGAAATAGAGAAGCCAAAGAACTTATGTGCATGACTCATGGACATGAACTAAGGGGGCATTGCCAGAGGAAATGGGGTACTGGGTGGAGGTGGGAAAAGGGTGCAAATTGGGAAAACTAATAGCAAAATAAATAAATATATTTAAGAAAAAAAAAAAGAAAATAGGAGTAAGTATATATACAAGGCCTGTTCTAAAAGTATCGAGCCAATGTCAATATAGTTAAAACTGTTTTATTTTTTAAATGATGAGTTATAATAGCACTAGATTTGGAATTCTAGATTATTCAAATTGGGCCAAGACATAATCTTGGATAAGCCCCCCAAAATGAGGCAGATTATATTTCTGCCTAAATGATTGCTGTCTCTGAGTCTTAGCTGTTCCCTGCTACATTTGTCTGTGGGTGATTTAAATGTCTTCACCCCTTCACCATTGACAATAGGTTTCCTCATAGGATTTGATTTTGCCAGTGAGAGTGGCCTATGTTGTTTCTCCCCAAAAGCTTTAAGAACCATTACAACAGTATGGTGATTGTGGGGGTTGGTTGCAGAGGGAGGTGGAGGAGGGTCTGGGGATTAAATGGTGATAGATGGAGACTTGACTTGGGGTGGTAAACACCCAATAAAGTGTATAGGTGATGTGTTACATGTTATAAAATTGTGCACCTGAGCCCTGGCTGGTGGCACAGTGGAAATGGCCCCAACCTGGGAATCCCTGGGTGGTCTAATTCCCAGTCAGGGCACATAACCAGTTTGCAAGCCAGGTCTCCAGCCAGGTCTGTAGCTGGAGGCAGGTGAAAGCAACCATACATTGTTGCTTCTCTCCCTCACTGCCTCTATCCCTTCCCCTTTCTCTAAAAGATAATAAATAAAATCTTTAAAAAAGAAATTGTGCACCTGAAACCTGTATAATTTTGTTAACCGTTGTCACCCCAATAAATTCTCTCTCTCTTTCTCTCTTCCCCCCTGCTATATATATAGCAGCTTATCTATTGCCCAAGTTCATGCAGATACCTTTTAAAATAATATAGATATAAGAAGAACTAGAAATAAATTGAACAAAAATGTGCAAGAATTCTAGAAAAAATGATCAACATTTTTGGGATTATATTTAATAAAGCTATAAAGCAACAGGAAGATATACTAAGACTATGAATTCAAAGTCTCCCAAGATACAATGAAAGAAGCATGAACTAAGAGAACGTGCCCTCCTTTATATATTATTATAACACTTCTGTAGTTTAGATGAGCACAAGAGCCAAATATCCAAATTCACAGAACAGAGAGATCAGAAAGTGACCTTCCAGATGTGGAAATAATATACATTTTTAAGAGGGATAATTGCAGATCAACACGAAAAGTTGGAGTTTTCCAGGAAAACTACTTGTCCACATGGAAAAATTGTCCACATAGAAAATCGGATTCCTATCTTATAATTTGAGTTGGATTCAAGTCCAACATATAAATGGAAAACTTTAAAATCCCTTGAATAAGAAACAGATGAATATCTTCATGTTTGTTGGTAAAGAAGAAATTCTTAAATTAGATACTTTAAGGAAAACACTATTGAAAAGAAAATGACTATAAATTTAACCATATTTAACTTAAGATATTCTGTGTATTAAATACTACATGAGGTTTTGGGGGAAAATAAGCCAAGAAGTGAGAGACAATATTTGCAATACATAACCAGTTGGTAGTCTCTAAAATGTCTCAGCTTCTGTGAATCAGAAAGAAAAACTGAAGAACTCAACAGGAAAAAAAAAAAAAGAAGAAGAAGAAGCTCAAACAAGATCTTCACCAAAAAGGAAAGTTAAATGGTCTATAAAGATACAGAAAAATGTGCCAGTAAATAAACCAAGTATATGCAAAATAAGATCAAAATTAGATACTACTGCACAATTTAGCCAAATAAAATTTAAAAACATAAAATAACAAGTACTGAGATTATAGATCAAAAATCAAAAATAATTTCTATGATAGCCATTAGGTGTGTAAGATTTTATGTCTCAGGGGAAAATACTTAAGTAATACCCAGTTAAATTAAATATACATGTATTCTACCATTCAGTAATTTCATTTCTTAAGTTTGCACACTTATAAGTATCTGACATATTTGTGCCAGAAAAAGTAAATATACAAAGCAACCATAGTAATCTAAATGTCAGTCAGCCAGTGGTAGATTATTGGTTATGTTCATCACCTAAAGTATCATGGAGCAACATAGATGAACCCCATAAATATAATAATCAATAAAATAAGCAGGCATGATTTTATATGTATAAAACTGGCATTACTAAATAATGTAATTTTAGAAATATTATTATCACAGATTTTTTGGATCAACTCATCCACCAATGGGCACTTAATAGAACAATAATAAATTAAAAACATAAAAATAAAAAAGAAAATGAAAAAAGAAAATACTATTATTGTAAAAATCGGTATAGGGGTATCTTACTTTGGATTGTGGATATGCAACTTGGGAAAGTCAAAGCGTGGGCTTCTAAGTTATTTCAAAGCAGTTCAATTACTGTTAACAAATAATAGCTTCTTCTAAAGCTTATAATAAATATAAGAAAGTACATAAAACCTGTAGGTTTTATGGAAATGTATGTGCATTATAAGAGAAAATAGGAAAATAATATAAGCATGGAGTTGGAGCAAACTGGCCTCAAATAATTTTCCTATTTCTGTCTAGGTTTGGACTTTGGGGATATGAGACTCCTCTGTACAAAAAATGGCATAGGACCATATCAGGATAAATAAGATTATCAAAAATGTTCATGGTTTGTCATCTTTGCAACGATACATATTTTTGCTCTTAATATTTGTTAATGACACCCTACTTATTTCCCAATTTCTCAGGCCAGAAATTGGCTAGTGAGCCATTTCCCCATTCCCTTAATTTCAGTTTAACCTGAAATTCTGGTGCCTTCAACCTCCTAAAACTTCTACAAATGTCATCTAGATTGCCTTAATATCACTTCTTATGTTTAGGCTTTCTATAATCTCTAAACTGAAATTATTTCTATGGCTTTAATATTGAGGTTTCTGAATCAGGTCTTATTCTACTTTTTTCTCACAGGTAAACAGGGTGACTTTTCCCAAAATTATATGTCTGTTCATATATTTGACCTCTTTAACCACTTCCAATGAGTGATCATCACATAACTGATAAAATCCAAATTTACTCCATTCACTTTTTAATAAAATTATCCATGTATTTGTATATATATCCTTTCATTCACTCAGCCACATAGCCATCAATCTAAAACAAGATCAGCTGTTAACTCTATCTTACCAAGCATGTTAGATATTGGAAAGAACTATCAAAGTTGCCATAATCTGATGAAGAAAATTTTCAATAGTCTACAATATTGTCCCCTGAGTCTTATAAATATTCATTCCCTCTTTGTAGCATATGTTTGTCCTGAATATTGAGACACATGTTGAAACCAAATTTGCTGCCCCTGCCTTGCGATGGGCCCTCTGTCTCCATAGCCCTTCTGCACTGGTCAGCACCTTTCCAAACATTTGTTCTGTATGGTCTTGTCTCTCTGTAAAATGCCTTACTGATGGCCATGGATAATGTTAGTCATATCCCCTTCCATTTTTCTTTAGAGATTTCTATCAATAAATCAATTTTATTACATTTACCTATTTGTTTGACTTGCATATCTTGAGATTTGAAGAATAGATACTAGCAAACTCACCTCTATATATATTCCTGCAAACCAGGCAGGAATTCATAGAACATATTCAACCCAGCAGAAGAGCTAAGAGTTTCTTTGGATTAGTCAAATAACATGTATACTTCTACACTTGACTAAGGTAAAACTATATGGTTAGTAATTTTGCTGATTATTAAATTTAAATTCATGTTTTCTCATTGACAAATCCACACCTCTGGCTAATGAATGCTTATTTTCAAGGCTTATACATTTTTTATCCCTCTCTTCTGAGGATTTTTCAGTTTACTTTGTTTCCTGCATAGTCTAGTACCTCTGGGAAACTCAATAAATAGTAAAATAATAGCCATACATAGTGATTCATAACCCCAGTTGTTTTTCTCTCTCTTCTCAAAACAACTTTATATTCAAGAACTTCAAGGGAAATAATTTCATTATCAATGACAGCTGAGCTTCCAGTTTATACAACTTTTCTATTTTCCCTGTCTATGAAATTTATGAGATACCAAATGTGTTTAGGAAAGTAATCTGAAGTAGCGCTTTGGCCTTAATATGGGAAGCACTAAAACCTCTAATTGTGTTTTAGGTAGTCGATCAACCTGACCTTGCTTCTGTAATAGGACCTGAAAGGAGGCATTTGTGTACTGTTACTGTTCAATCTGTATACATTCTCAATGTTATCTTTATTCAAAATACCTACACATTGCTAAATTATGATGAGATAAAGCCTTAATTATGACTAGACCAAATTCATACTCTTATACCCGAAGTGCAGCCGTCAGATAACATCAGGTTACGTTATCTGATCTGGTAATACTGTGCTACAGATTACCTTGAACACCAATCAAACATCTCTGAATAGAGTCCATTTATCACCCACTGATGAAATTTCAGAGTTAAACAGATTGGAGGAAAAATCACCATTTTTTATCTCTCTATCACAGTTTCTTACGAGTATTTACAAAATTAACTGGGAGAAGAACAACATTCTAAAAATAGGTTTTTTTTCTACATTAGCATGGTTGTCTTTCATAGAGGAAAATTAGATCATTATCCACTCTGCAGCAAGTCTAATTTCCTTTGATTCTTAGCTTGCTTTTTTAAAAAAGTTCTATTTAGAAGATAAGAACAACTTTCCTTTGATGTCCCACCCATAATGCAGCCACACAGTTAACTTCAACAGCATATTTGAACAGAAAAGACAGCTTGTCTTTCTATGATACACCTTTAAAGATTAAAACACTGCATGATTTAGATACCTGTATTGAAAGATGGAAAATAAAATCAGCACTGCAACCTACTTTGCATTCTTTATCCACCTGCAACATATTTATTTTCTGTGAATGAAGCTAACATTCATTTCCTCATCTCACTTTAATGATTATGAACTTTTTACACAAGCAAATTCACTGCTGATTATAATTTGATGAAGAAAATGTCAGAAAAATTAAATCAAATCAAATGGCATTACTCAGAAAAAAATATACATATACACAAAGCCCCATGGATCTCTGCTCCATAGACCGCATCTGCTAGGTTGCCAAACCAAGGTTTCAGAAATAGAATGTAATGTTACTGAGGTCATGGCCTGTGGGTATAAAGAAAAATCACCTATACTTTTAGGTCTTTCCAAAGCCTTTACAAAGGCATTCGTTACTGTCAAATCTATGAATATTCACGCTTTGGTTGCAGATATAACGCTACTCCCTCTCTGAAATATCAATTTTTGATGCCACCTAGGAGGTTAGCAGAAAGTGAAAGTGTTTCCCCTACCACTTCTTACTCCTGGAAATGTGTTCCCTCACGTGACATTTATGAAACAGCAGTTCGGTCAATGCTTGTGAAAATATTAACTGTCAGCATATCCGTACACAGTTGCTCCATCTGTTTCTTTTCATTCAATTTGTCTTTAATGTCCCAGTCCTCTCATTATCACTTGCGTTATCTAAGTTTTAATAAGTGAAGTCATGTTTTTGGTTTTGATGTGTCTTTAGGTCTCTATTAAGTGTAGAGGTAAAAGTCTACATCTTTTGCATAGATGTTTTTTATTCCCTCAGAGAATGAAATCCCAAACAAATAATTTATTAACTCTCTCATTGACATGGAACAATTGCATGAGTTCTGCTGCATCTCTGTATTCCATACACATATTGACAAATAAAAGGTATATTATATGCAAAAGAAATATTCAGGGAGAAGCATATTTTTCCTTGTTGCATCATTTGAAGAAAATTGATGTATTTACCAAGTTCAGTGTTTGGTACTCAATTTGTAGAAAGGAGGTTAAGAACTCAGTATCTAAATTCCATATGGCAATAATATTTTAAAGCATACATTATGAATGCACATAGCCCTTCTTTCTATTATTTGTGGATTCACCTTTTGTACCACAATATTTAAATTAGGAGACTTCAAATGCTCACCAGTGCAGAAATTGCAATTAACAAGGCTCCTTTGTACAGAGCTCAGCCAAATGAAGTTTTATTATCTAACTTTTCTACATCCACATAGTAAGGGAGTACTTTTAACTACTTTTTTTCGCTTGTTATGTATGTAATATCTTGTGTCTGCACCCCTGTGCATGCATGTGCTTATATGACAGGAACCTCACAAAATGATGGGGACATTTTCAAATTATTTCACCATTAAATTTGAAAAGAACCTCCTACTTGATGCACTAAGTCATTTGTTTCCTAGCTCTTCCATAGTACTCCTCTCTACCACATACACTGAACGTATTCCTGTATTCGGTTTATAATCATTCCTCTAAGCATGACTGAGTTTCTTCTGCTATGCATCACAAACATGGTTACCTCCATGAGCATCTTCCTAACTTTGCATTACAGATTTTTGTCTTACAAATCTGTAAAGTTCATTGCCTTCTTAGCTAGAATATACACATATACTATGTAAATATTTTTCTATTATGTTAATTATAGAGCAGCCAACCAAATGATAATATATATTAGTTGATGTGCTATAATTAAAAGAAAATGTAAAACTAATCTTTTTAAAACAGTAGCAAAGCCCTGGCTGGTAGCACAGTGGATAAGGTGCCGGCCTGTGAACTCAAAGATCGCAGGTTCGATTCCCAGCCAGGGCAACATAACTAGGTTTCAAGCCAGGTCTCCAGTCATGTGTGTGGCTGGAGGCAGGTGAAAAGCAACCATACATTGATGTCTCTCTCCCTCCGCCTCTCTCTATTCCCCTCTTTCTAAAAATAATAAAATAAAATATTAAAAAAAAAAAAACAGTAGCAATTATTTCTCATTCACATTATAGGAAAGATACATGTTCAATTTATAGAGAGTACAAAGTTTTGGGGTTTTTTTAAGATTTTATTTATAGTTTTAAGAGAGAAGGGAAGGGAGAGAGGCAGAGAGGGAGACAAGCATCAATATATAGTTGCTTTTCACCTGCCTCCAGCTATGGACCTGGCTGGAGACCTGGCTTGCAACCTGGTTATGTGCCCTAACTAGGGAATAGAACCAGTGACCTTTGGGTTTGCAGGTTGGGAGAATGCAAAGTTTTAATAACTCACATGGAAACACCAAATAAATTTTTCTCTTATTTCAATAGCTAGTGTTTGCTGAATACTAATGACCTTGAAATATAGCTTTTTTAAATTTTTAATGAGACAGGTAATTAAGTCAACTTGAAATGACTTTGCACCATAAGAGAAAGTGACAGATACAGAAGAAGAACACGCCATTGCACATTAAGCCTATTTATTTTTAACTAATTAGCCTAACATGTTTCCTTATATGTGCTTAATATTTTTAATAAAGTGTAACCAATCAACTATTAGAGTAGATAACATGTGGAAGTAAGTTATCTGCTCCTTCACTCATGAGATACTTGTCTATTGGTATCTATAAAAGCAAAGCACAGATGAAGGATGGAAGGAGATAATTCCTAGTTAGCAAGAAAATTCTGCCTGGCTATGTTTTCAGTTTCATCTGAATCTTATCCTCCACTATCACAGTTCCTCCTCCATAATGTGTATCCTAAATGGAATAAGCAAAGTGCTTTCTTCTTTGGTTACCACTTTCTCATAAATGGCACCCTTTCTGTTTCCTGTCAAAGAAAGATACCTAACGGCCAAAGAGGATTTGCCTATTTAAAGATCAGTGAAATCCTTTATCATTAGATAAAATAGTAAGTCTCTTAACTGAGTTAAAAATGTATGTTCAGTTATTTTCACTAGTTTTATTTATTTCTCCCTCCCTTTATCTGTTCCCATCTTATCTTTTCCAAATGATAAAAAAAAAATTAAGCAAACTTTTAATGGAAATTTTGTTCAAAATTAAATCAAACTTATATTTAATAGAGGGAAATAATTTATTATCACATGTAAAAGAAAGAGCAATTTTTTATAATAACAGTTGTATTGAAAAAAGCCTGCAATGTGAGAGACTAAAACAATTTCCCACCTTAAAAACTATTTTTGTCTCAAAATCCAAGTAAGAGATAAATGTTTTAATGAAATACTAAACATTTTAATAATAGTGAGCCAGAATATTTTTACTTAAATATGTTCTGTTTATCTATTAAAATATATTTCCTTAAGTTATTTTTATATATGTTAATTTTATATATGTTAATATGATTTTTGTTTCCAATTTTAATAAATGTGTTCAATGAATAATATCTCTCTTCTTCCATAAGAGCTAAAACTAAAAATAATCTGTCACAAGGGATCAAGAACATAGTAAAATATCTATATACATTTCAGAGTTAAATTTATGAGTAATATACTTTGCCTCTGATTAGTTATTTGATTCCATATTTTATTAACTTTCCAGATTTATTTGTGCACTCTATAGTGAATGTGACCTACACAAGATCCACTAACAAAAGAAATATGATTGTCAAAGGTTAAAGGAAGAATGAAGATCCTGTTTAACTTTTTAATTTTATAGACAAAGATGATGCTTAAGGAGTTAATGGTTTCTCCAAAGGTAACAAGAGAGGAGTTAGCGAGGATAAAACTTAGAGGAAAAAACCAGAACATGAGGAAGGGGTGTTCCAAAACATCAGTTATGTTTTAAACTCATAGCCTAAAATATTTCTAACAGCTTGAAATTGTAGTAATTAGTCTCTTCCTAAATGTCATAAATATCAAAATAAGGCCCCTCAAGTACATCAGGGGGAAAAATGAAACAGTAAAGCAATTAATTAACTTTCTTCTCATTCTCATTCAGTTCTCATCATTACAATTTCAGCATTAAGAGCACTTTCGGAGTTGATCTACAACGAAGAATATTAAGGCAGTATTTTTAGTGGTTTTCCTGACTCCAGTTTTATAAGCTCCACAATCCACAATCTATAACAGAGTTACAATTCTAAAATATCCTTTCCCCAGAGGGCAGGGGTGGGGAGAAGGAGAAAATAAATAAATAAATAAATAAATAAATAAATAAATAAATAAAATATCCTTTTCTCAATTCAGTTGATTGGCTCACCATCTTCCTCATGAGAAAATCCAAATTCTCCATAATTTAGCAGTTCATCCATTTCCATGCACTCCTTAGGCTTCCTTCTATATACTTAAAGCTCTGGCCATATTGAAATCCTTACTTTTTAAAAAATATTTCATGCCCTTTACAATCTGCAAGGTTTTGGATATGCTATCTCTTGGGCCTAGAGTGGTATTGTGTGACTTCATTTGTTTACATTTTATGCTTCTTTCCATGCTTAGAGATCAATTTTGTTTTGAAACAAGTATTATATAAACAAAAGAATCAGGAAAGTTTTGTTTATTCTGCCCTCATTTGTACTTCTCTGACAACACTTGATATTTCCACTAGATATTTACTTGTTATCCTTCCCTGTAATGACTATTCACTGTATTCTCCATAATTCTACTAGAACAGCATTTTGCAAAAACACTTAAGTTTTTATATGTTATGTTTTAGGATATGCCATTTATAAATAAATGAAGTCCATGGAGATCTGATGGACTGGTCAAAGCTGAAACTTGGAATCAGACCTGTCCAGAAAAATGTGGACATCTCGTAGAAAGCATATTCAGTTTTAAATTTTCCAAAGGACATTTATATCACCCTGGTAAAATTCACGATATCATGAATTCTTGGTCGAGCTGCATCAATTGCTTGCAACAGTGCTGTAGCCTTTGAAAATAGTTTTTACGTGAGACTATGTAAGACTGAGAAGATATCAGCTGGTTACCGAGTACTACTGGGATTTTTAATAAACATTCAGGGAAATTTTGATGGCATCTTCCAGGAATCCAGTCATTTGGGGGTTAGAACTTGAGATTCCTCAGCTATAAATGGATTGAAGTGGAAAGCAGAAGATAAAGTCATTCCGAAAAGATAAAGGAGAGTTCAAAGTTGCAGCATCAGGATACAGGGTGGGGCCTGGAACTCATGAGCTAGGGCAGAAGTTATTGAACTGAATGAACATGGACATAAGAAGTGTGGAATAAAATGGATAGGAGAAAAAACAAAAAACAAAAACCAAATGCTGATCCTCGAAGTTAATGTGGAATACATCTACAAACATGTACCTTTAAACTTCATTAAGTGCAACAACAATCCCAGTATACTTTCACAGTTTTTACATTCAGCTATACCCATACAACCTCTCTGTCTTTCTTCATCATTCCTCTACTCCTTCCCCATTTAATGTTACCTTTGACAATTATTAAAACCAGCTCTAAAGTGTATGGGTCATCTCGGGTGACTTTTGTTCCTCTGCCAAAGGATAACCGGAAATATCTCAAACATTTTTGTCATGTTGGGTGTCTGGCCAACATGTTGTCATGTTGGCTACTGGCCTGCAGTGGATAGATACTAGGAATGCTTGTAAGCACTCCGCAGTGCACAGGACAGTGTCACTGTGACAGAAATTGACCCATTCTAAATTTCAGTATTTCCTGCTATGCATGAGGAAGAGTGAATGACCTAGCAATGATCTTTCTTAGTTTCTCCTGTTTCCATGGAATAAAACAGCTTTATTTGGACAATAATTTGAAAATGAAAGAGAAGAGTAGGCACTTGAGAATAATGCTTAATAATAATGCTTATAAAGTTCCAAATCAATTGAATTATTGAGTTTATCATGAAAATCTCAAAATTCCAAGCTATCAGAAAAGAGAGTTTAAATCAGAGATTTTTCTTTTCCTTCATACCTTTATTAGTCCATCAAAATAATGAGTTCCTATCAAGAGGGGATAGCTAATCATTTTGCTAGATAAAATGTTTTACCATATTATGGCATTATCAAAAAAAGAGAGAAACAAAGGACAATGGTAATACAGCAATAAAAATATAGAGGAAAAGCATCAATAAGTATAATAAAAAGAGGATTACATTCATCTGGGTGAATCAAAAATCATCTGCCTTGTGCTGATGTTTGCATCCTGCCAGCTGGAATTTCTAGACAAATTGCTGCATCTTTCACAGATTAAACTAATGCTCCTGCCTGAATGAATTTAGTTTATTGCCAGGGCATATGATGTAGAAATGCTTAGACTATGGAAATCAGACAGATGGCTTGGCAAATTAATCCACAGGCAGCACACCACTAGTTTAGTCAATGACAGTGATGGAAGAGTGTGGCTGTTGATAGGGATAATCACCAGGAATGTGAAGGGGAAAAAGATCAGAAAAAGGAATGGGGAAGCCACAGACTGATTTTTATTATAAAGCTACTTGATACATCCATTATAAATGTGTTTGTTCTTCCTTAAGTGACTGAAAGAGAAGAATTTTACAATTCATTAACAAATATGAAAACTGAGATATTTGAAACTGTGAAAACAGAG
The DNA here is from genome assembly GCA_004026585.1 of Noctilio leporinus. NCBI lineage: Eukaryota > Metazoa > Chordata > Mammalia > Chiroptera > Noctilionidae > Noctilio > Noctilio leporinus. The sequence continues at coordinate 317,819 of PVIW01000064.1, forward strand.
TCACATCACTGCTCTAAGCACCTAACCAGAGTTTAAAACACAGGGCTATTGTAGAGATCAAATAGAAACGACCATTCCCAGTGTAAGTGTAAGAGGGACTTTATGTGGGACTTTGTTATCATTTTAACTTGTCCCTTGTAATCAATCCCTGGTCACCTTTTTCTCCTCCTCAAAATCCAAAAGTTTTATTGTTTGTTTAAAAAATCTTTAAAAATTAAAATGACATAAAAACACCTAAATACTAATGCAAGGAGATACTCACTAATAACTTTTTTCTATAGGTTCTATCTATGCTTATGTATGTGATCGTGCAATCTATACTATCTTACTGGAAGTTTTCATGTAAAGAAACATGGAAAAAGTAAAACATACAAAGACATTTGAAATTAAGTATACTAAAATAAGTTCCACGGTGATATTTTCTGTTTTATTAGTTAAGTACATTGAGTCCACTTTCTGGGGATAAGAAGAAAATGGCCAGTTTTGGAGATGAACAAGAATTTTACAGATAGAACAAAATGGTTCTTTCTTTCAAAAGAAAGAAGTCTTGATTAAGGTAAAACCTCCCACACAAGGAAGCCTTGAATAAGGTAAAAACCTCACATAGATTTTCCAGTGCTATCTGCACATTATGCTGTGCCTGCAACATAGGAACCACCTGCCTAGTAAGAACATTTTATCAACATTTGATGCAAACAAGCCTACTCCAGAACTTAGTGACTTAAAGCAGTAAAAATGTATTGTGGCTCACTAGGCTGGGGGTTCCTGCTAGCTAGGCCAGCTTGGCTTGCTGTAAATGTTTCAAATTAACCTCATGCAAATATAGGGTGACTGGTAGGTCAGCTAAATGAAGAGATGACTGACCACATATGTCCCCTTACCCTGTAGTCAAAATGCAACATACCAGTGCTTATCTCCAGGACATTCATTTTATAGAAATTCAAACACAATGCTCTCATGCTCAAAATATTCACAGACCTCACTATTTTGCCCATAACTCTGAGGCAGCTGTCTCCACAGGGAGATGCAATGTTCCTTTAGAAGGCTGTAATGGCACCTGCTGAATGACATTTCATGGTACTGCAATGGTGTTGTCAGATTTATGGTACCTAGTCTGACCCATTAACCTGCATAGTCTCTTTTACACCATAGCCATGGTGCTTAGGGACATGAAAAGAAACAAGAAATTGTATGCTATGTTTATTACCTATTATCATCTAAGGAAGAAATATTTGAAACAAGTACAGCCAGTGGTCCATTTCCAGAAACTTCTACAAACATTGGCAGCTATTCAGACCTAGCCATTACCTCCATTTGAGATTGTGGCAGTATTTTCTCAGATTTCCCCATGATTGTCTGCTTCTTTGTCTCTCTTCTTCCGTGCTTAAGATCAAGACTGTATTACGTTGATTTCTGATCTTTCTCTCACCCAAGTCCACACATTTGTGGAACCTCTGATCCCTAATATACAATCCTTATTTCCATTATACTTGCTGTGGCTCTTATTTTCCTATGAATCCAAACAGATGTAACAATTAAGTAGCTGGATAAAGACACCACAGCATGTTAGATGTGGACAAATGAAGTATGTTATGAATCAGTGATTATAATTGACTTAAGTGGGACTTAAGGTTCAGAGAAAAAAAATTATTCAGCCATATATGATTATGTCATTGTTACATGATTTCCTTGATTGGATTAACACTAGTTACATAAATACTATAGGAAATAAAAATCTCAAAGGAAGCATATCATACAGTCTTGCTGTCTTTAGTTAGGAGCATGACAAAGATAACCGTTGTCACCATTTCTACTTATCTTTGGACCTGAGCAACACAGCACACAAATAGTTAATGTAAACTTTACTCTACTCAAAAATATAGCATGGCTAATATAATATGTATAAATTTATTTCTGGTGAGGTGTTAGATTTAAGTAATGAGATGAGAAGATAGTCATTGGTTTATCAAGAGGCCAAGAAATTAAAATATGTACTGATTTAGAATGGATTAGGCATGCTATATTTTTGGAAAAGTGAGTAAACTAGCAGAATGTGCTTAGGCCTGAGACAGAACATTTGGGGGAACACTTGAGGTTTGTGGGGCTGGATAAAGAGATTCTGAGCACTGGGTTCTGGGTTTTTCTTTTCTTTTCTTTGTTTCTTTCTTTGTTCGTTTGTTTCTTTCTTTCTTTCTTTCTTTTTTTTTACATCAGCTATAATATGTGGAGAGATACACAGATTTAACAGGTATTTTATTAGGCAGTACAACAGGTGGGTAGGGAGAGAGTTGAAGAAGTGAGTGGAGTGATGAACACTGTTCTAAATTAGGTAAGGAGAGGAGTAAAGTTAAGAAGGCACACAGGTACCTCTATGTTTATTGCAGTGTTACTATCACCAAGACAGGAAAGTACCCCAAGTGTCCATCAGTAGATAAATGGATAAAACAACTATGGGACACTTACACAATAGAATACTTCTCAGCCGAATAAAGAAGAAAATTTTACCATTTGGGACAATGGTAAATGGACTTGGAGACCATTATGCTAAGTGAAAAAAGCCAGTCAGAGAAAGACAAATGACATATGATTTCACTCATATGTGGAATCTAATGAACAAAATGAACTAAAAACAAAATAAGACAGACTCACAGAAAGCAGGATGACAGCTCTGGGGAGGGGCAATAGGGTGGGAGGATTGAGCAAAATGGAGAAAGGACTCATGGACATGGGCAACAGTGTGGTGATTGTGGGGGTGCCGGAGGGGGTATAAGAGAATTAGTGGTAAAGGAAAAAATACAATAAAAATAAATTTAAAAGTGAAATTAAAAGAAAGAAGGCAAATACAATAAGTGGGGAAGAAGAAGAGGACTAGAGTCAAAATCTGAAATCAATGTATGTAAGGAAGTGAGCTTGAAAGATAGGTAACTGTCAAAGAAAAATATAATAAAAATGGAAAGTGAGGAAGGAAGGAAGTAGCACAATTGTTGGTAATGGCAGCATTTGAAGGGTACTATTATGGAAATGGTTATGAAAGTCAAAATAACCATCAAATTATTGAAGGTGAAACATTACTAAAAACTGAGAGAAAGTGGGTAAATTATATGGATAATAAACTCCACAGAATGACAAAAGTAGTGTTTGAGATGCAGACAAGGAAACATGTTTTAAAACATTTAATAAATGTAGGAGAGTGACTGGTAGGTCAGCTGATTGGATAATTTTATATGATTGGTTCAAATAAATCTTTATTTGTTTATTTGAGAAATGGGGGTTAGGAATGGCAATAATTTAGAAATGAAAATTAGGATCAAGTGAGTCATACAATAAATGAGTGTAGAAGATAAAAAGCTTACCAAAAAAAAAGTATTTGGAATATATTATATAAACTATAAATCTAATCTGTAATAAATATTTGGTGTTTTATATTTTATACAAAAACATTTTATATCAGATTCTTTGGAGAATTAAAAGCAAATTTAATTCCTTAGCAAAACATTTTTATACTGCACCTTCTTAATGTGTCAATAGCTAGTAATGTCCAAAGTGTTATTGCTCAAATTTTAATCTTTCAATCTTTTGATATATTTAATTTAAGTTTTAAAAATGCCAATCACTTTAATTTGGATATTTTGTAAACAAAAATTAATTTATATATTTATTAAGAAATTGTGACCATATGTAATTCTTTTATATTAAAATTTATTTTCAAGCAACAAAAAAAGCTTTTATATGATTTTTAATTTTACCATGCTTCTTATCTCCATAAATATAAAATAAAATAAATGCAATGTGTTTAAAGGTAGGTGTTTTAGAAAATAATTATAAGCCTTGAATAATTTCCAAACAAATGAAAACTGAGGCTGACACTTTGCAAATTCCAGGAAAGCAGATCTAGCAAAACTTGACATTTTTTCTGGTTTTTGGCTCATTTCTTTTAACATGATAGAATTATGTACACTATCTGTATTTTTAAAAATTGGATGAATATCATGGGATAATATAACCAACAATTTTGAAAAACCTCCTTTCTTAAAGAACTTTTCTGAAGTTCAGTGGAGAGCATTCTGTATAGAAAATGAGGCTGCATCCGAAGACTGTGAACAGTATTCTGTGTCCCCACTGCTGTCCAAACTTGATATGAAAGTGCAGCTTTGCAAATAATTACCAATTTTTAGCAACATCACAGGAAAATTTTGCTTAGCTTTGTTATTACAGAACTGTCCCTGAATAACTTTACTTAGGATACATGTTCTTTGTTGGAGTTCTCTAAATGTTTTTGGAAAGCTCTACCAACTAAACTATTAAAATAACAATAGCAACAACAACTGATGAGAGTAATGCTGATAAAACAGACCCTTGGGTTGAAAGATATTAGACATTGTTTACATCATTGCTGAAAAAGGAGATGCTTATAAGCTCATCCTTTTTTAAATGTCAGCTTGATAGCAATGTTTACCTCATAAAACAAATGTTTAGTGTCTTCTAATATGCAACTCACTTATAAATACATACATTTTGTTTGCATAATTGTCCCAGAGCTATCTGCCCCACTTGTAAAATGATAATGTGAATGAAACTTCAAGACTTAATGAAAGCTACATTTCCTGTTAGCTAAATTTGATTTAACCTTGGCTTTCCAAAGTCTGTGCAACTTTATGACAAGGATATCCCTGCAGATAAAAAGATGCTGTTCCCTAGCTGTCTTTCATAGAACTTCAAACTACTTAACTTCTTAAAGATGGCCTTGAGGGCCTTATATAAATGGAAGAAAAAGTACACAGGTATACTTATAATTACTTTCCTATCTCACAAATTGTCTTCCAAAATCTAATATGATAAAGCCCTTAAGGTTTTGGAAAATATGCTGAGTACATGTTCTAAGAATCAAAGAGTTTGGATTTGATTATTGTTTTTCTAATCTTTTAAAGGAAAATGTGTATATAACCCCAGGAAATATATAGTATGAAAATGATAACATGAACAGAAGATGAAAAAATAAAAAGAAGGGAATTCAAAATCACTCAGAATATCATCTTCAAATTCTACAACTATGTGTGCATAGAACAAGAGACATATTGGTATTTTAAGGGAAAAAGGTATCTTTCAACTCTAAAATAGAAATGTTGAACTATTGGGTGTGTTAAAAATAATTGTGTTGTATTTATTAAGAATTTATGTCTAGATTCCCCAGTCAGGGCACATAACCAGGTTGCAAGCCAGGTCCGTAGCTGGAGACAGGTGAAAGACAAACCATATGTTGATGTTTCTCTTCCTCTCTGCCTCTCTCCCTTATCCTCTCTCTGAAAATAATATATATTTTTTAATCTTAAAAAAAAAAAAAGAATTTGTGTCTAGCTACTCATATATGTTAGCTGGGAGAGATGAATGAAATTCCAAATCTTGCCACTTTAAATTCTTAACCATATTAATGTTACTGCTGAGGTCCTAGATTTTAAAATATATGCTTTGTATTCAAAGACTCAAAAATTTATATGGAGCCACAAACAACCACAAATAGATGCAGCAATCTTGAGAAGAACAAAATAGGAGGAATCACAATACTGGATATGAAACTATATTATAAGGCCACTATAATCAAAACAATCCAGTACTGGTATAAGAGTAGACATAGACATATAGATGAATGGAACAGAATAGAGAGCCCAGAAATAATTCCAAGTCTCTATGGTCAATATGGTCAATTAATAGTTGACAAAGAGGGAAGGACCATAAAATGGAGTAAAAATGACCTCTCCAACAAGTGGTGTTGGTAGAACTGGATAGGGAGATGCAAAAAAAAAAAAAAAAAAAAAAAAAGAACTAGACCTCCAACTTACACCATACACTAGAATAAACTCAAGATGGATAAAAGATTTAAACATAAGCCTAGCTACCATAAAAGCTCCAGAGGGAAATAGGCAGTAAAATTTTAGATATCCCACATGGCAATATTTTCACTGATATTTCTTCTAGGGCAAGAGAAATAAGGGAAAAATAAACAAATGGGACTATATCCCACTAAAAAGTTTTTGCTCAGCTAAAGAAAACATCAGCAAAACAAAAAGGGAACCAACTGTATGAGAACCCATATTTGCCAATGATACCTCAGAGAAGGGTTTGATCTCTAAAATACTGTTAATAAAGAACTTACATGACACAACACCAGGAAGACAGACAGCCCAATTAAAAAATGGGCAAAGGACCTGAACAGACATTTTTCTGAAGAGGGTATACAAAGGGTCCATAGGCATATGAAAGAATGCTCAACATCACTAGCCATCAGAGAGATGCAAATTAAAACCACAATGAGATACTACCTCACACTAGTCAGAATGGCCATCATCAACAAATCAACAAACAACAAGTGCTGGTGAAGATGTGGAGAAAATGGAACCTTCGTGCACTGTTGGGAATGTGCACTGGTGCAGCCACTATGGAAAACAGTATGGAATTTCCTCAAATAACAAAAATGGAAATACCTTTTGATCCAGTGATTCCAATGCTAAGATAATACCCTAAGAATTCTGAAACACCAATTCAGAAGAACCTATGCAACCCTATGTTCATAGTGCTATTTATAATAGCCAAGTGCTGAAAACAGCCTAACGGCCCATCAGTAGATGAATGAATCAAAAAACTGTGGTACATTTACACAATGAAATACTATGCAACAGAAAGAAAGAAGAAACACCTACCTTATGGGACAGCATGGATGGAACTGGAGAATATTATGCTTAGTGAAATAAGCCAGGTGTAAAAGATAAAAACCATATGATCTCACCTAATACAGGAAACTACTGAACAAAACAAACAAATGAGCAAAATAGAACCAGAGGCAAGGAACAGACTGACAGTGACCAGAGTTGGGGGGGGGGGGACGGTGGAGAGAAAGAAGGGGAAGGGGCTAGTCAAGGAACTAATATAAATGAACTGTGGACATGAACAGCAAGAGTGAGGACTGAATGTGGGAGAAGGGGAGGTGGGCAGGACAGGGGAGAGCAATGGGGAAAAAAGGGGACAAATGTAAAACAGCAACAATAAATCAATTTTTTAAAATCTCAAATAAAATAAAAGGAATAAAGGATGTTCCAGATTATATACTACTGGAAAGAATTGAGAGTCAATAAAAACAAGCAAGCAAACAAAAAGATGCAACCTTTGAAGTGGCTTAATGAATGAGCAGGGGTGGTTGGTGAAGTGTATAAATAATGCAGCCTTGGGGGGAGGGGGGAGGCAGAGGCAAAGAAGGGGAGCAGCTTAGACAAGAACCTAGTATAAAGGAACCATGGACATGGACAACAGGTGGGATTGATTTTGGGGGGAATGGGTGGGTGGGGAGGGGGACAGAGGGGAGCAAAAAGGGGATGGATGTAATACAACAACAATAAAATTTTTAAAAATAAATAAATAAATAATAATGCAGCCTAACAAATTAGATATGGTAAGTGTGGGGTGGGGTGGGGTGGGAGATGTACCACTATTTGGTGATTTAAGCAGTGGCATAAACACCCTAAAGGAAACTCCCACAGGATGACACGATGCCACAGACCATTTCTGCTCCAGAGATTTCTACACCCTCTTCAAAAACTTTTCTTGTTTTCCTGACAATTCTGACACACTTGCCTATGTTTCTGCCTGGCAGCAGAAAAAGATTGCTTGCTACTTTAAAGAATTCATTTAGTCAATTACCAAAAAGCTGAGATTTATAAGATTCCTATTATTCCTATAAAAAGAAAACATTATTCCTATTATATAGAAGGTGAAACTGAGGCTTTAAAAAATTAGTATGAACCAGAGACATGGGGGGAAAAGGAGCAGAATGACAGTGACCAGAGGAGAGGGGAAAATGGAAGGTGGGGAAAGAAGGGGTAGAGTTTAGTCAATGAGCTGATGTGAAAAACCCAATGGGTGTGGACATGGTGGGGATTCACTGTGGGTGGGGAGGATAGGAGGGAGCAATGGGGGAAAAATGGAATGTAACAATAATAAATTAATAAAAAATATATGTATATATTTTTTACTCACTGACAATATTTTGTCACAATAATTTAGAAAGCATCCTCACTGTATTTTAAAATGAGTATAAATTTATATGAATTATACTTTAAAAATAAAACCATATAATAATTAAGTTAATTTTATATATGCAAAGAAAATTACACTCTATTATAAAAGAAATCGCATCCTTGCAACGAATTGTAATCATAGAGAGCTTATTGATTCTTCAAGTACTTTCTTTTACATTCTGCACAATGTGCAGCCAGCCCAGCACACTCAGAAGTTTTAGTTCCACCTTCATCCACTATGCACTTAGACATGAATGATTATGGCCAAGAAGACAATGCAGGAACAAGTTGCTTCCTGTTCAAGTTAAAAGCAGAAGAGCCATGCAAAAGCATGACAAGAAAATGAGGGACATGAATTGACAAAGTGAAAAATGTAACAGCATCAAAGATGAAGAGTTTTGGCATAAATGACAACCCATTTCTCACCTCTAATGCTTCAGACTTTGAATCAAAGGAAGGATATTATATCATGAAGAATCAGCAAAAGCTACAATGTGGCAGGGCTATCACCCAACAAAAGTGACTAAGCAGAATAAAGTAAACCAAATATTAATGGATTCGTATTTAAAAGTACTTAATACCTGCTGATGAAAGATAGAAATACAGCATTCTCTAATCTTATTCAATTAATTGAGACACATAAGTGCTTTGTTACTTAACAGTTATAGTTTAATTCTTGCTGAATGCATATAATAATTTTCTTATAGTTGACCTTTTATATTCATACAACAGAAATAGTTACCAGCTCTGTGTACAGGGGAAAAGGAAGACGTTTTCCCTTGTAATTAATTGCTATTAAATCAAGATGATGTACATGACCAAGAGTTCCTTAAGTATCATCACATCATCTTGACTAAACATCAATTTCCTTGCTGACTGTAAATTCTTTCTCTGCCCTTTTTAGATCTACATGCACATCTTTAAACAATCCTCTTGCTGGTTTTATAACCCAAGACTGTATTTCTCAAGAAACTAGGAGCAACTTCTTTGAAATTTAAATCAAGGAAGATGAGATATCCTATCTCCTCCCAGTCTCCACTTTTCCTGTAAGAAAAGATCTAATAGGTAACTGATTTTATTTCACAGTAACACATAGGAGAAGGGAAAAATGTTACTGTACACTTTTGGTGGCATAGAAGTAAACATTATTTATATACTTAATAAAAATGTATTCAACCATGAATTAAATTATAATTTATATTTCAAAACTGGTTCACTTATTCTGGTACATATAAACTTCTTTTATTTAAGAATTTATTTTTAGAGAGAGGGGTAGGGAGAGAGTCAGAGAGGGAGAGAGACATCAATGTACGTTGCCTTTCACCTGCCTCCAACTAAGTACCTGGCTGGAGACCTGGCTTGCAGCCTGCTTATGTGCCCTGGCTGGGAATTGAACCAGTGACCTTTGGATTCGCAGGCTGGTGCCTTATTCACTGTACCACCAGCCAGGGCTAAACTTCATATGTAAAAGGAATGGTCTGAAGATTGGTGGTCAAAGAAATATTTGCCTCTGAATTCTGTAACTTTCTTTAAAAAAGAGAATATTAAAAGGAAGAGAGGCTCTGGCTGGTGACACAGTGGATAAGGCACTGGCCTGCAAATCCAACAGTCTCTGGTTCAATTCCTCAGCCAGGGCACATAACCAGTTTGCAAGCCAGGTCTCCAACCAGGTCCGTAGCTGGAGGCAGGTGAAAGGCAACTAACTACACACTGATGTCTCTTTCCCTCTCTGTCTCTCTGCCTGACCCACTCTGGAAATAATAAATAAAATCTTTAAATAAATAAATAAAATAAAAGGAATGGAATATTTTCCTCTTGCTCTCTCTCCTTAAAAGTAATCTACCAGAACTTTCTTCTGAATGTTGATCATTGCTCAATTTCAATAGTTACAAATTTTAAAAGTTCTATATAAATTTAAAACTAGATATTTTATGATAGAAATCTAAGTGTACCTAACTTGTTTTCAAAGTCTTTGAAGTCTCTGGGGGAGAAAGATTTTACCTAGTCCAGAGACTCATGATCTACCCAGGAGTTTTTTGTTATTTACATGTTTGTTTTGTTGGCTTGTTTCCTTTTGCTTATTATTCCTTTCTAATTTGGAATCCTGTGAAAGACCCAGACACTCTTAGCAAGGCTACAAACAGGAAAATTAAAAGGCTGGATTTTTTTTTAGAATAATTTTTGTACTAGAATAGAAGGGTTTTTTGTTTATTTATTTTTATAGTCATTTAATCACTTGTTTCATTTTTATTCCTTTCATATGTGAGTATGTAAATTTGAAAAGCTGAATAGGTGCTTTGTCTTTCTCACACAACTTAGGAGATCTCACTGCAGCTTTGTGTATGAACTGCTGATGGACCAGCAGTGTGCTACCCCAAAATGAAGTTCACGCCATGACCCTATGACCATTCATACTGGTTTGGGAAGAGGCAAAGCAATGGATATTTTGAATTTGATACAATTATAAAATTAGATCTTATATAGTAAAGCCTATATCTTACTATGACAATTCACCATTACTTATTAAAATGGCAGGTAAACTTAGAAAAGGAATGGAAATCAGTTTAGAGGATGTGACAGACATCAGAGGGGTGCACACAATGAAGTAGCTTTTTGATAGAGATGGTATTATCCGGAATAAGTATGTCATTGGGGAAACCATATTCAACATGACATTAATTCTAGGATAACAGAATTTCAAAGCCTTGGTGAGACAAAATGCTGCAATCAACCTTCACTTATTTAAAAATGTTAAGAAGGACTCAGGGATTTCAGAGGAGAATTTTGATAGGTCCCCACAATAAATCTGCCACTCCACATGCATTTGCCCTCATTGCAAAAGACTTTTAGGAAGTCGAGTCTTCCTAAAAGGCCAGAGAAATGGACAGAAATTGGATGCAACTTGAAATGTGGTTCCCTAACCACAGGGGTGATTTCAGCAGCCTCTGTGAAAGGGACCAACACTCTGGTATAACTGCTCAGAATTAAACCACAAAGGGCATTTACCCAGATAAAGAGTTTTGTAAGGTTAAGGATTAGAGAAATCACCTCCTGTGCAGACTCTGATTATGTGAAACTTCTGGGTCAACCATGAGAGAGCCAAAGCACACCTGGAAAAATGGTCATGGAAATTTCTGAGACTTAGCAGTTTCACCTCATGGGTTTGTGTTTTTAGATGTAAATAAGAGAAATGCACCCTTAGAGTATGAAAAGATGCTCATTGTAGAATTATTTTTAATGGCTAAAGGCTCTAAATTACCTAAATGTTCAATAATAGGAGGCTGATTTTGTGAATAACGGTTCAGTTATAATAAAAGAGAGTACTAAACAGATATTCAAAATCACACTTAAAAATTAATGATACAAATGCATACCATGTAATTTTAAAGGACAAAAGCAGTAGGTAAAATGCAATTTATGCTATTAGCATGAAGACATAGCATTGTGTGTGTGTATGTATATAGCAATATAACAATTTGTGCTAAAACCAAAACATTACTCTCAATTGGGTTTGGAGATTATGCATCTATTCCCCTTCTTACAAGTCTCCTCTCCTTTTCAAATTCCCTGTGCTAAGAAAGTGTTGTTTCTAACTTAGAAAAAAATTGTTAAAAATAAATAACTACCATGTATCCAGGCTAAGATTTTGTTCTACTTGTTGCCTACCCAGTTAGCTCACCTCAGCTTAATATGTGCTATTGGAAGACATGATTCTGGGTCAGAGTTGAAGGACATTATTTCTCAGGACAGAGCAGGCAGCATGAATTTCACATTCACATTGGTTTTCTTGACCCCTAATATTCCACAGATAAGAGGCAGACAATGTTGTGGGTAGACCAGAGCCTAGGGATCCCAGGGTTTAAGAGATCTACATCTTTTGGAGCTTCTAGCAAATCTGCCCAACTTTTGCTCTAAAGAAAGACATCTTGATCAAAATTTTCAGGGGACAAATCCACCCTCTGCCCTAGATGGAGACATTGTCTCCACCTTCCAAAGCTGCTGCTATAAAAACATCCTTGGAAATAAAGTTTGGAGCAAAACCTTCAATGCCTTTTGCTAAGATCATGTACAGAATTATGAGTGGCCCACTGGAAGCATTATTTTCTATCAAGACAAATCTCCAAATTCAGTGTCTGCTATTCACCATTTCCTTTCCATCTAAATATGCTAGCAAAAAGAATAGTGCATCTTTGGAATTATTTTTACAATCACTGAACTGCCATTCTGCCCCCCTCAGTCAGCAACTGAGTTCTTCATAGGGAAGCATTAGAACCTGCTTTAAAAACTTCCTAGGAATCTGCAGTGTTGATTTCTATGTATGACACTGTGTTCCACCAGTAAGCAAACACTGGTTTGTCCTTTGGTTCTCAGAGGTGCTTTCCTGCCTTTCCAGTGGAATCCTTGTGACAGAAAATGGTTTTGATGCATCACAGGACACATGCTATATGCTAAGAAGTCTTTACATCCACCTTGCAGTACTCAATTGTGATTTGATTTTGCTGTTTATTATTCCTGTCTATTAATAAATATTTATAAATTTCCTAAAAATAATTTACTTGTAACATTTTTTTGAAGTTTTTGAGCACTTTTTTTGCAGACCCCACAGTGGTCTTCTAAGGGATTCAGAAGCAATTCCATGTATAACTTAGAAACACTTCTGAAGGAGGCAGGCGAATAATGGAAGAAGCCAAGTTCACCTTGGAAATGGACTCTGAAAGGTTCTAAGTTTCCATTACAAAGAAAACAACCCCAGGGCATCATTGCTCCCAGTCCCCAAGCTGTGGATACACACATAAGATGTAGTGCCCATGGTGGGAATGGAGGCTTTCAGAGTGCCGGTGTTGATGATCAAAGAGAATGATGGCACTGAGGAAAGGTTACACTTTCAAAGTATGTAGGTAAAAGCAACCCATGTCAATTATGCCTTAGAGGATCTTGAGTTCAATACCAGCCCTAACCTAAACTGCAAGTGAGGAGACTATCTGGAGGCTATCTTTGCTCACTCACTCATTTTTTAATCCTGAAATTAATATAAAAGTCAGAAAAGAGCTATTTGGAAAATTAGCATTTTTATTCTTTCTAGAGTACAGAAAGTAAAAATTCAACATTCTTTCATTTCGAAGACATCCTTTCAGATCTCAGATATGGTTAAAGATGCATCAGAACACCATTATGTGACTCTTCTTGTAAATCATTCTTTGCACTTGGCACTGAAGAAGTTAAGAAACTTGCCCAGGGAGACAGCATTGAGTGCGCTATAACTTTAGCATACTATTTTGACACCTAATAGCAAGTCCATTATTAATATATGCAGAGAAATCTAGGGCAGTGTTCAGCAGCATTTTTCTGTAAAGGGCCAGATAGTAAATATTTTATGCTTTGCAGGTCATATTGTCTCTGTTGCAGCCACTCAGTGCTGCATTATAGTGCCAGGCCAGCTGTAAACAATATGTAAATGAACAGGCAGAGCTGTATTCCAATAAAACTTTATTTACAAAAGCAGGTTGTGCGGTAGATTTGGCTGGGTCATACTCTATCAACCCCTGATCTTAAAGCATTCTTTTAAAATTACAGTTATAAAACTGAGGGGTGTTTATATGATGAACACCTGTTTACCTGTTTTTTGTTGTTGTTGTTCCTTCTGTCATTTCTCCTGTCACCCTATAGAGTCTAGCCACAGAATGCATGTGATGCCAGTCTTACCTTGCCAATGTTTTCTCGCATTTGAAACACTGATCCTCCCAGGAATTCCTGTCTTAAAATATCCTGCTTAGAAGTCTTATTAATACTTCAAAGACTCACTATAAACTTTTTTATCTCCCTTCAGCTATGACATCCTTGCCTTTCCCTCTTAAAATCATATATCTCCAGAGACCTTAAAATACTCTCATGTTCTCTGCATTAGACTTGTTTATGAATATGCATTAAGATAAGTGGATTCGTATTTTTCCTCTTAAAAGGGCCAATATAATGCTTGGTATAAGCTGTTGGGTAGGCAATCTATTCAGTGGAGAAGTGCCTACACAAGTACTTCTATTTGGAGGGGGAAAAAAAAAGATTTAAGGTAAATATAATGGAATCAATCTGATTAGAAAACTGTGGCAAATCACAAATAATTTGGTCTCTATTTCCATATTAATTTAACAACACAGCTTATCCATATTGAGAGCTTGCCAACTTGGCTGAGAATCTTGGGCAGCTGATAACATGCATTTGAATAAGAAATTCTTGTCATGTATTCAAATTTACTCATTAGTTTTATTAAATCAGAGATTTCAACATTTGTTTATTGAAGAGAAAGAGCAAGATACTGAAGAGGAGCAAAAGTGGATACAAAGTTCCAGAAATAGGAAGAAAGAAACACAGATATTTTAATTGGCACTGAAACCTAAAGTCTAAAAATACCTGTTAGTCCACAGTGATAAATATAAATGATTGAACTAATGAATGCATGAGGAGAAAAACTAATCTCCTATATGGAAGAATTCCAAACAATTTATGGAGACACTTAGCTTCTACAGACTTGAAGGATAACTCTCCATTTCTTAAATGTAGGCTGTGCATAGTGACCTCATTCCAAAAACTAGTATGAAAAGGAGTGGGGAGCCCTGGCTGGTGGCACAGTGGATAGGGTGTCAGCCTTTGAACCCAAAGGCCCATGGTTCAGTTCCCAGCCAGGGCACATACCAGGTTTCAAGACAGGTCTCCAGCCAGGTCCTTAGCTGGAGGCAGGTGAAAGGCAACCATATATTAATGTCTCTCTCCCTCTCTGTCTCTCTCCCTTCCCTCTTTCCCCTTTAAAAATAATAAATAAAATATATTTTTTTTAAAGAAAGAAAAGGGGAACATAAAAGAGATTAACTTTACAATGAAGAAATGCAGCAAACTGAACCTCAAGCCAAGTAATCAAGTTTTACATTTGCAATGATAAATTACATTGATAATGTGTACTCTTGATATGACATGAAGAAAATTACACTTACCTCTCCTTCCCCAAAGCCCCAGTCCCAGACTAACCATAAAACACACACAAATTGGAGAATATTCTACCAAATAGCTGATTAGTGCTTCTCAAAACTGTCATGGAAAATCTGACACACTGCCTCAGCTGAGAGGAATTAGGAAAGATGACTATTAATGTAACATAGCGTCCTGGGGGCGGGGGGCACCCTGAGAAGAGAAAGGACATTAGGGGAAATCTCATTAAAACAGGGACTTCAGTTGATAATAGTGTATCTATGCTGGTTCATTGTGACAAAGGTACTACTCTAGTGTCAGACGCTAATAAAAGAGGAAATTGGGTGTGCAATATACCAGAACTACTATTTCCATACAAAGTCTGCAAATCTAAAACAGTTCTAACATTTTTTTAAACTGTTATGTTAAAAGTGACATGTAAGAGAAACTAAAAGAAAAATGATTGTGCCACTGGAACAGGTTAAGCAAGAGAGACTATTGTATAAATGGAGACAGTTCTTCAAAAATTGTTCGTTGAATGTCTATCTTTGTGGCCAGGCCTATGCAATAAGTACCACAGTCCTCACCTTCCTAGAGCTTAAGCATTTCTAGCCTGAGAGTGGAACCATATGCCCTTAAAGCAATAAATGAAGAACATAATGGCACATTATGATCATTCCTCGGAAGGAAATAGGCAAAACCTTGACAATTAAGCATTATTTGCAGTCCATGCCTTGTTCCTAACCAGCACTTGCCTGTCAGCACTGACAGTTGGAAGGATGCTGTAGCTATTTCATAAGGTTGTAAATAAATAAATTTCTAATTGTGGGTATGTTTGTGTGTGACTGTTTTCCAAGGGGTGGAAAAACCGGTACTCTGTGGCCTCATTTCAATTTTGGAAAACAAGCACAGAAGAGACATTGTGAGAAATCTTGAAATAATGCAAACATGAATAATATTTTTTTCCTCCATAGGAAAAAAAAAATGTGTGAAACATGGTTGCTATTTTTTTCAGTCTTATTACTTCTCTCACACATACTCAGGGTGTATTTTACTTTTCCTTATACGTATATTTTAACAATCTATGTTTCAAAAGCATAGCCCAGAAGGAATCCAGCCATGCAGTAAGAAAAAACAGAGACATTTATTGAAGAAGATAGAAGATACAAGAAACATTGTATGTAAAACAATGACATCTCAGTCACCTTAGTAGGCACCTTGGGACCTCAAGTAGTTCTCCTAGTCACCACCAGCTACCCTGTCATATTTACATGAATCTTATTGATGGTCTGAAAGCTCTTTCCTTTCAAAGGTGATTTTAATTTTGGGAAAAGCCAGAAGTATTGGGGCACCAAATCTGAACTTTTCATGGGTCTGTCACCTGGCTGATTTGATGTTTTGCAAAAAACTCTTCATGAGACATTATGCATCAGTGGGCATGTTGTCATGATGAAGCTGCCAATCCCCAGCTGCCCATGGCTGCAGCCTTTTGAATCAACCAAATAGGTTCCACAGAGGAATGTTCAAACTTTATGCAAAATTGGATGCAGATTTGTTGCTGTACTGGCTCAGTCATTTTGAATGTGACAGCCACACAAGGTCACTCAACAGGGTCCTCCACTCTTCTAGGTTGCATCAATGTCATGCAAATTGTTCTTATATTAACAATGGCTGAACTTTTTCCAGACAAACCTTGTATATTCTAAAAAATTTTTTCAAAAGGAGGAGTTTTCTTGGTACTCAAGAGCACTGATTCCAAAGGACCATGGATTAAGAATGAAGCTTTCTAAATTTACCACATTAGAAAAAGTAATCATGACTTATGCTCACTTTTAAACATCAGAACTACCAGACCTTCACAACTATCTCCTTTTCTTTTTCTTTTTTTCTTTTATTTTTTAAATTTTATTTTTGTTGTATTACATCCATCCTCTTTTTGTTCCCCTCTGTCCCCCTCCCCACCCACCATTGCCCCCAAAGTCAATCCCACCTGTTGTCCATGTCCATGGTTCCTTTATACTAGGTTCTTATCTCCTTTTTAAAATACCTTTGAGTTTATTGATTGAAATAAAAGTAGGGTTTCATATTCATTCATCTTGAACTAAGAACTTTTTTCGAAACTTAGCTAACAAATCTATTTTTGTACTTACTTGAAATTTTTGTGTTTTTAAACTTAGTTTCACATAAGCAACAATATAAAGGAAACTTGCTTAGGTTGCAATAGAATTAAAAATAATGATTAGTGTTCTTCTTGTATATTTTCCATATTTCCTTTTCTAATATGATAGTTCTCTTTAAAATTTTTACATCAAATCACTATAAATAAAGTGATCATTCACTTTTAGAGATGTACCAAGCCAACAAATTATTGTGTATTTTGGGTTTGGGCTATAATTGATTTTAGGCTTCAATTTTGTTGGATTTGTATTTGCCAAACATTCAGAAGTCTAGTCTGCCTAAGAATATTTGTATGACACTCAAATTTAGATTAAAAGTTGGTTGATTATAAAATTGAAGTTTAAAATGATTTTCCCCTATATGTAAGCAGACTGTACTAAGTTATTACAATATCAGAATAAAGTTTATTTCTTGTTCAGATCATAGTCCTAAGCAGTCCTCTCCATAGAGTGACTCAAAGATCTAGATTATAGAGGGTAGAAATTCTTGCTATTTTTACTAATATAGTCCATGAACCAAAAAAAGTTCCAAGCATTTAGGAAGAGTTCGATAAAAATTTGTTGTGGTAATTAAATAGTAAATGAAAAGCAAACAAAAATATAAGTAGGAAAAACATAAAAAGTTTGCAAAGTTTTACTATTTAAGGAGTTAATGACAAGTATTTAAAATAATACAATGTGTGGTTTGTTTAATGTATTAACATATTCTAAGAATTGCTGTAAGAATTTCTTCTAATTATAGTTAGTTTGCATCTTTAACTGAGTGTGAAAAAATGCCTAGATAGATAAATATGGTGGTGTTTTTGTTTTAAGAATGTGAGAACACTTCCTAAAATAGTGGTTAATTGAGTGTTAGATGAGAAAAATTGGGGAATGTAGAGCACATGATAAGTCATTTTAGGTCTTAATTACAGTTCTTTTCATCACTTCTTCTATAGCTCATGGTTTACTTTCCAATAAGTTTTTAGAAAATTAACTATTGGGTAATATTTACACTGGGTTTATTATAATCCAAAATTATGTGTAGCCAATTATTTGTAATTGTTGGATCAGGTCTATTCACTTTATTTTTAATTGTTATACATTTAATATTTATTATTAAAGAAATGAAAGTTTATGAAATATGTCACATAAATGAAATTGTTTGGCTATAGTAATTTACTACCTAACAGGAAATCACAAACTTAACCATCAGTCCCTTTCATTTCTATTCATAGTTTTGTATTAGAAAGTTCAAAGTGTAGCATTAACCGACAAACAGAAAGTAGTTATATTTTTAAAGAACTTTCCAGGTATCATTTCCACTCCATTTCCTATCAATAAAATAACAATGCTCTATCAATAAGTCATTGCCCAAGGAAGGACTGGGATGCCTTATGGAAGCAATTTTCCTCTGTTATGCTGCAGATTCTAATCCCTAATAACTGCTCCCTTAGCAAGGTGAATTTTCTGTCATTTTATATGTCATCAATTATTGGGTTTTTTTCAAAAAAGACTTTATTTATTATTATTAGAGAGAAGGGCAGAGAGGGAGTGAGAAAGAAAGAGAAACATCAATGTATGGTTGCCTTTCACCTGCTTCCAACTGGAGACCTGGCTTCAGACTTGACTTGCAACCTGGTTATATGTCCTGACTGGAAATCAAACCAGCGACCTTTGGGTTCTCAAGCTGGTGCTATTCCACTGAGCCACAGCAACCAGGGCTTATTTTTCTATTTTGCTTAGTCTTAACACCATTAATAATTTGTCAGAACCCTGTATTCATGTAGTTGCATGTTAAAGGGACTAAAACACAGCAGGAATTGAATTTTCCTTGACAACTACATCATGTCACTTTTAATATTGGTATGTGATCCTTCCCATGTCAAGGAGTAGTTTCTAATTTAGGATTGGAGCTTTAAATTTTATTGGTCTATACATACTATAACTTAGATGTTTGGAGTCACACTATTTCCCTATTCTATAATATTTAGCTTTTAATTCATCCAAATTCTCATGCTATTTAGTGTTTAGTCTATGACTTACTGACTATAAGTCTTGTTTTAAAATATGCATCTGAAAAAATGAATTAATATACCAAATTCACCTAGCCACACCCCCATATCATTTTCCTGCAGATAGCAGTGATAATAAAACTACATTAAAAATAACAGTTTGGCAATTTCTTTAAAGATATAAAAATAAGGCTGTTTCCTCTTGCCTTGACATAGAAAGGATATCCAAAAGAGACAGAAATTTTAGTTATTTAATTTTTTAAAATTGTCCTCACTTTCTGTTCTAGTTTACTAGGGTTGACATAACAAATTGCTATGTGATGTTGTTGTTTAAAACAACAGGAATTTATTTTCTCACATTTCTGGAAGGTAGAAGTACAAAATCAAGGTTTCTGCAAGCCCATGTTTCTGCTGAAGATCCTAGGGGAGCATCTTTCCTTGCCTCTGTCTAACCTTTGGTGGCTCCCAGGAATCCCTCCCTGCCTTTATTGGTTTGCAACTGCATTATGCTAATCTCTGCCTCCATCTTCACACAGCCATCTCTCTAAGTCTCTTACAAAGACACCAGCCATTGGCTTTAGACCCCACCCTAATGCAGCAGGATCTCTTCTTTAACTACGTACTTGTGCAAAGACTATGTCCAATTAAAATCACATCCTGTGGTTCTGGGCAGACACTAGTCAAACCATTCTAACCTCCATTTATGAAATAGAAGAATATATAAGAAAATACTTCAAGAAGTGACTCTTACGAACCAGAGCTTTTCAACTGGTGTGCTGCAAGAATTTTTAAAATATACAATGCTTGACTATTTATTCAGGGGTAACGAACTCTCTTCCCTTAGATTGTTAAATTAAAAAGAAAATGACAACAGCCAATGCAACAGTAGCCACCCACTATGGCTGAATCAAAAATTTTGTCATATCAACAAAAAATATCTTTATTGGTGTGCTGCAAAATTTTAGTAATTAGCTTATGTGTGCCATGAAATGAAAAAGGTTGAAAATCCTTGTTATAGATGAAAGATTTTAAAAGATAAGAGTAACTCAATCATTCCATCTTCATTAAATATTTTTAATATTACCATGCCTGCCCCTACCAAATGTGTCCCCACTACTCATAGCATATAAGGAATACCCAAGCAGTCCATGTGTTCTTGCTAGGACTTCCCTCCCTTCCCTCATGTTGGTACTGCCAGCTCAATCATTGCAAACTAACTACTTATAGGACTGATTACAAAAAGGAATCTATAATTAGAGCTGATTACCACCTCATTTCTAAGAGAATAAGCACACATAGCATCAGGTTTTTATTCCTGTTTATCTCCTTCCTTTATAAGTAGGGTGATCTTTAAGTTATCTTTCAAATCAGAAAGTTGAAGTAAACATTATTAAGAATCAACCCTGGCTGGTGGCACAGTGGATAAGGTACCAGACTGCAAACCCAAAGGTCGCTGGTTCGATTCCCAGTCAGGGCACATAACCAGGTTGCAAGCCAGGTCTCCAGCCAGGTCCATAGCTGGAGGCAAGTGACAGGTAACCGTACATTGATGTCTCTCTACCTCTCTTCCTCTCTCCCTTTCCTTCTCTCTATAAATAATAAATAAAATCTTTTAAACATTATTAAGAATCATGCTTAAACAACTGTCTTAAAAGGAGACAGGTATATGTTCCCTCTACCAATAGTTGTTCCTCATCAATGAGGCCTTTATCCCTGTCTCTGTTTAGCCACTAAACTAAATGTGTGGGAATACACTTTCCTCATTTTTCATACCCTTTGCTGTGCCTTTTTTTTTTTTAAACATATACCAGCCATCAAAGATGAAATGTATTTTTTCTAAACCTGCCCTGAACATTCCCTTCATTATCTTAGTTAGCGGCAACCTGGCTGCAAAGCTCTCCAATAGCTGATTGCAAACATTTTTCCTACCATGGAGCCGGAGGTTGAGGTAAGTTTGGCCTTTTTCTTCATTTTCACTTGGGAACTACTTTTTACTCAAATATGCCATTTTTTTCATAAAAGGCCTAATTTCAGTGTACCACTGAGATCCCATGTCTTTGGGGTAATCTAATACCCTCCAAATCCTTCCCCCTTCTTTCTTGAAAATTTTAATATCCACCTCTATTTGTGTGTGTGTGTGTGATTTTAGTGGCTAACACTGTCAAATGTATCATTCAACCAACTCCTGGGTTATTGGGTTCATTTGTTCACCACTCCGAATGCTATTTATCTCCACAGCACTCTTATCATAGAAAGTATTGTCTACAGTCCATGCCCAATTATCCTCTATAGTCAATCCATGATATTTTCATGCTGAAAACTCTGCCATGTGGGGAAGGGGAAGAAATCTGTTGCCCATTGTAGCTAAGAATTTTCATCTTGTTAATATTTTTGGACCTCTCAGTAGACTCCACACAATCAATGTTTTCTTCTGTCTTGGAACAACACCAGCTTCACTCAGTATCCTGGACACTACACTCTCCTGTCTGTCCTTCTACTTCAGGGATAGCTCCACCTCAGTAGCTCTATTATTGTTATTGTTATTATTGCTTTGCTGAATTATCAGCATTAAGTTGCAAAAAGACTCAGTACTGTTCCCTTTTTCCTTAGCTCTTTGTATTTTCTCTTTGAATCACCTTTCTCATTTCCACAGTTTTATGTTTTTTACATACTATAGAATCAGATTATTTATTTTTATTTATTTTTTAAAATATGGAATGCTTCGCAAATTTGTGTGTCATCCCTGTGCAGGGACCATGCTAATCTTCTCTGTATTGTTCCAATTTTAGTCTATGTGCTGCTGAAGTGAGTATCATGTGTATTTTTTAAACGCAGTTTTTATTATTATTAGCTTTCTACAATTTAGAATTATAAATTAGCTCAAAAGTAATGAAAGGCAGAAATTACTTGGAAGAGTGCAATCACAGGATCCTCAGTAATGTTTTTTCCCTCTTTAACACCTTTCATAATATTTATTGATATGTGTTATTCTCCTATATGCCTTTATTTTTCCCTGTTGAACTTATTACTCTATGAAGATATACTATATATTCACATTTTTATTGTTTGTTGCCTGCACTAGAATACAAACTCATAAGAGCATAAATTTTAAAGTTTCTGGCAATAGTAGATGCTCATAATTTGTTGAAGGTTGAGGCAATGCATATATTTTATAATAGATATTAAGTAAAGAAAGAAAAAGAATCATGTTAATACATTTTTAAAAGGGTAAATCATGACTCCTATCAAAATATAAATTGAATATATGTCAAAGGTTTTATTTAGCTCTTGAGTTACCATTTAAACTAGTCCAAAGGAGAATTCAGAGTAAGTATACATATGTGAAAAATCTGGAAAGCTGAAATAAATTTGTTATAAATGCAACAATGGCTTGAGGCGGTAAGTCACACCTCAAACAAATTCACTTGCATTTCTATGGGAAATAATCTTTGGTGTTATTATCAATTTTCTATAAATTATAGAGCTTTAAAACAGCTCAACTATGAATAAAAGGTGCAGGTAACCTGAAATCTGGACAGGACACCTGGTGATCTTTTATTTAATTACAAAATCTTTCACAATTTTCTTAACATGGATTAAAAAAATACAACATTAATAAAATAATTATCCATATGTAGAGAATGTACCTAAACTCTGAATACCAGCTAGTCTTCTACCTATTTGTATTTTCATTACTGTGTATAAATTATTATACAAAAATCTAACCAAGATATAAGCCAAAAATGTGATTTTTTTAACCATTAATCTTGCTTTTTTAAGGCATGTTTTGCTAAATATTTATTTAAGCTATCCTTCTGGACAGACCTTGTATATGTGTTTGTATAGGTATCAGTACACAAATACACTTATTTCACCTGAGATTCTTTTCATCTGAGTTTTTTTAAATGGTTTTTCAACAATTGATCTAAAACTATCACAAGCTATCTGGAGGA
Organism: Noctilio leporinus; assembly: GCA_004026585.1. NCBI lineage: Eukaryota > Metazoa > Chordata > Mammalia > Chiroptera > Noctilionidae > Noctilio > Noctilio leporinus. The sequence goes on from PVIW01000064.1 coordinate 340,966, forward strand.
TATTTAAATAATTAAGTCAGGTAATAAAAACATCAGAGAGCATCTGATTTTAAGGGTATAGTTCTCAGCATTTTAGTGTTTTTTCATTCTTCTACTAGGTTTCATTTGTCTTTTATGATTTAAGTGTGAGTGGTAATAGAAAGTATTAGAAGAATATTATCTAACAGATACAAGATGCTCTGTAAGAAAAAACACTGATGATTAAATGGCAATTCCTCCAGGAAGCCTTGACTGACATTCTCTCTGAGATGTCATAACACATTTTACATACAATTGGTTGCCTCTGAGCTTTTGACCCTAAAGGAAATAGGCTCTTTGGAGTATAGGATATGGGCTTTTGCATGTATTTCCTTAGTTCTTCGTTTACATCACACTATAGTGCTCAATCTATATTGTCTGAATGAATGGGATAAAATATGTAGCTCCTTTAAAATATTCTGCCTATGAAAAAAAAAGGTAAAGAAAACACCCATTATTAAAATTAATACAAATGGTCTGGGTAATACATAAAGCAAAGGTTAAAGGTATTTTCCCTAATGTAGAATGAAATGTGATGTATTTTAGATCAACTTGATTAAATGTATTCCATGTAAGGTGTACACCTTTTAGATTCATAACAATACTGATCACTATTAAAGATAAGATAGATTAATGGTGTGGCAGGGAAGCAGAAACTACAAGAAGTGGAAAATAATCAGTACGCTACAGAAATGTGGACTTCAGAATGAAACTGTAGATCAGTAGTAACTGAGTTGGCTATTTCTTTGTCATTACATCTACTGATTTGATTACTAAGGAGATTGTTAGATGCATGTGTTTTTATCTCACAGAAGTTAATGGAAAGATTACAGTATCTCCACTTGAGAAAATGCATGTTTGGAGTTGAAAGCAAGTATATGCATCCTTGATCTGATGTAGTGAAATTTAATTTTCTAAGAAATAGAATGCAAACTCAATACTGCAGTATTTCTGAACAATAGCATTCTGCTCTGAGTTGTGATAACAGATTTTTGCAAGGTATAGGTAAGCTGCTGTTATGAACCTAGAATTATTCATATGTACTTTTTTATTCTTTTATATTCTCTATGTCTTTTGTATTATATGTCTATTTCAATATCTTTCTTTTATGTGTACATGCAAGTGTGCCATGTGCATATAAAACTATATAAAAGTCACATGACTTTTATACATATTTGAATATATACATATATCTATATACATTTAATCAATTATTTAATATGTAGTAAGTGCTAGACATGTAATAAGATGAAAAGAAAGGGAAATAAGATGTAGTCTGGGTTCATGAAGCTGGGTCAGACACAGTCAGTGTGGGATGGTGAATTTATTAAAAAGTATTAAAATATGAGTAAATAAGCTTTGATAGAAATTTACATAACAATCTGTTGAAATCCAGGAAAAGGAAAGCTTTATATTGAAGGAAGTCAAGAAAGGCTTCACAGGCATTCAGCACACAAAACAGTGTCTAAGAAAGAGAGAGGACACAGAGGCATAAAAAGGAAAATGGTCATGTCAGATCAGAGGACAGCGTTGGCAAAGGCACAGCAGTGAGCCATGTCTGGGGACTCACATGCAGATTAACATGACTACCTATTTACAGGATCATGCAGATCATGTGCAATTTCAATATATGCATCTATACTATTTATTTTCCTCCACCTTTGGATACACACCTTTCTCTATTTTTTCCCTTGTAGTAGCAAGAAAAATAATGGCTTATTTTTTCTCTGGCTCCTACTTCTTCAGAGTAATAAAGCAACAGAGCAATGTAATTCAGTTGAACAATAGATAATATGTTTTATGGAGTAATGAAGGGGAGTACAGGATACTCTACCCCCTTCATTACTCCATAAAACATGTTATCTATTTGCAAGGAAGAATGATTCACTTTCAAATTGGTATTCCAAACTGCTCTCATAAAATGGAGTTGCCTCATGCTTGAATTGCTTTATTTATTTATCTGTGTTTTTTTTTAAAGATCTTATTTATTTATCTTTAGAGAGAGGGGAAGGGAGGGAGGCAGAGAGGGAGAGACATCAATGTATGGTTGCCTTTCACCTGCCTCCAGCTAAGGACCTGGCTGAAGACCTGGCTTGCAACCTGGTTATGTGCCCTGATTAGGAATGGAACCAGCAACCTTTGTGTTTGCAGGCTGGCACCATTCCACTGAGACACCACCAGGGCTATTTATTCATTTATCTTTTTATTCATTTATATACTTATTATAGCTGCAGTTGTATTTTCTTACTGTTTTGTTTTGGATTTTAATCACAACAGGGAGGATCAAATCATGATTTACTGGTTCAGCTTTATTAAGAAAGTATTGTGTCATTTCTTTCTAAACACTTTAAAAAGCATTTATAGCTCATGATAACCAAGGTCATATGAATCTCTGCAGGCTATTTTTGATGGAAGTCTTTCACCAGGTCTAACAGTAGAGAACTTAGCACTGAAGTTCACACCTCACAAATATCATTTGGAGTGTTAACTGGAAAGGACCTAGTGGACCCTGTGAGTTCTGCTCTCTAAGAATTGGTGGCAAGATGTTTCATCCTTCCTTCTGAAGTCTAGTAGACAGAAAAAGGTAAGGATTACAGGGTAGCTAGCTGAGGAGGAAACAGATATAGAATACGGGAGACAACAAATGGAAATAAAAAGAGATTGCTTGGTGAAAATAAGTGAACACAAATTATATCATTTCCTAAAGTTTAAGCAACTGATCGAAGAATGGCTGAATGATTCTATTCAAGGAGTCTTTAGATAAAGTGAAAAAAGGAAACTTCTAGAAAAGTCAAGCAAGACGAAAGGAAGGAGACTGGTAACTTCTCCACAGGAAGCCTAAGGGAATAAAGGGGGCGTCTAATTTCTGATTGCAAAAATGCTGATCTGTATTCTGAAAATAATAGTTAATACTCAAGTCAATATAAATGTCAGTTTGCAAGTTCACTCTCTCAACACCTTCTGAAGTAGATCACAGTGATCACCCTCATTGTCCAGAAAAAGAAATAAGAACACAGGAGCAAGCAAATTTAAATCTCTAATTGGCTTAAGAGGTGCCTGAGATTGATTACTGTGAAAGGTCACTACTACTTCTTGGTTTTCTAACACAAGAACAGAAGAGCTTTTTATAAAACAAAGAGGTATAACCTCTTAGTAAAACTGGGATGGAATTAAAATGAACTGTGATGAAAATGTCAACACTTTGAATACTAACTAAACTTTTGATTGCTAGATGCCATTGCAGTTACAGGTAGATCAATTACAGATGCTGAGAGTTTGAGTTCAATCAACAGAAAATTACCATGGATGCTTCGGTAGTAGTTTGGAACTTTAACATCCGTGAAAAGTAGCATCTTCACCACCATCAAGTGGAATGGTTAGTTAACTTGTTAATATAATCATCAACTCCTAGGGTCCACGTATTTGATGTTTGAATCTTCATGTCAAAAGCTCTGCCTAATGATTACCTAGCCTAGCCAGGATATCTTTGGTGAGCCACAGTCACTGTCTTCCAGAACAATACTTTCCATCTTTGCAAAGGTCTATTTCAAAGTAATTCTTCATTGCTTTGAACTGAAACTAATTCCTCTGTAATACTTATAATTGGAGATAATTCTACTTAGCATGAAAAAATCTTCTGGAAAGATCCATATAGTTTCCTTATAATGTAAAAAAAATATTGAATATTTTTGTTTTATAAAATTCTCTGTAGTTAGTCATTGCAGAAATCACCACTTATAGGGCAAGAAATGTTGAATTACCTAAAGTGGCAGAATGTATTTTTTAATGGTTACACATTTATTGTTTAAAAACTACTATTCATAATTTATATGGAAATATGGATTGAACCAGTGTACCCTTGCATTTTCAAAATTCTCAATGTTTACTTCAGCCATCCTTAGTCATTGAGAAAAGAACATGTGTACATTTTGTATTATATGACGATTATCACCACATTAAAAGATAAGCCCAAAATATGACAGAATTAAATATAATTTTTCTCAGAAATTGCATGAGATTATTGAGTATTTTAATTCTTAAAATTTTTTTTCTTTAAGACTTTATTCATTATTTTTAGAGACAAGTTCAGGAAGGGAGGAAGAAAGGTTGAGAAACATCAGTGTATGGTCACCTGCCTCCAGTTAAGAACCTGGCTTGGGACCTTGCAAGCTGGTTATGTGCCCTGACTGGAAATTGAACCAGTGACCTTTGGGTTCTCAGTGGTAGCTCCCATTGAGTCACCCACCAGAGGAGAATTTTAATTTTTAATTAAAGTATTTATATTCTCCTATCTCCTTGACTACAACTTTTGAAGTGTACTCATTTTATATTTCAACCTATAAAAGTGGGGGAAAGCATGTTAAGGAGATAGAACAGAATGATTCCTAAATAGGGTTGTTTTGTTTCCTAAGGTCACCTCTTCTAAATGGTTCTTTATTAGGAAGGCTGGCTGTCTTTCCCTTTTAGCCTGCAAAGCTAGAGATGTGTACCATCCAGACCAGGCAAACATGAGAGGCTTAATTTCAAAATTTATAAAATATAATCTGGGGTAGAAGAAAATTAAATTTCTAGTGTACAAAGAAGGGTCTTCTAAGCATACCAAGAGAACCTGAGGGCATTGGGGTGCTAGAGGTGGGATGGGGTAGAGCAGAAGAAGTCATGAATGAGGAGAAGGAAAGGTACCTAAGGAAAGAAGACAGGGGTATGCTATTTACTTCCTTAGTGGACACTTAAAGTTTACTCCTTGTAAAAGTCATGAAGTATGCAAGGAGAAATAGTTCTTTAGATTATAGTCCATGCAATGAAATAAGAAATTGACACAATATTTCTTGTAAGACTTCTATCAGTACTGACTACTAAATAGATTACGAAAATTATTCCTGCTCCTGGTCTTAAAACTTTATGGATGTTCCTAAAATGTTCATTTAGCTCACCTCTGCTAACAGATTGAGCAGAATGATTTATGAACAGAGCTGATTTCCATATGATTGATGGATGTTTTATTCACTTAATGATCACTGTCAACTAGCAGCTCCTATAAAATTGGAAGTGTAACTAATAGGACTTTTTAGTTCTACTGCAAGAAAACATAAAGCGTTAAAAGAACAGCTTTTACATTTTCCATGTGCTAAGCATTTTAACCTCAGATTTTGTGTTGAAATACTTGACTGTTGTGTTTTCAAGCAATACCAGTCAGGATTGATAACATAAAGAATGAATAGTATACTTAGCTGCATATAATTAACAAAAAAAATCTGCAATAAAATGATAGACATATCTTTTTTCAAAATCATTCACATAAATGAATATTACATCCAAGAAACTGATGTTAAATAATATTGAATACAAGTTGCATTCATTGTATGCCACATGTTATATGTCATTTTCAGGTGCTATCTTATATTTTTTAATGTCTTCTTAATATATTTCAGTGCTTTTATTCATAGGATATAAATCTATGTGACCATAAAAGATCTAAGGTGCCTACTAGATATTATTTTCTGATTCTGTAATTCAAAGGCTTTTGTCAAGTATGTCCAACATCAGTGATTTATAGTGAGCCTGGTGAGGCGGTTGGTTGCTTGACATTGTTTTGTATTTGATAGAGGTCATCATGGCACCACAATTGGTCATGCAGCTCTTGATGTCTCAATATTCTCATCTGGGCCCTGAGGAGGTTGGACTAGCTGATCTCAAAGGACTCTGACATCCCATATATTATACAGTTCTATAAATTTTGAATATAAAATGAAACGCTCCACAAATTTGAAACAGAAATTGTGTAATCGCTGACATTCCTTTCCAAAATGTATTACATCTATTTTAATACCACATATGTGAGGGATTGCATAGAAATTTGGTAAAAAGCTTGTGAGTCTTCAGCTGCAAAATACAAGGCCAAGGCTACTTCTTGCTTTTAGTGTGCATCTTAATTGTGATGAAGCATGGTTATATATCAAAGCATATGGCCTTTTAAATTTTATTAATATAAAATAAATCAATTTCTCTACACAGTGCCCACTTCTGAGGTAAGGGGAAGGTTTTGGAGATGATGATTTTTCACCTAGTAAACATTGGCATATGCCTAAAAAAATGGGAAGGTTAGGATTCCCATTCATTTTACCATTCATAATATAGTCATTTTAAACTTCCAGATATCAGATAATGCCTTTGGAGGGAGAAATAACTTTGAGCTGAATTTGTTGTTAAAACTATCAATATAACCTATCTTTTAATGTTTTTACCTGAATGACAATGTTCTTTAATGCAAAAAGGTCAATATGGTAATAGAAAAAACCAATCTGATATTAAGAAAAAATAGAGGAATTAAAAATCATTTTCACATAGGCGTTTCTTGATTTTCTCTCCACTAAACTGCAAGAATTATACATCAGGAGATGGGACCATGTTAATGAGAAGGAACATTTAAAGGAGAAGGTCACCTGCAGCAAGTGAAAAATTTTGAGGTTGTTATTTGAGTGTTTTATAGTTTTACATTTATAAAAAAAAAAAAAAAAAAAAAAAAAACAGAAGGAAAGTAACGAAGAGAAAGAAGTGCTAATCCTTTCCACAGAACTTGGAGATATAGGGTCCTGACATTTTCTTCTCATCTTACTATAAAAAAATGAAAGTGAGATTTCTAGTTTTTAGAAAGGGACACCTTTAGCATTTTTCACAAAGTGAAAACAAGCATTACAGATAGAAAATTAAATAAGAAGTATGAGAACTTACAACAACATAGCAACAGAGGCATGGACACATGGGGCAGACTGTGGGCTATCAGAGGGGAGTGGGGAGAGAGAATTGGATGAAAGAAGGTGAAGAGATTAGCCAAAGAACATATATGCATAACCCACAGATACAGGCAACAGTGAGTGATGGCCAGGGGAAAGGAGGTAGGGTTATGAGTGGGGACAGAGGCAAAGGAAGGTAAAATGGGAATATCTGTAATAGTATCAACAATAAATTAATTTTAAAAAACAAAAACAAACTATCAAGATTGTTAGAACAATTAATGTTACACTTTGCTGTAAGGAGGGGAAAATCTTACAAAACAGTACTTCTGATAAGAGCTGACTTGACACATGACAAAAAGCCTGAAGAGTTTGTAGAGGGTGAAGCTGATGGGTGACTTCACTGAACATCTAGCTTCTGTGAACCACTCCTCACTGGAAGAGCACTTTGCCTTGTGTCACAAGATGATGGCATCACATCAGATACCAAGCAGGAAGTCATCAGGAGGGTAAAACCAAAGGTCCATGACAGGTAAACCTGTCTCATTTTGTCAGGAAACCAAGAGCTCTCCCAGACGTCATACTCAGACGACTTCCCATTGTGCATCATTGGCTACTGACTAGAGCTATCACTGGCCATGGGGGGTGAGCTTACCATGATGGACTGTGCCCAGTCATGACTCCTCTGCTGGGCACTCATGCACCAAAGACTGGTAGCCCCATCACTTCAGGGAGGGAAGCAGAGTTGACGATGTTAGGCAGACAATGGACTTGAGTTTTGAAGTTCCAACCAATTTATAGTTCCAATGTTTTTTTTTTGTTTTTTTTTTTTTGTTTTTAATCAGGGGGTTAATTTTTAACTTGTTTATGTTTATTGTATGTTTTTCTTCATAAAAATATTAAAACTGACTTTGCATTGTCCCAGTCTTCTTAAAAGCTAACATAACCTTGGCTTTGTAGTTTAATGCCAAGTTAAACAATCACACTGAATGCAAGGCAATCTTAAAAACCACAGTAGACAGCATTCTATAACAGCAAAAGAGAATAGAACAATTCCCAGCCTGGGAAATCACAGCATTATTTTGTTTTGTCAGAGACACTCAGGGCTCGACAAAAATATAAAAACATATTTACTGGTAACACTAAATTAACGTACAAGCAGAGCCTCACTCTAATCACTCTCCACGGGACATAGTCTATTGTTCAAAAATTACTGAACTCAGTTTCAAGCTCATAACTCTGCATGACAGTTATACTTTATTTCTGTTATAATTCTGCCTCAACATTATTTAATACAGACTATAAATTATAAGTTTAGTTACAAGAATAATATATAAAAAGTGTGGAGGCAAAAATTGAAAGAGAAGTTAACTACACACATACACACACATGAGATTTGATCAAAGGAAAAAGAAGTGGATGGTATTCTTTCTTTCTACCACTGGTCATGGAGTTTTAGTGGCATTTAGAAATCATGATCACATTCCAACCTTAGACACTTGTGAACATGTTACTCTACTTAGCAAATGGGCCCTTACCAATGTAATTAAGGTTACAGATGTTGAGATGGGACAAGTATACTGTTTTGTCCAAGTGAGCCCAATCTAATTCTGTGAGTCCCAAAGCAAGGAGAACATTTCCAGGCTACAATGAACTAGGGAGATGGTCATCTGAAGAACTCACTTTGCCCCTTCTTCCTATTAGAAAAGAGAGAAAGGAACTACATGCCAATGAATGGGGGTGACCTAGAAAATGGAGAAAATAAGAAAACATTCTCCATGCGAGCCTCCAGAAAGGAATGCAGACCAACTGACACCTTGAATTTTGTCCGGTGATATGTGTGCTGTTCTTCTGAGATACAGAAGTGTAAAATAAATTTATGTTGCTTAATTCATTAATTTCGTGGTGATTTATACAGAGGCAGTAAAATCATGATCTAATATGTGGGCTTTAGGGAAAACTCCATTATTTACAAATGGTAGTTAAGAATGTGACAGATGGTTCTCAAACTTAGACTGCACATTGAAATCACCTGCAGAGCTTTTAATATTGGCAATGCCCATGAACCAATGTCCAACCCAATTAAATCAGAATCAGTGGGGCTGGGACTAAGGTAACAATACTTTGAAAGTTCCCCAGATGATCCATTATGCATCTGTATTTTGAGGACCACCCACACCTGACATTCTGCAGAGGAGTATTTTAGCTACTGATGCTGTAATGAAAATATTAACAGGTTATTCCACCAACCTATTGGCTACTTATGCACAAGAAGGTGTGTTTTTTTAATAAAGCAAGTGAATCCCTATACTCAATAGACCATTTCAATATTTCAAAGATGCAGGTGCCTTTCTCAGAAGCAACCTTTGCTTGCAGAGCATTTGAAGCTTTCATTCTAAGCCACAGTTCTTGAGCATATGTTGCCTGTTTCATATTTTTGACATGGAATTAAAATAATTTGAAAGGAAGGTAATTTTTTAAAATGGGGAGACAAGCATTTGAAAGTGCATGGTTTCAGAATGGTAATGCATCTGGCCTACAGTGGTCAATGCTTGCCATGGGTTTGAGGGGAGGGTGGAAGGAGTAATAGGTGAAAGCCAGGAGGGTTTTAGAGCAGTGAAATGATTTTGTTCAATGTTTTAAGGGTGAAAAACAGAACTTATGCTTTTGTCTATATCCTTACAAATTCACAGCACACACACACAAAAAAAACTTCATGCATGGAAAGTTAAAAAAAAAATTAGGAAGTTATTACATCCCCTGGAAGAAATTCAGAATGTGAAATGGAAGTCTAACTATATTACAAGCTTGCAAAACAACCTCACTGATGTGAGTGGGGAAAAGACATAGTCTTAAGGAGCTATAGCAATGAGTCGAGTGTCTAAAATGAAAAGCAAAAGTAATTGTGCCTAGAGTACTTGTTTTTAATTGATAGAATTGAATCCCTATAGGTACAGGTTAACACTTCTTATATGTCTATTCACATATACCAGATTGAAGAAATTAAGTAAAGATATAGCAGATGGTGAGAACAGGTTTCTCATAGTTTAAATGGGAATTTATCTATCAGCAAGGGGAGGAGGCTAAAATGATCCATATACTAATACATTAGAGAGAGAAACATCAGTTCAACTCATTTCTAGCTTAGTATTGATAGATGGTTAAGTATGGAAATATAGAAAGAGATAGCTGTACATTAAAAAATTAGTGCAAAAAAACCCCATAAATTTATTGTTATACTATCAAGAGGGCCAAAAAATGACACTTCAGTGGTTAGAAGTACACTTTCTGCTCAGATCTTTGTTTATAATACCATTCCCAATAAAAGGAACCAGGGATCCATGAAGAAATGGCTGATTTTAAGGTTGTGGCAAGAAATAAACAAGATATTTCTTATGTAGTGTCAGTAACTAGGCAAGTGCTAAAAAAAAAGACATCAGAGCCAACTGAACCAAACTCCAAAGAAACAAAGCTAGATTAATTTGAGCCAAAAACCAGAGTGGTATAAATTATACCTCAAAGTATGAAATAAATATACATTACATAATACAGATAATTAATTGATTTAATAAATTAATTCATGGGAGGACTAATTCTTTATACTGAAGAATTCTAAAAATTGTAGGTAGGTTCTTCTTCCCCAAGGTGTGGAAGCATATACATCCTCCCTTGGTGTGAACTGTGCATTGTGATTCCTTCTAAAGTGAACAATATGAAAAGGAGAGGGCTGAGTAACTTCATCATGGAAAAATCTGACAAACACAACCTTAGCTAGATGATCAAGGACAATGCCAAGAGACATAAATCATGTTGACAATATGCTCCCTTGATATCACAGGATGAAAATGACACTTTACATTTGTGGTTTTTCTTTCCAATAATTCATGTACCAAGTCTTAGCCTAAGAAAAACATCAAATTCTAATCATGTGCTAGCTTACAAAATACTTGGCCAATAGTCCACAAAATCATCAAGGTCACCAAAACAAGGAAGTATGAGAAACTGTCATAGTTAAGAAGAGCCTAAAGGGACATGATGGCTAAATGTAATGCATCCTGAAACAGAGGAAGAAATTAGGCAAAAGCTAAAGGATTCTCAATATAATGTGGACTTGAGTTAATAATAATGTAAACAAAATCCAAATAGGCTTGATGTCTTTCCTAAACTATAAGGCAATACCACACAGCATCAGATGAGTTGGGAAGTCAACTTTTTTTTTTTTTTTCATTTCTATATACAACAAAATGTACATGTAACAAATTAAACATTTAGTGAATGGGTATGACCCCTGCTCATCCAATATCTGTTACTCTATTAAAAGCATTGATTTAAACATGTCAAAATCCTTCAAATAAGTTGGAAGACACACCAGCTTACTTTTTATGATACAAATGTAAATGGGAACTTTGGAAAAGACTGTTATAATAAAGAAAGTAGAGCAGATAAGGACACAGCTTCACTTTGTTGGCTTATGTACCTTGACCCTGTCCCCATTCATTCTTCCCTATAAAACAGGCAGCTATAACCCTGTCCAAAACGACTTCAGATTTTAAATATGTGGCTTGCTGATTTCCATTTATCTTTCTCTAAACTCAGTAACCTAAATACATAAGTATACTTTTAAATATTTGAAACATATTGGGTTTATTGGTTCTCTGTGACTAGAGAATGGGTGGGTAAAGAAAAAAGATGCTGTATATAAATACAATACTACCTATTTTCAACCTGATCAAGATGATTCCACTGAAGAAAACAAAAACCCTCATTATCAGCATTCCATAAGTACATCCTCAGTTTCATGTCATTCATATCAAAAAGCCGCCTACACAAATATAACACTTTTTATGGATAATGAACTGAGTTTTGCAACGTGAGTGGTAAGCAGGAGTTAGTCTGGTACATTACCTAACATAAAGCACCGTGACTAGGTACTAAATACTGCTTTAGACCTGACTCCAGCATAGCAAGACATTTGCACTCTTAAACATTATATAATCAAAAAAAAGAACAAAGTAAATATTTTCAAATATCGCTTAGACATGGGGGAGAAACACTTGCTAGAGGTGTTACTTTAGCTGCAAAACTTCTATTGGGTGTTCTGATGGTTTCATTTAAAGGACAAGCTGCTTTTACAAATAAAATTATTTTACATAAGAACTTATGTTAGCGATATGTAAATAATTAAAATGTCTCAGTATTACTCTTGTATTTTATGATTTTTATGTCTTAGTGATTGAATCACTGTAACCCTTTCTCTGCTTAGAGTGCGGGCACTCAAGAGTACTCAGGGTATCCAAAAGCCTTTCTGTTTTCTGAGACACTCACAGGTAGTAGAATTCTTTGATCACATTTGGTCTTGAGCTCAGGATTTTATTTTTCGTCCAACTCTGAGTACTGTGAAATGGAAACTTTTGGAACAAATTAAATCGACCTCACATAGACAACTGTTGCCATTTATTTCAGATTTTCCATTTAGCAGAAATGAAATTGCCGGCTAGCTCTTTGTCTGCCCAATTTGTACTGGGTATTTATGTGAATGTGTGTGCGTGGCTTTCTTATTCTTACTGCTTTTGAAAAATTCAAAACTTCTAGCTTCTAGATAATATTCTGTCTACTCCTCCCCAACCTCTCACCCCTATAAATCTAACAGTATCTTCCATAAGGAAAGTGCTTTAAATTTTCTGTCACATCACTTGTCCTACATGTTTTCTTGATACCAAGAATGTTACTAGATAACTTATTTGCAATAAATGCTTTGCTTTCTTTTCATTAGCCACTCATTCCTTGTCTTACCTTCTGCAGGCTGGCAACCAGGAGCCCAGTATTTGTTACGTTGTATTAGAATGACTCACTGTATTCATTTGCTAGCTTGGCCTTCTTGTTTACCTCTTTACACCTAGCACTTACCTTAATATCAAGTGTGTTGCATACTTTTATTGACTGGTAAATACCTAAATGAACCAAAAGGATTTTTCTTCTGATTTTCATTCACCTGTATGAGATACTATTCAGAGTCAACAAAGAATTGTTTTAATTCAATTTTACCTTTCATGGCATAATTTGTAAATATACATAAGCATAAGAGAACTAGTTCATTGGTGCTTGTTGTCTGTTGATAAAAAGAAAATTATGAATGATGCTCTCTAACAAATTCACAAATGGTCCTCTTTCTCTTTCATTTTGTGTGCCCTTTGTCAAATTGCATTTAGAGCAACCTGGTTGGTATCAAAATGACTCACCTCAACCAGGTACGCTTTTATTTTTGAGTTAAGATTCATTCATTTTGGGAATGTGAACTTTGGAGCCAAGCAATGTTAATGTCACTTTGCAACTGGAGAACTTCATTACTCATGCATCCACACACCAACACATGCACAAATCACTGAGTACTGATTTATTGATTTGAGAGAAAGAGAGAGAGGGAGGGAGGAAGACATAAAGGAAGGAAGGGAGAGGTAAAATATTTGTCTTCAAACTGAATGTAAGTGGGACAGGTGTGTTTATTGCCCCTCTAGGAACAACCATCTTGTTTCCCATTCATTTACCTCTTTCCCCATGGGCTGAGCATGGCATTATCTTCCTGCTCTCTGTGCCTTCAATAACATTCTGAATTCAGAGCAGGCTTTGAGGGAAGAAAAATTTCCCTATTATATTCATAACCTCTTGCACATTCAGGCACCTTGGGATTGAGAATGTCAATTCATATAATCAATATTACACTCTCAGAAACAGAGTATAGGAGTGAGAACTAGCTAGGGGTTTAACGGAGCACAGTCTGTGCAAAGGTAGACATGATTAATTCATAGAAGTGCTACATTTGAGCATTATTAGTTACTGTTCACCTGTAAATGTTCATTGATTTAAACTTTTGTGGTAAATGGGACAGAACTTTTCAATTATATTTATTATCTATTTACTTTTTTCACAATTGAATTCCATGTAAAGCAAGATGCTTTCTTTTTTCAGATTTAGAGTCATAAATCTAATCTAAATACTCTTGTTTATCGGCAGCTTTATAAAAGTGATGCTATATAGTTTCTTTTATTTTTATTTTTTTAAAGATTTTATTTTTTATTTTTTTAAAGATTTTATTTCATTATTTTTAGAAAGAGGGGAAGGGAGAGAGGCAGACAGGGGCAGAGACATCAATGTATGGTTGCCTTTCACCTGCTTCCAGCTGGGGACCTTGCTGCAGACCTGACTTGCAACCTGGGTTTGTGCCCTGACTGGGAATTGAAAGAGAGAATATTGGGTCCGCAGGTTGGTGGTCAATTCACTGAACCACACCAGCCAGGGCTTAGACATCTTTTGATGTATTGGTTTTGAGACTATCCGGGTCAACTGTTATGTTTCTTCGTGACAGCACATCTTTTGCTCTCAGTTCTGAATGAAGAATAAAGGCATCTAGTGTGTTTCTTGAAAAGTTGAGGGTTACGACTATGTAAATATTTGGTTATACCCTACTTTTGTTTTTATCTTCATTTAGACCTGAGAACATGAAGGAAGTTGTAGAAGAAATGAAACAATGAATAGAGAAAAACACTTGGTCTGTCAAAAAAAAATATATTGTCCTTGAGTATACACTCAGACTACAGGTGGCCCTCTGCTTGGACATGAGATGAGCAGACAGGAGAAGTGCATTTCAAATTCCCTGGGCAGTGACGTGAGCTCTGCATCACAGAAATCATGGTTATCAAGATTATTAGAAAGCCTGGTGCTCCTCTACCAGCCTACAGAGTTGATTCTTACCTGTCACAATAGGTTCAAGTTTAGGATCTCTGTTAGCTCAAATCTAAACAAATGTTTTGATATTAAAGCATATCTCTTGGGAGTACACTTAAATAAAACAATAACAACGACACTGAGAGGACTCCTACACACCCCACAAAGTATTTTTTCAAGCATAGATACAACCACACAAGAAACTGACTTGGAGTGTATGTTAGTGCTTTTCAAACTCAAAGTTTCTTAGTGAGTATGCCTGCAGTGGGCTCAGGTTTTGCAGCTGTAACAAACTCTCAGGTTATAGTACCAGTGATGTGGATGTGCAGATCACAATTAGAGCAGCAAGGCTCCTTGTCAATAAGTGATTTTGCAGTGATTATTTCAGGGAGGCTTCTACAAAAATAGATATTTTACTCTTATATTTCCAAATACTCAAAATTTGTTTCTGAATTTTGAATATACCTTCTAAAGCATTTATTTTTTTGCAAGGAAAGAAGATGAGAAAGATAAATTAAAAAGAAACTTGTATGTCTGCTTGAAAGACAATTAAGTGTGATTTCATATTTTAGTTGACCAATTATGTTTGGTTGAATAATAATGCCACTAAACTACCAAATAATATTTTAGGTTACTTTAGAAAGTAAATTGTAAATTTTCATTAGGCAACTTATGATACAACCCAGATTGATACTAGAAGTAGCAGCAAACAAATGAAGATAAAAAAAAAAAAAAAGATAAATTCTTGGCTGTCAAGAAATTTATCATTTCATTCAGAATACAGATAAGTGTATGACATACACATAATTAAAGATTCACTTAATAATTACTTATTCAAGAACTTTTTTCAGGTATGGTATTGATACAGAGCGATCTGATCAGGTAACTGGGGTCAGGTAGGGATGAGTCATAGGAGGAGGTTGCCCAAATCTAGGACAAGATTGGCTGAGAAGCTGAATACCTCTGGAGCGTGCATGGAATTATGGGCCAGAAGATTTAGAATAAAAGAAGGGCAGAGACTAGCTTTCTGACACTCTTCCTCGAGGATGCTGAGATGATTGCAGGGCAGTTGCCTCTGTTTCCCAGAGGGTGGTATTTTGGCGGGTAGAAGGACCTCTGGGGGTAAACCTAGGATCAGGCTGGTCCGGCCGAGGGTGGCAGGTTTATTCTTTAAGTATTCTGGAGGGGACAGACTCTCAGCCAGAAGCCTGCCATTCTTTCGAAATTGTGTAGCTTATGCTGTTTTAGTTTGTAAACCAATCTTATAGAAATAAGAGAATTAAAAACTAAAAGAAGGGGAGCAGCTTAGACAAGAACCTAGTATAAAGGAACCATGGACATGGACAACAGGTGGGATTGATTTTGGGGGGAATGGGTGGGTGGGGAGGGGGACAGAGGGGAGCAAAAAGGGGATGGATGTAATACAACAACAATAAAATTTTAAAAAATAACAAAAGAGTTAATAAATTGGGCATAATTAAAAGTAAAAAATAAAATAAAAAATAAAAGTAACTTAGAGTGTTGAGGTGTATTTCTTTAAATAAAGTAGGACTTTCTACAACATGAAAGATCTTGTGTTCAAAGTTTCCCCCATGTACTTTGTTGTTTGTTTTCTCAGAAGATGTAAATAAAATTATCTCTTGCCTTAAAAAAAAAAAAAAAACTAACTGGGATAATGATAGGGGAGCTCAGGAGTTAGAGATTTTAGCCTTGATAGGCTTACGTGATTAAAGCTGCAACTCTTGAATAAAAACTCCTTTTCTTTATCACCAAAGCTTTGCCTCTGAAGGCCTCGGGCCACAGGTGGCAGGACCCCACTTGCTGTTCAGTAACAGCACAACGATCGCATGGCCGCACCATCGTGGTGCTTACAGGCAGCCTGCAATCCAAGTAGTTCAAGTCTATTATGCTCTACGTCTTGATATAGATATAATGAACAGATCCTAAGACCAAGTTAACAACCTTCATCTTTTACATTTGAGTTGATTGAATATCTAATTTGATCAAAACTTAGAGTTGTTTCCATCTCCCTTTTAAAACCTATAATACATAGTTTCTCAAAGTTGACTATATTCAAACAATCCTAATAATTCACAGAAGAGTGAAACAATTCTACTAAACAACATGTGACTTTCTTCCTTTTCCTAATAGGCCAGTCAAGTGAGATAATGCATGATTTGTCAGAGACTTTGAGTACTGTAATGAATGTACTAATAAAGGAAATAAAGGATTAATACTGTCCAGACCTACAGTGAAAAAATCAGTTGTATAAGCATAGGGAAGTCTTCTTACTGCTTAGAAAGCTTCTCATCAGCATAAAGACCCACAATGATCTGTTGGGGCCCTTCCATCACCAAAAAATATGTTACTGATACTTTTCATGCTGGTTAAGTTGATTATATGGTAATAGAATTTCTACATTACGATCAAGAATATGTTAAAACATGTGTTCTGAAAAACTTAAAAGACTATAAATAAAACTTGTCAGTTTTTCTTACAGAACAGCTTTTGGTGCCTTAGAATCTCCTAGAAAGAGTAAACTAATAGTGCCTCAACTGCACCCTCAAAGATGCTGACTTAAGTGATTTGGTGAGGTAAGTACCACCTAGAAGTAAATACTACAAACAGATGATGAGGGGGGGTGGGGTGGGGACAAACAAAATATGTAAAAGTACATAGCATAATAAGCATGAAGAGCAGAGTTCATCAGAGTGAGGAGATAAAATAAGACTTGTATTCTTTAAACTACATGTTTCTGTATTTTATTACCACGATATTGATAAATATCTAAGTTTTAAAAACAAAAGGTAAAGAGTAAATCCATCAATGCCAAATTGGATTATGAATTATATACCTTCATTGGATATATGTCAGCTATACTATCTTAGGTATTTAGAACTACAAGCACATTTCTATTTTTATTACAATAATCAATATACAGCATTTCTTTATGTACGTTTACAAACAGTCTCACAATAACATTTATCCCTAAATCTACTCTGCATTCTTTATATATATTTTTTCTGGTTGCTGTCAGTTGCATTTGGCTCTCTGGCCTCTCCAAGAATTAACTTGTGTTCCTATATTTTATGTGACCACTGTGGTAGCTATCTTCTTGGGAATCAATTTCTTAGGAAAGTGTGTCCAGAAAGAGATGGCCTAGTTTACCAGTGATTGTGATATATACGGAATACAAACAGAAAATGGCCTTTAGATATGCACAATTTAGCTTTGAATTGCTTCTGTTTGGTGTCTGAAAGATTAAGTAAAATAGTTTGCGGGAAGATGTAATAGAAATGTGATACTATTTATTTTTATCTCATGACCTAAAATAGCTTTAAGATACTCTGGTGGTAAGAATCTGGGCCATATGAAATTTTGAGTCCAAAAGCTGGATAAATCAATTTAATTTATACATAATGGTTTTCTGAATTTGCAGGGATAAACACACAATTCTTTAGCTTTACTAAAATCTATACCTCACATAATTGGCTTTTGTTGTTATCATATGGATCATTTTACCATTTGCAGAGCAGAAGCTTCAGATTACAATTCAATTATATGTTATATAGTACTCCTCTAGAGTAATAATTCTGTATGTATAAAGGAAAAAGAATTTCATATGAGTCAACTTAAAAAAAATCCATAGATATAATGCATCTTGGAGGGAGTAGAAAATGTAAGGACAATCTTTAAAGTTTTGCTTCAAGTAATTTCATTACAGTCATCTGCTGATTAAATAGGGTTCAAAGGCATATCATCTCATAATGACCTGTGAGTAATTTATTAGAAACACATTCAACATTTCATCTCTTTCTGAAACATGTGTCCTGGTAATTAGTTTTGGCTTTCTACTACTGGCATAATATTAATATTCTAAGAATCCATGTGGTTTTCTTTAAAAATTCATCCAATGTTAATGCATTCATCAGAAGCTTTTGATATACTAAAAAGATCATTATAAACTGTAACAGTGAACAAATTGATTAATCATATTTTGCTTGTACCTCAATGCTTAAAGTTTGATTAAATAAAGTGTTGATGATGTAAAAATGTCAATGAACTGAACTGCTCCTAAGCTAAAAGCAATAATTATTTAATATGATTGTATTTGTATGCTATTTTAACCTTTTTTGTCCCTTACTTGACCTTCAATCCTGAATCTTCCACCCATACTTTTATTGATAGGATATTGTTACCTTGGTGATGAGCAAACAACTGTTAACAACAATTTTTTCTGACTTTGTAGATGGGGTTGACTCCTGGTGAAATGGTGCGGTAGGTCCAAACAACATGTATCTCTTCCCCTGATGACATAGTTTTGGGGATGATCAAACCCACCCATAGGAGACTTTGAAATGGCAGGAACAACTTCTGAAGAATAAACAATGACTCACAACTGTATCATTCCATGGATATATATGTATATACCTATTCTTTAAATGATCCTAAATAGGTTATAACATCTTATTGGTCCCCTCACTAATTAAAAAAAATTTTTTTGAAACTTTGATATGTGTTCTTTTTATATATGCATGAGAGTCATGGTTTTTGACATTCTGAAAATTTACACTTTATCCATAGATCAGGCTCAGGTTAGTTTAAGTTCAAATCCCTGTTCTACCACTTAATCATTAGCTGATCTTGAGCCAATCAAACTCTTCAAATCACTGTCTTACATATAAAATAAGAAAAACAAGACTTTTGTCAACTGATGGGCATTGGCAGCAATTCAGGGCCACCGAAGATTTCCATTTTGGGATGCGGTGAAGGAGGAAACTTTATTCAGTGCAAAACAGCTCAATTGTGTTACAAGCACAGCAGTGAAAACAGCCTGACTGCAAACAACTCTGGGACCACAGAACCCTAGGACCAGGCCCCTCTGTGGCTAAACAACTCTGGGTCTGCTCTGTTTCTTGCCCTTCTGCTAGGGACAATCCCCATTCTCTGCTAGAAACGGTAAGTGCGCTCCCCAAGCCAGAGGAGAGCTGGCTTTTATGCGCAGATGCCCTCATCCCTGATCCCTTATTCATTCATCCGCATGTAAATGAGGACTCCAACATCTTTGCAGTTTGATTGGTCCAAAAGGCCCTGTCCTGACTGGTCAGAATAGATCCACTCTGATTGGTCAGAATTGTACAGCTCAGATTGAATGGGGAAAGACTCGGTCCAGCTGGTTCAAATAGGCTTTCAGGAAGCCTTTATGAGGGCTGGCTGCATGGTTGAAACTCAGTGCAGGCAGGAGAGTTTATTGCAAAGGCAGGCAGTTCGGTGCAGAGGCAGAAAGATTAGGGGCAAAACTTCTCTATGAAGCGCACTTAGCTTTAAGTGGCCCTGTGCAGAAATGCCTGTTAGGCCCTGCTTTTTTATTTGAGCCCAGTCAGCCACCAGCAGCCCTTCTTAATAGTTACTTTGCTTTTTCCCTACTCAGGAATCCCACTTTGTTCAAATGCCTATTTAACAAGGTACGTATAGTACTTAGAACATTGCCTGCAAGTGACCAAGCTACAAATGTTCCTTCTCCTTTGATTTGCTCTTCTTCATCATATATAGTTTCATCAAAACAAGTTGAACGCTGCTCATTAACTATATTGTATATTTTCAGAATAATTCATTCACATTTTTATTTCATAATTATTTCTCTTGTCCTACCAGGAGAATTCAACATGTATCTCCTGTTCAGCAATTAAGTAGGACAAGATCATTTGATATCCTTTTTTTCTTGTGTTTTGCTTTCTCTCTGGAGGATGACTTTTAACCGATAAACAGTTTGTTTGACCTCATGGCAATAGCCAGCCATCCATACTTGTATGTCAAATCGGAAACAATTAGGATATATCATTCAGGCCCATATTTATTCCTATGACAAGTATGTTGCCTCCAGATCTTTCTCAGTGAATGTCATGTCATACCAGATATATATAATAGGGCTGTTTAGGATTTCTTTGGTCTTTTAGGAGGAGGGCAGGGGATAAGGAAATACATGGAAATAAGGAAATTAGGCAGTTCAGCCATATGATCATTTTGGAAACTGTATCTTTTCAAATTAGGATTCCTTGGATCTTACAGCTTTATTTTAGTAATAGTAGTTGCAGTAATAAAAATAACTAACCAATATATGACACTTTAGTTTTCACATGTCTTTTTCCCCATAGTCTCACTATTAGATTCAGGTCTCTGATTTACATGATTGTCATTTTTCAGATTCAAGAATTGAGAACCAAGAGTTTACTTATCAATAAGTTGCCCCAGCTCACGGAGTACCAAGGATCAGAGCTGCCGTTCAAAATAAGCCAGGCCATTTAATACCAATCCTTTTGCTCTTCCAATTATCCCAGGCTCCCCCTGTTTTGGCAAATTAATAATACTCTCTCAGGGGAAAAAGATTGTTAGCACATGTTAACTATTACATTTAATGACTACTCCAAAATAGCAATGCCAGAAAATAAATTCTAAAAGACATAATCTAAAATAAATCACCTGCTTACTTCTCAGAAGACTGCCTTTATGAATGCGTTATGTTTCAATGCTTTTATGTTTTGTAATCACCCAGCATCTAGTCTAAAAGCCAGTATGATTGGAAACCATTGTATTTCATTTTGGTATTGTCAAAATACCATGTCTAGGTGAAGAAACCTCCAGGTAAATCTTGTTACCTCTTGATCTAACACTCTGGTTTTCCTAGCATGATCTCTTTCAAATTTGATTTTCCTGATTGGCAAATTCTTAGAGATTAATGGGTAGAATTATGTGTTTGAACAGCAAGTGATGCTAATGAGACTCTAGGACCACACTGGCTGTGGAACAGAGCCGGTGAGTTGTAAACAACTCCAGATAATAGTCTTACCAGCTGTGAGTGCTCTAAATCTTTATTTTTGTATCACAGCATCAATGTTATCTCTTAGAAAAGCATGGTTTTACTTAGGATTTGTGAGCTTCATAGCCAGAGGGGTAAACATCCTACACAAAAAAGTGAGAGATAGAAGTTTGGCTCAATTTTAAAAGGGTAAACGCTTCATAATAAGTAAATTATGGGAATTACAAGGGGTCATCAAAATAAACACTAAAATATTCCAAATCAGAAGATGTGTTGCCCTAAAAATGCATTTCTTTTCTCTGATTAGTAATCAGAAGTCTTTCAAAAACCAAACCAAACCAAAAAATGTGACAGGCAAGATTACATTTACTCTATGTTATACCTGTAATAATATGGAAAATTTTCATTTAGTGAAATTTCTGTTTGTAGAAGTTACCCTGGTTTTTCCTCAAAATTTCACACTATAAACAGAGGCCTTTTTGCTGAAAAACATTATAATATTGATATTTTCTAGTGGATTTTATTTTGAGATTTTATTTTTATTATTTTCCTCTAAGCAGCATTAGTATATATTTTTAAAAACTATCAAATGATTGTCATATTCATAATACTCTGTTTTCTTGCACACACAACAGGAATTTTACTTTCCTTCTGAAGAAGAAATTTATAGAAATTATTTTCTGCTTTAGAAAATGGTGACTCTCACTAATAAATTACTTCAGAAAGATCTCTTAGAAAATAAGTGAATAACATTTTTACTGTTCACTCATGTCTCCAAGGACAATAACAAAGTTACAGCCAACAAGCAAAACACTCCATCACAGCCTTTCTCTTCAAAACTCAAATTCAACTTCAGGAAACCTTCTTTGAAGTCAATTAAAATGGGTGGTACATTTTTTTACAAAGAAACCCATTGAAGACAACTACATCTGTTTTCAGTGTGTTGTGAGGCATTTTATCCTCTTGTTTGTGAACCTCAAAGTCAATAAAATTGGAAGTGGGAGAATTGATGGTCCGTGACATTAAGCAGAGCTTAGATGTACACCTCCCTGTGTAGGCTCCAATATTTTGCAGTCCCTTCCATTTGGTTTTGTAAATTTAAAAATTAGCAATTAGAAATATGCAATCCACAAGTACAACAAGAAGCACTATGCCATCTGGCAAAATAGGCTGGGAAGAAGCAATAGTTTGGTACATCTATAGCCTGATACTCATGCTGGCAAAAAAAGACATTTTTATATAAATATCTGAATACAACTCCACACTGTGTATTTTGCTGAGGAAAGAAAAACAAACCAACATCTGTCCATACTTTGGTAGTTCGTCTTACATAACATCACTACTTTTTGAAGAGAAGTGAAATCAATATATTTCAAAATTACTAAATTAAGCAGTAATGAGATTGGCTATAATTTCATGTCCTTGTATTAAGCAATATGAGAACAGGCACATTTTCCTGTACCTATGTTAAACAGTCCTGAGGACTAGCAAAATAATTTAGTTAATTGCTCTAGAAAATTCTTGCTTCTAGAATGTCAGACTGTAAGTCAACTAAAAATTTTTACTGATCAGGTGTAACAGCCTACTAACATTTAATATCAACACTAGCTTTAAGACCTCTGCCTTACTGTAATCAATAAATCAAATCAATGTCATACACTTTGCCCAGAATCACTCAGTTCCCTACCTTGTAAGACACAGCTTAAAATCACCCAGTGCAAACCTAAAACTTCATAAATATTTCCTCCTCACTTATTTCCCTAAACACCACTAGGGCTCTAAGGTGATGTTCTCCATTACTATAGTAGACCTAACAAATGCAGCTTTGTTCAGAAGACTTTTCAGATGATTTTCTGAAGAGTGGACAATTGACCTGTCATTTATCAAAAATTCAAATATTTCTGTTTGATAAAATGCAGAGTGAAAGGGAATCTTTTATCTAGTGCCATGTGTCAGTAATTTGCAAGGGGTAGCTACCCTTACAAGATTCCTGATATAGTAAAACTATAAAATTTCTAATCTTCTTCACTTATTTATAAAGTATGATATATTATAGGTAACCTGGCAGGGGCTATTAATAAAATAAGGAATAAAGCTGACTCCTTATTTATGAAATATGTAGATATCTTGTGTTCAATTCTGTAATCAGCTATTTGCTGTGAGATTTTTCAGCAGGTGACAGTCTTCATAGGCTTTACTTTCCTCAACATCAAAGAGTGGTTCATACTAATTTCTTTATACAGTTTTTGCAAGAATTGAATGTGTGTAGTAGTAAAGAATTTACAATGTTAGGCACATTGTAGGCACTGAACAAAATGTAGTATTTATATTTAAAGAGCAATGAACAGAATAAATCTCAAGGTAATAAAATAATTGCAAAATATATTGATTGCTATAAAAGAAATAAACAAGAGGAAGTAAAAAAGGGATACAGGTATTAGAGATGTATTTAAAGAATATTTTATTTGAGAATATAATATTGTTGCTACTCAAGGAGTAAGAATAAGTCATGAGAAGATAGACTTACATTTCAGGTAAACGAAAAACAAGGTATGTGTAAAGGCTTTAAAATAAAGAGTAGGAAATAGCTAGAAATATGTAAGGAGAGGAGTAAATTCTGCATAGACTTTTTAAAATTTTATATTATTTCTCTAGAGGTAAAGCTTTAGATTGATTTCAGGGAAAGTTAAATATATCAAAACTCCCAGACAAATCTGTGCAATAATTCACCAAGGTATCTAATGTTTTCCTACCTAATTTTATCAGTATTTATATTTAGTACTTATTAAAGTGTTTATGTTTCATAGTATCAAAGTCTCCAGACAATAAATTAGAATCTGAGTCAATAAAATAATCCATCCATTTCAGGATATTATTGATCTATTCAATCCCACGAGCCTTCAGTGAATTATATTACTCAATGGAAGTTTAGTCCCCACTTATTACTCAATTAAGCCTACATCATCCAGGTCAGAAGACTTTAAAAAAATTGAGACATAACTTACATTCATATTAAGTAATATAAGACTATGAAATCTTTCTTTTGGGATAGTTCACCTCTTATTCACTACAAATACATGCTTTTGCCTCTATGACTGCACAATTTTAACATTATAACCAATCCTACAAATATCTTCATAGTAACTAATTTTGTTTTATGCTCAAGAGAGGATTATTTATTCAAAAGTCTTACACATCTCCCATACAGAATCTATCAAATCTATCACAAAATCCTAATATATCCAAACCAAGGAAGTGAGGTACAAATTTTTTAGCCCGTGTCAGGTCCTAGCACCTCGCCTTGCTAGGCGAGACTGTGCTGTCTCAGGGTATGTGGCCTCGGATCCAGGACCAGCAAGTTCAGATATCTGGTCTGGTGGCATAGAAGGACTTACTCAGACCCTTCAGGAGGGTTTGCGTGTTTTATTATAATGGCAGGTTTACAACCACACAGCCAAGCAGCTTAAAGTATCCACATGCTTAGGCTTGGTTGTCCCGTTCCTATCACAGCTGCGCTTAGGTTATGACCGCAGAGAGTCTGGGCATCTCTATACCCACTCTCCTGCTTCCAGCGGCCAAGCTCTGAGAGTGCTGGCTAGAACATGCATGGTTTGTTTGCTCTCCCACATAGTGCTATGTGCCTTGCTTACAGTAAGGGCAATTTTATATGAACATTGGAACAAAGGAGGTTCTGAACACATTAGAACAAAGAGGCTGTATGCCCCAAGCTGACATCAGTGGTTAAAGTTGGTTCCCCTTAGGGCCCAGTGTCCTGGGCTCTGGCACCAAGATTAACACCAAGGTGATGTCCCGAGCTGACTGAGTTAAGGTCCAGCCATGAATCGACATAGAAATTCCTTGGGCCTGACAGCCCCAGAATTACAAGATGATGTGATCTATGTATAGTACACTTTTATCGATGAGTTAGAAATCTGTGCATGTCAAAGGGAAATGTGTTTATAACAATTTATAATACCACTTAAAATATTAAGAGAAATTTCTAATATATGTCCAAATCTTCGTGTTGCCAAGTTTTCCTTTCAGAGAGTTAGTGTTTCTAAGTAGCTAACAAATTTTAAAATATATCTCTGGCTCATTTTGTATGTGTGTGTTCCGTTCTTCCTTATTTGGAATGATATCTTTACAATGGTGCTATTTCATATGTGATTGTTATATCAATTGCCAGAGCGAGGCCCACATAAATTATTATGAGCACACAAAAAAACCAGGCTCACTTTAATCCTTATAATCTCTCTGTATCTCTGTTTCTGTCCCCTTCACACACACACACACACACACATACACACATACACATGTAAAACCCCTTTTCCATTTTAATAGAGAAATGATGCTTACAGTTTAAAAAAAATAAAAATTCAGACAATTTCAAATTTTCTATGGTTTAACATCAAGAAGTCATTTATGGCCTATAAGTTTAGAGGGGACAAAGGAGCTCTTCTCATGCAGTCATACAAGGACTCGGGGCCTATCCTTCTAGGCAAGGCCTAGGGTGCAGTAGACCTGCACTTCACCTAAATCCAGCCAGGAGTCAAGAAAAGACAGCTGGATTGTGTGGCTTTTTATTTTATTGAGAGGTAGCTGACATATAACATTATAGCAGTTTCAGTTGTACAAGGTAAGTCTTCGATATTTGTACACATATTCTAAAATAATCAGGGTACATTTTTTCCTAATATTCCAAGTCTGGAGGTCATATGTATCACTTCTGCTGCATTCTACTGGCCAGAAAGAATCTATTGCATGTTTCTACCTAAAGAAGGAAGGGTTTGGTCAACCTCTATCACTCTCTAGCAGAAGTCTGTTGTGGCTTATTCAACCCATCAACACATGTATTATACCTATGAAATGAGCTGGTTGAGATGAGACCACAAATCAACCTGAACAAAATTGTCACCAAAGCCATGAGAAAGAAATGCCAATAGATAGACTGTCATCAACTACCACAAACAAGCACTGGTGCATTTAAAAGGACTGGGAATGGATTAATGTTCTTGAGGGGAAATGGTTAGTAGTATATGGCACAAATGTGCTAGCAAAACTGTTAGTTACCACTATACTTATAATTATTATTCATAATTAATTTCACTATATGTCAAACAGTGAGCTAAGCTTTAATCTCAGACCCTATTTTACAGATGAGAAAATAAGTTTTAGAGAGGTTAAGGGCATAATGTAAAGCAACTGAGCAAGCATCTATTAGAATATATATTCAAATCAAAGTCTATAAGCAAAGATTTTAACCAGAGTGCTACTCTGGTTTTTGTTATTTGTGAATATTGCACATTTGAAAAAAAAAATTGCAAAGAAACACCACAGAATTTTTTTTTTTTTTTGCAAAGTCAAGAAAGAATGTACTCTTAGAGAAATTTTTGACATTTACAATACCAACTATTGCTCAGCTATTGTTTTTTAAGGTTTTTTTTTTTTTTTTTTTTGCCTAGAACTGTTGTTGTGTCAAGAGGAAATAGATAATGCCTTTGTTTCTGAACTTTTGTTTCAGAAGTACCACCCCTCTTTTTGGATTGGGGATGGTTGTGGTTATTAAAGCACATCAACTCATTATCTGATTACTTTTAATTGCATCTTTAACAATCCCAGGGCACCAATGTAGTTAAATATTAACTAAGTTATTTAGAAAAACAGCTGTAGCAATTAATAAAACTTTATAAAAGAACAACTTTGAAATAACAATAAAAATCATACTTTTAAAAACTTTTATAATACCTTAACTGAGTAATCATCTTCTAATGTAGCTAATTATGCTAAGTTCTGACATCCATACATGTAAAATATTTAACATGTAAATTGTTGAGTTTTCTAAAATTGCACTTCCACATTTCCCACTAAACATTATGGGAGGGTATAACTAAGAGTCACCAAATAATATATTGGTCCTATATCTTCCCAAGAACACGTTCAAGTGCCAAAACTTGATAATTATTTCATTTGTTATTTTATTTGAAGAAATAATAATCTGTATATTCCTAGTCCATGACCCTCCAATAAGAAGCAACAGTATTGGTTAAAGATTATGTTTTTTTCTTCTACTTCAAAAAAATTCTGCCCTGGCTGGTAGCACAGTGGATAAGGCACTGACCTGTGATCCCAGAGGTTGCTGGTTTGATTTCCTAGCCAGGGAACATAACCAGGTTGTAAGTCAGGTCTCTAGCCAGGTCCATGGCTGCAAGCAGGTGAAAGGCAACCATACATTGATGTTTCTCTCCCTCTCTGTCTCTCTCCCTTCCTCTCTCTGGAAATAATAAATAAAATCTTTAAAAAAAAAATTATTCCCATCTCTTTCAAAATTTTCTCCTATATGCCCTACACTCCTATTTGCTCTGTTGCCTATTTTGAGGCCCATTTTCTCCCACTTGTATGAACCCATTTTCCTGATGGTTCTTTCTAGAGTTTATCTCATTAATAAATGTTCCATATGGCTACAACACTATTTTCTTATTTTTTTTTAAGATTTTATTATTTTTCAGAGAGAGGGAAAGGGAGAGAGGCAGAGAGAGAGAGAAACATCAATGTATGGTTGCCTTTCACCTGCCTCCAGCTATGGATCTGGCTGGAGACCTGGCTTGCAACCTGGTTATTTTCTTTAAAGGAAAAAAGAAACTTTCATAAAATTATCCAACCTAAAAACACTTTCTGCTTTGCATTGGCTTACATGCTGTGTTTCAAAGTCTTTTGCAAGGTTTATTAGATGCCACATAGCGTGTGTGAGAGCAGGACTGAGCTGAGATGGCCTTTGACCTATCAGCTAAGATGGCACTGAGGGAAACCATGTTTAGAACATGCACAGTAGAGGCAGCAGAGTGGTCACTTAGAAGGATGGCACAACCCTTCCAGCATATGCAGGGCAATACAGTACTTAACATGAGCCTATCTGAAGAGGAACACCACCCTCTCAGAGCTTGCACAGTAGGGCAACATAAACAACATGTGCTTATCCAGGCTGCACAAAACAACATGTGTTGGTCGATCAGAGGCTGACATGGTATTTCATCAGACAACAGTATAAAAGACAAATGCCTTCGAACAGACAGCTGGGACAGCAGAGAGGGAGAGAATGGCGCTGCTGCTCCCATGGCCTGCTCTAGCTGACTCCAAAGCCACTTAGGACTCTGCCTTGAATGACACTGACTACCTGGCTCCCAGACCAGGGCTTTGATCTGGATCCTTGGAAATTGGGTTCGTTATTCCCCAATTCTCTTGTGTGATGTTATTGCTGATTGTTTCTGAGTGATTATTATTATTATTGGATTATTATAGATTTGGGCTGAAACTGCATTAATAAAAGCTGAATGAATAGCATATCTCTTGTGTTGACTCCCTGTTATTCTTTGGTGCCAGCATTACATGTAGGGCTAGTGTCTGTATAGATGGTCTTATGTTTTTGGTTCCTAATGCCCAGGTCAGACAACCCAAGCAGGGTCGAGGGCTGACTTATAGGAAACATTATTATACAAAACATTTGCTCCAAAAAGTATGACATGCATGTATAATAGGGGACCCAAAAAACCTAGAATTGTCTTCTGGAGAGTGGGGTCCCTTGTAGTGCAGGCTTCCCCTACTAGGTGAGTGTTCAAGAAACCCAGCTATACCAGGGAACCAGCTAGTATTGTTGTGGGAGGCTACATTCAGCTTCCATAAAGTTTTCTGAAGAAGATTTTTATGCATTTGCCTGTTTCATGATGGGTGATTTACAAGCTCACCTGCCCATACCACAGTGAATATTCAGCAGTTTTTGACCAAAAATGGCATGACCCCTTTACCTCATCGATCCTATTCACCCAATCTCAGCCCTAGTGACAGTTTTGGTTTGTTTTCCTGGAGGAAAAAAGTCCTCACAGGGAAACATTTTGCTGAAGAGGTGAAACAAAAACACCATTAAAAGACATTAAAATCAATCCCTGGTTGGTGACACAGTGGATAAGGTGCCAGCCTGCGAACCCAAACATTACTGGTTTGATTCCCAGTCAGGGCACATAACCAGGTTGCAAGCCACGTCTCCAGCCAGAACAATAGCTTGAGGCAGGTGAAAGGCAACCATACACTGATGTCTCTCTCCCTCTCGGCCTATCCCTGAAAAATAATAAATATATATATATTTTAAAAGCATTAAAATCTACAAGTTCAAAAACTGTTTTGAGCATTGGAGAAAATGTAGTTCATCAAATGGAGAGTACTTTGAAGGTGATTGAAATGTAAACATGTAAGAAGAAATATACAACTTTTTATAAATAAATTTTGGGTTTGTTTTTGGCCCTCCATCATACTTCTCTATCTGTCTAACATATGTTTTTGAGTTTCTGCTCTAGTTCAGAGGATGTTACAGAGGGTGGAGATAAAGTTATATTCATGACAAGAGAAAGGCAACTGGGCACTGTGATAATCTTTTGATGGGTCAACTTGGCTAGATTACAGTCTCGAGTTATTCATAGGTGTCTATGGGAATGTATTTTGCATATCTGATTAGGTTACATCATTACAAAACTTAAGTAAAGGAGGTTATCCTGAATAATCTGGATGGGCTTGCTTCAGTTTGAAGTCTTTTAAAAGCAGAGATGAAAACACTTCCTTGATTAAGAACTCTGTCTTTCTCTGTCTGAACTATCTCACTTAGCATAGTATGCTTAAGGTCCACCCACATAAAAAATGACAGGATGTCTTCCATTTTCATGGCTGAATAATATTGTTACACAGATCAAAAGCATCTCATTTATCATCTACTCAGAGGCACTTAGGTGGTTTCCATGTCTTGGCTATTGTAAGTAATGGTACTTGCTATTGCTACAAAAGTAATCATACTACAATAACATGCTGTTCACCTTTAATTTACACAATATTCCATGTCAATACATTTTACTAAAAGAACAAAAGTTCACTGCTTATGTGTAGCAGCCTTAGCCCTGATGAAGCCTTTCAAGTTCTAGCCTCCTCTCCCTGAAGTCCTGTCTTACCAGCAAGCTTTCTGATGACTAGCAGCCCCTAGTCGCATGAGTCAATTATTTGCAGTAAATCTCTTCATTTAAATATATTGGCCCTGCTTCTCTGAACCCTCACTAATAGAGGCACAGGAAATCTTGAATAAACAAGTAACAAAAATGGGCAGCACAACATTTATTGGGCTAAGTGATATAATGAGAGTGAAGTGTAGTAACTCAAAGTAATTGACTTTGTTTATTGTTCTTACCCTATTTGTGTTTTAGTGATAAGGATTTCTGAAAGTACCACATCCTTAGTTTAACTGTAGCTAAACAAGTATAATTCTGATAAGCTACACAGACTTTCCTCTCATCTATAACATTATATTTATAGTGAAAACAATGTTGGTAATATAGGCAGATGTTTCTTGAGTGGTTAGGATATGCCAGGCAGTATTATAATCACTTCACAGTATTTCCTTTATAGCTATGACAGTGTTATGGGGTGGATGTTGCTATTTTTGTCTTATATTTTGGCAAACACCTGAAGGAGTATAGAGAAGTTCAGTAATTGACCAAAAGTAGAAGGTATAACCAGAATTCAATCTTGATTCTTAACCAACATAAGAATTAGGCCGTTTCTGTGTCAAACTTGGTGGATGTGACATTTGCTGTGAGTACTGTTTTTCCACGTGACTATAGTAACATAACCAATAACCATTGTATGAAATAATATCACAAGGAACATATCATGATGCAATTCAAAAAGGAGCTCTTATGTAAATCCATCAGTTGGAATTAGACACTTTATTGCCCTCTAAATCTCTGTAGAACCCTGCAATTATTCTTATTTTGGCTTGAACTACAGAGCATAAAAATGGCATTTTTATATGTATTACTCTTGATTATATATATCTTCTGATATGTATATTCTATAAGAGAGGATATCTTTTTTATTTGGCAAAATAGCCACTTTAGTGCCTAGAATAATGCCTGAAGTTGAATAAGTATTCAATTACTACAAACTGCATATGTTAATTACTTTAAAATTTGAAACCTTTCCCATGACCCAATAATATAAACTATATGATTTAAAATGAGAAACAGATTTTAAATATATGTCAAATCTATTCTGACCAGTAAATATCTCTAGGAACTTGATACTTTATGATGCTCATGATATTCATCCTTCTCTCTAAATTTAAACATTTTTTCTATATGTCTTCTAGATTAATGGCCATGAATTTTTATGGAATTTCCTTTTAATGTAAATCTTTTCATGTCTAATAAAATATTTAACATCTAATATCCCAAAGGCTGTGACCAAGAGGTAGTTTTTCCTTTGTTTATTATTATTATTATTATTTTATTATCCCACTGTGGCAACAAATTGTATTTTCCAACAATGGCCATACAAATATATATTCTGATCCCAATACACTTTAAACAAGGTGACTGACATTCTTCAGTGGTGAGGTGGAGTCCGTGATTAACCCCCTTGTATCTCAGAGGACCTTTATAACTGTATTATCTAACAGAATGTAACCGAAGAGACAACGCATTACTTTGTGATTTCCGATGCTAAACCATTGAAAGTATGCTGCTTCTCTCTATGGCAATGGTCATTCTTGGAACTCAACATTCAGCTTGTGAGAAAACCCTGGTCACAAACAGAAGCCACATAGAGGTGTTCTGGCTGACGGCCCAAACTGACAAACATGCAAGTGAGCAAACTTTAGGGAGTAGACTTCATTCAGCCTTCCCATCTTCTAGTGGAGGCCATGGACATCCAGATAAGTCATACGCTATCTGGATTCCTGACCATAGTAATTATGAGAGATAATAAATGTGTTGCTATAAGCCACTTAGTTTGGGTAATTTATTAAACAAACTGGGACAGAAAAATAATAAGAAATGTATTTTGCATCATGACCTAACACACATTCACACACACACAAAGCAAAACTCAGTCACAGCATTAACTTATGCAATGTGCAAGGAATATTTTAATAGAGTTCTATTATATTGTATATTATGTTAGTGTATACTTATATATTTTAATTTATTGTTATTATTAAGGATACTAACTCCATTGAATATATTGATTTCATGACATAATTTTGGGTGATAACTCACAACTTAAAAAATAGAGTTTGAATGAAAAAACAGGTAATTTTCTTTTAAGATATATCAGTTTCATAAGGGTGGAAAAATGGAGACTATTACTAATACTTCCATACTTTTATTATGAGAGGACGTATTTATACTAAGATCATGATAAGGATATTTCCTCAGAACT
The DNA here is from genome assembly GCA_004026585.1 of Noctilio leporinus. Lineage (NCBI taxonomy): Eukaryota > Metazoa > Chordata > Mammalia > Chiroptera > Noctilionidae > Noctilio > Noctilio leporinus. The sequence continues at coordinate 373,507 of PVIW01000064.1, forward strand.
GCTCTCGGTTTATGAATTCTCAGAGTTTAAAGATAATCTTGGGTAGACTGGCTATGACTTTCGGATCATATATTCTGACTTTGAATAAAAATGTTTAAAGAATGAAAAATATTGCTTGCTAATTTATTTTTAGGTGCAAACTACAGTGCAAATAATAAAGGGCTTCTAAGGAGTTTTATAAGACCAAGACCTTTCACAGTCTTAAGATTGACTCATTATTGGTCAGGGAAATCACAGCTAAAACCTCACTAAATAGAATTAGGTCCCTAATACTATTTTCAGCGTAGGGCCATTTTATGACTGTTTCTACCAAATCGAAAAGGGAAAGAAATTGAATTTTTAATATAAGGTCTTATTACATTACTGAATAAAAGACCTTAAAATTACTGAAGAGGGATTTTAAGAGAGAGAAAGAGAGAGAGAGAGAGAGAGAGAGAGAGAGACAGAGATCCTTTTGTTTGCAAACTGTTTGAGACATTTGAAAAGTTGGAAAAACTCTAGGTAAACCATGAAAGGTCATCTTGTCTTGCCTTAAAAGTATGCTATTTCAGCTTTCTTCCGTTCCTTAAATTGTCAGTGTTTGGCAATAGTGAAGACCAAAGTCAATCAACATTAAATTTGTTAGTTGTTGGGGGTTACACCATTGAGGAAATATTTGCATTGCAAATGAATGAGTAATAATCTCATTCCAGACCAGTGTCATTTTCATTTCAGCATTTTCCTATAGCTGTTGTAAAGTTCTAAATATTTTTAATAAACTAAAGTCTTCTTATCTTGATGATAATCATATACTTTTCAAAATATTTTTAGATGTGTTAATGAGAAAGTATGAGACTCATAAAACAGCATGAGTCCCTGCAGGGGTCTTGGCTGATCAGAGATACAAACATTTTTCTTAAATATTGTTATGTACACTGGTGCATAGGTTCAAGGTCATAACTAGCTTGAATGTTATGGCTTAACATGAGCCACATTTAAATGTGTATGCACCTGATACATGTAACAATATTTAAGAAAGAGTTTATCTCTCCAATCAGCCTCAACCTCTGCTGGGTTAAAATTAGATTTATTTTTCAATATCTATGGTATAGCCTTAGGTTTTTACATTTTTTTTTTATCAGTTTGGAAAATATTTTTATAAATGCCAATCAGTTTGCTTTGAGGATATCTGCACTCTATTCCCCCATACATGTATATATGTGTTTACCCTCATGCTTCTCCCTGCCTGGTGATGGAGACTGAGATTCCAGGATGTGGGATAAATATGAAAACAGTTTGAAATAAGCAAGAATTTGATAAAAGAAGCATCAAATTGAATCAACAACTTCAAAACAGTGTTGATGACTTTTAATATTGAGAGTTAAGCTAATGAGTTGGGGCAGTGGAAGGTGATAAATGCTGAAAGTTCTGAGTATGTTTTAGGAAAAAAACAGATAAAGGAACCAATTGCATAAAAGATTATTTAAATGCAGACAATAGGAACCAGCTGGACTAGCTTAAGGAAAAAGACAAATTTGAGTTTCATAAAGTCATGGAATTGATGAATACAGAAGATGACAAGGTGAACTAAGAAAATTGAGGTCATGGGGCATCCAGGCAGGTAGAGTATAATTATACTCTTTCCTTCTATCCCAGGAATTGTGTGATTCTTAGTTTTCATTTGTCTGTTTTGGTTAATTTATTTTCTTGTTTTCTGTTCCTTTTTTTTTTTCTTTAAATACCAGGTTCAGAGTAAACTGTTGAATCAGTTTTGGCTCACCTGTCACTTAGCTTCACAATGTTGCTTTAGATTTACTTCAATTCTCAAAACAAAATAAAATAAAAAGTTATTTCCTGGTTCACATATAGAGCTGAGGTAGAATAGGGGGCTACAAAGAGAGAGACTGAGTTATCCATTACTCAGTGCCCAGCTCAGCCCAGCTGGAGGGGGCCTCTGGAGAGAAGGTATCACATATAACCAGTAATGGCTGCCCAGCCTACTTTATCAGCCAGAAAACACTATTTATGACTTTATTATGAACAAGTGCAAAAGTAAGACATTTTACACTTTATTTATCACATAAACTTCCAGCAAGGCAAGAAGGTAAATATCAACCCTCATCTTTTATAAGGCAAAAAAAACTGAGGTTAAATAAAGTTAAGTAATGTTATCAATGGTTTTATAGCTAGGAGTAATAGGGCTGAGATTTACTTTAATCTCTACATGGTACCAAGATTATAGTTTTTTTATATTTTGAGTTTTAGGATTTTTCCTATTATATTTTAAGTTATAATCCAGAAAGAAATGACTGGGTTTTGTAAAACTATTATACTAAATAAATTCTAAGATCCTTTTCACTTGGGTTCTATTGGTTCTCTGAACTCATATTGCATTAAAGGTTTTTAATTTATTTTCTCAAACTAGATACCCATGAAAGGTTTCATAGCTATTTTCCATAGGATCTATGAGACTCCATCTATCTGTAAATCTCTGTAATTTCTGTGCTCCTAATATCTGTCTAGTATACACCCACAACTTATTTTATACCAGTGGTGTGGCTGATTTTTCAGAAAGTTCACAGACCTCCCCAAGTCCATGCACTAACATAGGGCCCTGGAAATTAACTCAAGCCATGCTTGCAGAATGTTTTGGGATCTGTTTTGTCTTTTTATTTTCACTTCCATGGAGAAGAGTCTTGATATCTTCCCTGGCACTTGCCTGATGACACCTAAATGTCTCCACATGGAAATCCACATGGAAACAATGCTGAAATATAAAAACTGAACTTTCTGTGCCAAACCCTGAGTCACTAGACCCCAGCACAAATGAATGCCTACAAATAGACATTCACTTACAAGACAGTCCAAAGTTTAATTAAAAATATTTCTGTTAAAAATGGTTCACTATTTGATAAGATATGAAATATCTTTTTACAATACTATGTAATTAAATTCTTTATTTTTATTGTTCATTGTCTATATTCTGCTCCTAAAAAACAAGCTCCACCAGAGCAGGATCTTTGTCTCCTTTGGGAGTGTGTTATCGTGGGTTTGTTTTTTTATTTCACTGAAGAAGTCCAGCAATCAACAAGTGTTCCTGGCCTATAATGGTCACAGACAATAATAGTTGTTGAATTAATGCATAGACATTATTTTCAGGTATATTTAATAAAACAGATACATGGTACTGAGTCAAAAGATATAAAACTATAGCTACTGAATGACCTATAGTACAAATGATATTTGTATGTGTGCAAGATTAAATTTCTATTTGTATACATATGCTTGATTAAATGCATGTGTGTGTATACGCATACATACAGGGTGGGGCAAAAGTAGGTTTACACTTGTGAGTACCCAAAACAGTTTACAGTTTATTCTTGTATTATTATTTATTGTGTTATTTTCCATATGAACATCTGTAAATCTACTTTTGCCTACATGTGTATATCCTGTCTAATATATGTAGTTCCTCCTTCAGAAGGTGACTTCAATTTTTATTTAATTTTTGCATTTTTAATTATATATAGTGATTATTATTTTATGGCTATGAAAAATAAACATTAAGTAATAAAACATCATCACTTTCTAGAAGTGTTGACAATTTATACACTCTAATATTCACAAAATGTAAGGCGTAAACTTGTACACTTCCAGAAATTGCTTTGTCAGTACAAGAAAACTTAAAATCACTCTCCCCTGATAGCAAAGACATAGATTATACAAATATTCATATAGCAATTTTGCCCTGTGGGTAGCTATTGATTTGCTTTTCTTGTTTACCAATAAGAAATTATTGCTTGCTTTCCCAGTGACTACATGTAGCACCAGGAAGAATTGGTACTTAAAGGAAAGGTCTGCTGATTTGATGGTTATGAAATTTCTAAGGACTGAAGATGTGGCTACAAAGAAACTCAGTGAATTAGAGGGGAATGTCAGGCACACGTGGAGTGCACATGTGCATAAAGAATAGGACTGGACCTATATGATGGTGCCCATGAGTTTCATGCGAAGTTAGGTACTGGGTCTTCCTATCAGCCAGCCACCTCACATTTTCATGTGGCAAAAGTTAAGGTAAGATGAACACCCCAGGTAATATTGATCAAGGAACCAAGGCAAAGAGTCAATAAACATTTACCTTAATGATGGTAACTGGGAACTTGATAGTTTACTTATTCAGAGTTATATTAAGGTCAAGTTTCTGTTTTTGTCTTTGTTTTAGCTGTCAGCTGGCAAGGTTTTTTTTTTCTTTCTTTCTTTTTTTCTATCAGTGTCTGTTATTCCATATTTATTTTAAGATTTTTTAAATAAATTATTGCTTATTTTACATAAAGAAAATCTATGTCAGTCTTATTTTTGTTTTTCTTTTGACTAAATTATCCAGTGCTTGTTTGTTAGAGGAAAACATAGCCCATTGTGCATTATATTGAATTTAAATTCAATCACATGGAAAAACACTCAGTGCAATTCTCATTTCAACTCAATTTTACTCTCACTCCTATTGGATTTAAATTTCATTTACTTAGTAGGGCCTTTTCTTTTGTCTGAAATTGGGGCTCTATTAAGCATACAGCAGTGGCACTTTTGAATAAGACTGAAAGAAATTAGATGTTTATTAAAGTCAAACACAATCGAACAGGGATTATATGTAAATCCATCTCTCATGTTTTAAGCACTGCATGTATTTTTCATGTTTATTTATTCAAATTCTCGCTTCCTAGATATCAATGATTTAATTAACCTCTCCTTCCTCTGTGCTTCTACACCTCCTTGTACGAAACTCCTTGATAACATTTAGCACGTCTAATGTCAGAAGTCACATTGATGGACTCTCTGTGTGCCAGCCCCTGGGCTGTGATCTCCATTTACTCATTGAATTCTAGCAGCAAAACTTGGAGGTTGATGCTAATCATCCCCAGGTAACACCAGCTCTCAGACAAGTTGGGGAAGTTGTTGTAATTCATGGTCCAATATATAGCAAAGCTGGTATCCAAACCAGGGCTATCCAAATTCAAAATGCAATTCTGGGTCTCAGTATCTATTCCAAGCTTTCTCATTAGACTATAAACTGCTTAAACCCAACAATATTGTTCTGCTTCTTGCTGAATTCTGTATTTCTTTAGCAAATTAGAAACTATAATATTGTATTCTTTAAATAAACCAGACTGTATATTATTTATTTCTTTAACATGTATGATATTTTATAATATATATGTATGTATTTATTTCTGTTAATATGGCCATGATAACATAGGTTTCAATGATATTCTAGTTTTGTAATTAAAAACAACAACTAATTTTGTTGATCCCTAAAGTCATTTTTGAGAAGTAGATTAGTCATTCTATTTTTAGGGCTAACTGTGTTATAGATAATGAAAAAAATAAAATAAAAAACTACAAACATCAAACCTAAAACCAGTTCTCATTTCTTAGGCAGAAATCTGCTCTACAACAAAGAACATTGGTTCTTACTCTGTTGTCTTTTTCCCAAATAAAATAACAATATATTTTAGAGGGACTCAACCAAAACAAATCCAAAGATTCCTGATTGTTTTTTTTAACACATTCCACATACAAAAGGGAAGGCAAAACCTCAATGACAGTTCTGAACAAAAGCTCTTCACTGAGGAAAACTCCACTCATTTCACTTACATAATTAGAAGTTTACTTTCCCTAAGGTTAGAAGATCCAGAGTATAATGCTTATATCCTTTCAAAATATTCTTCATTTACTGCATTCATGCAAAATCAAGCCAAAGTTAAATCAAACTTTAAATGGAGGCAATCTGCCTTTCTTCTTAATTGTGTGGAAAGGTCCTTTAAAAGGATAAGTATATTTTATATACCTTTTCACTAGAAAAAGATATTATCATCCTGTTTCTAAAACTACTAATATATTCTCCAGCAAATTAAGAAATGTATCTTCTCATTTCCAAATTCTCACTTAGAGTTATTCATTAATTTTACATGTTTTATATAGGCACACATGACTGGTGAAAGGGATGCAATTGAGCCTCAAATGAGCCATTTAAATGTTAGCTATTTCTTCATTTAATCTGACATTAGATCTGTAAATAAAAGTGAAATCAACTCCAGTTGATATTAATTTCATAACCCAGTGACAGTCTGGGGGAAAAAAATATAGGCCTGCGTTGGCTTTTGACTGAGATAAATTTTAAAGTTAAGTTTTTCTCTCTACTTAGCTTTGCAGTTACCCTCAAGGCATTAATCTACTGCAAAGGATAATATATCATCTTTCAGAGGAAACATGTCATAAATATTTTGATAAAGTATTCGTAATCCTCCAAAACAGATGGCTGTTCCATAAAGATTGTCAGCTGAGAAGACTTTGCTGACAGAACCGTATAAAACAACAGCAATGGTCTTTTGCACTATGAAAATCAAATGCATTCTTCTATTAATCAGTCACAGCTGGCTGATTTTTCTGACAGCTGGAACTTGCAAGACCTAATTTGCACCCTTTGCTCTATTTATGACTAATAAACCTTAAATGAAGCTAAATAGGCTCTCTGGGGGTGAGAGGTATAATAGTAGATTAAATTGCCAAAGGGAGAAATATAAAGCAGGTTGATTTAACATCATAAATATAGGGAAAAGGAAATATTGCTAAGTACCTGAGACAAAAACATCCTCCAGGAAATTGTTATACCAGGGGAAAAAAATATCTGGGTAGATAATGGTAATGCAATAAAAAGAATGTTACTTTTCCCCTGTGGCTCCCACCTGGCAAATGGCATTCCATTGCCTCTTAATTAATGTGTGGGTCTAGCTTTCTTCATTGAGATGGGGAGTGTATTGCGGGGGTGGGGGTTGTATTGCTTTGGGTTACTGGAAGTCAACTTGTGTTTTTGTAATTGTGCGTTTGAGTTTCTATATACTATATACTATTCTATATATTCTATATACTGTGCTTACACAGTATAATTTTAATATAATGCTCGTTTGTTTTTTAGTACTTCTAAATTTTTACTACAGAGAAGATAAGGAGAAGGGATCTTTCCTAACCAGTTTCCCTAAAAATCCAATATTCCAAAACCGAAGAAAAATGGCATGTGACTCAGCATGAGGCAGCGGATGGGTTTACATCATGCATGTAAACCTAGTCTATTGCCATGCATTAAATTCCTTCCAGTATTTGTGATTATGTGAACTCCTCCTTATTGATTTTTGACTCTTTGATTTCTATCCCTCCTCCAATGCATTGTAAAATCAATGAAAGCCAGAGTCTGACTCTGCATTGATCATTGCTAATTGTATCCTCAATGCAAAAAACAGTGCTCACTATATATACCATGTGTCCTTCATAAATACATGTTAGAAAAAACCTATAAATACCACCCACTCTACCCATGAAGTTGTGCTCATAACAAAGATTCTGTGCTCTGGATTAATTACTTTTTTATTTAAGTTTTTCATTTATTAAATGTAGATTCTATATCTATTGTATGCAAGGCATTATTGTAGGTGCTTTCAAATGAATATGGGTAGAACACTATCCATGTCTACTAGGATTCACAGACAGGTGGAAAATAAAAATAACAAAAATTATAGAAGTTACATCACTTGCATTTTTATCTTTTCAAATAAGAAGTCCAAATTTTATGCAAAAAGTATATTCTGGTATTTTCAACCATAAAGCAAATAGAGATTTGCTAATCTACATTCATTTTACAGAGAAGAAATTCAAAGGCTTAAGGCTAGAAAAGGCTGTAAAACTTGTAGGCTTGTTATGGGAGATCTAATTTTTAGAACATTGCTCTTTTAAAAGTTCATTTGTTAATTAATTCCATCATTTATTCATTCTATTATCAGCAAGTATACTATGCAAATTCTGTAGTAGATGAAGGCTGAGAGACATAAGGCAAAATAATAGAAATATTATTTCTATATTATAACTAACAAAAATGTTACTGGTAAAAAGATTATTTAAGTCTTTCTCCAACCTTCAACAATTGTAAGTCCTGGACCTACTACACCTGTGTTTTGTGAATTTGAATTTAAAAAATTGTTCTGACACAGTACCTTGTAAAAGTTACTGAAAATTTTTAAAATAATGAATGAATGATGAATCTTATAAAAATGCCCATATTTTATTCTCTACAGAGATTCTGAAAAATATATAAAGATAAGTATACATTATCTCTCCATAAAGCAGTTTGCATATCCAATAAAGATGCATTTATCATTGAATCTGACCTGAAATTACTTTAAATAAATTCTAAAAAGATAATTTTTTAGGAAATATAAATTAATAGTCTACCATGTTGCAGGCATCATGTAATTATGAAAAAATCCAAATATTAATGTGAGTTTTCCCATCCTTGAAGTTTTCCCTCTAAACTAATAAATGTAAATAAGTAACTATACCAATGTATGGTAAGGTACTTCATTTACTCAAGAGATTATAGTTACTATCCCTATATAAATGCCTCACATTTGAGTCCCCTTCCTTCATGTCACATTAATATGCCCAGCTGTCTGTTGCTTACCTCCTCTTGAATTTACCATAAATATTTCAAGAAAGAGTGAGCAAAACTGATCTGATTATTGCCTTCAGAATGTGTCATATTTCTTATGCCAATTTCTATCAACAGTACAATTACCAACCCTAAGTCTCTATCACCAGTCATGTGCAATTAATCCCAAGATTCTCTATTTTCTTCACTCCCTGTCTGAAGTCACCCAATTGGCTATTCTTTCCATCATTCACTTAGTTGAAATCACATTCATCTTTCATCAAAATTAGAACTTGAGCCTCCTTATGTTTCACTTGCCTCAAGACCTAAAGGACATTCCAGAAAACTGTACCATGTTTGAGGGGAGCCATGTAATTGTAAGAATCAGCTTCTGGTCCTGAAAGTTGAAAAGATTAGAAGTCACCAGCACTTGGGAGCAGTTCTTGAGGTATGCAAATACCTGAAGAAAAGTGGATTAAAGCCCTGGCTGGTAGCACAGTGGTTAAGGCGCCGGCCTGCGAACCCAAAGGTCGCAGGTTTGATTCCCCAGCCAGGGCACATAACCAGGTTGCAAACCAGGTCTCCAGTGAGGTCTGTGGCTGGAGGCAGGTGAAACACAACCACACATTGATGTCTCTCTCCCTCTCTGCCTCTCTCCCTTTCCCTCTTTCTGAAAATAATGAAGTGAAAATCTTTAAAAAAAAAAGAAAAAAGAAAAGAAAAGTGGATTGAGGCAAGATGATAAACACTTTAAAGGTTTTAAGCAATTTGTTGTTTCATCATATAAGAGATTAGCTCAAAAACGGAGAAAGAAGCAAGTAAATTTGGGAGTAGTTGGTCATTACTCTTCTCCTTAACCTTACCCATTCTAATCTATTCCTATTCAAAGTTTGATCTACATTTAAGGAACATTTGCTTATTCCATTGCCAGCCAGTCTTAATTTGTTGGAGCTTTTGTATTTATTTGAAAGTGAACTTAATATAATTTAATGAATGGATTCTGTATCCAACTAGACTGATTCCATTAGACCCAAAAAAACTTTGTTTGTCTTTTTGTCCTTACTGTTTCTTCCCTTGGAGAACTAGGAGAGGACGGTCCATTTCCACCTAAGAGTCTATAAATAAATGCTGGTGATTGAGTAGTTCCAGGAATATTTAAAGTTATAAAAATCACACATTGCAATTTTAAATTAACTTGTCAGTTAACATATAATCATAGAGCTCTTTCAGAAGAAGTAAAGCTAAATAAGAATATACTCTTTAGCATGGTAATTTTTTTCCAGTTTATTACCATATCTCAACTTCTCCTTGTATATTTGCTTTTATAAAATTTCCTTTTGCTATATAAATAAAACTTTCCCAAATAGTCATGGATATTTCCATATCTATATCCATATCTGTATACTTACAGATATCATCTGCACCTACCTTTATCTATAGCTAAAACTATCATATTTAGTTCTCTGAAACAGTGTTTAAACTGAAGTTGATGGCAAAAGGTAATCCTGTATTTTAGAAAGACTATGAGATTAGAGAGCAGAAATGAAAGTCTTTTGATACCTGAAGCCAAAGTCATTTTTAGAGACACTGTACCAATTTACACTGGCCACCTAAAGGGTATAAATATCTGTTTCACTGCATCCTCATCGGCAATGAATCCTTTCTTTAATTAAAATCTTTATCATTTTGGCAGGTTAAAATAATAATACTTTAATTATATTAGGTTAATGCACACAGGGTCATTATTCAGTCTATTCAGACTTCTGCAATGCATTCATGACAAAAAAGGTAACATGACACCACTGGGCTATAGTGATATTAATTTTATTACTTAAAAGTAAGGAGAGACCTCAAAATATTTTAACAATTAAAATGAGATTGGAGTATAATTCAATAGAACAGAAGTTCAGACGAACAGAAGTCAAAAATTCTGATATACAGGGTTGGGGAAAAGTGGGTTTACAATTGTTTGTATGGAAAATTATATAATAATTAATAAAAATGAGAATAAATTCTGTATTTCTTGTGCTCACAACTGTAATACTACTTTTACCCCACTTTTTTTAAGTCTGGAAATCAATTTATACTTGAAAATAAACAATACAAATTCCAAGGGAAAAGCGTTGTACACCACCATAAGTGACCCATTGGAAGAGGGAGAAACTACCATTACATTTTATGCATGAAGAAAAAAATATAACTAGAATATATACTTTTCTGGCATTATATTACTGAAAAGGCTAAAATATGTTAGTAACTTATTTCTATGTCATCTGTGACTAATTATTTCTTTTACCTGAAGTTGGAAAGCTAGTGGACTTTCTCCCTGTTTTCAACTGGCACAAAGTGATTTTTGTTGTTTTTGTTTTTTTTTTTTTTTTTCTGTTACTGTCCTAATCTGTTTGGGCTGCTATACCAGAATACTGTAGACTAGGTGGTTTATAAACAACAGAAATGTCTCTCTTACTGTTCTAAAGGTTGAGAAATCCAAGATTCAGGTGCCAGCATGGTGTATGGCAAAGGTCCACCTTGTGTTTCACAGGTGTCTGTTTTTCATTGTGGCCTTGCATGGCTGGAGGGATGGAGCTATCTGAGGTCTTTTATTATAAAGGCAGTACTCTCATTTATAAAACCTCTACCCACTTCCCAAAGCTCTGACTTCCAAAGTCTATCATAGTGGACTTCAGGATTTAACATGTAACTATTAGAGAAACGCAGGTACAGAATATAGCTATTTTTTCCGGGTGGAAAAAAAAATCCCCATTTATTTTCAGTTATATTAGTACTTCTATTCAAGTTGTGCCCAAATCTCACCAGCTTTAGAGTTATTTTTGCATTTATTTTAAAGATGCTTTTGTGTTTTTGTGTTCTGCTTTGCTCTTCATTTACTTTTCAGACAGTAATATGCTTTCTAAGTTACTTCAAGGACAGGGTTTCCCAATATAGTTCTAAAATATAGAAAACACCTCCTGATTTGGCTGAGAATAAATAAAATCCTGTATGTGGCTCTCTAACCCAGGTTCTCAAACCTGGGCATATTCGAGGTATTGGTAATTTTGTAACATCTTAGGCTATTTGACATGTGCTTAAGTGTCCTCTTGAAACGACAGTTTTGCAGGTGCTAGCAAAAAATTGGAACTACCAAGTCTGTGATTAGATTAGCTATAACTTATATGCACATACCTTTGGGCACCCAATCATTTATTCTAGGGGTGCTTTGTATTTTGGGATCTTAATCAAGGTGCCCTTAATTTATGTCAAGATATCAACTATCTAGTCATTGCTATTTGGACAAAATATGAAGCTCTATGTGTGCTCAGATAGAAGGAATTAGTTCTCAATACCTGGGAGAGTTGGTATAATCTGTTTAGCACTGCAACTTAAATAAAGAAGGATGATGTTTTCCATCTGAGGCTGAAATCGGGCTGGGGATGGAGTAGAGCAAGGTTTTGATTATTCAGTTTGAATGGGCTACCTGACAGATGGCTTGGTGTGTAAAGATCACCTGAACTTGGTTGCATGCCCAATGTATGCACAATGTAGCTCCCAAACTTGTAAAGTGATATTATTATTGTAATAGGATGCAGAGCAGAGATGCAGCATGGAGGGTAATCCTGTAAATAGCTGAACATATTCCCCATAACTCTTGATTGGGGGTAAGGGGAAGTGAATGACACAGTGTTTAAGATACTTTGCATAGCAATGGCAAATTAATAGCTGTGCCTTAATAGGGGATTGTCACTCAGGGTGAAAAGTGTATGTGATATAGTGAGTGACTCATGCCTGTCCTGGATGTCCCTGTGTTGCTGGGAACTCTTGTTCTAATTAATATGGCAGCAGAAAGAACAGACACTGGGAAACAGGCAAAAATGGCAGACATTAATGCACCATTGGAGGGGCCAGATAGAAGTCACAGAGGAAATTCCTATTGAGCTGCCACTGGATCTGGTGCCTAAGCGGGAAGCCATGCAGTTTGAAGTAAGAGCCTAACACAAGGTCTGGAATAAGAAGGAGGACCCTTGCTGCTGGAAAAGCCTACCTAGAGAAAACAGCAGCAGAGTTGACTGAGTTGTGACCCACTGAGCCAAGCACGGATTGGTGAGATGCTCGAAGTTGAACTGCCACCAGGAATGCTGAGCCACAGACACCTGCTTTTCTGAAAGATAGTACCTCTGACTAGCATGTTCTAAAACCAGCCTGGTTTAGCAAACGAGGCAAGATGATATGTTTTGGGGTATCTTAAAGGAAGAGGTGCCCTGGCTGGTGGCACAGTGTATAAAGCACCTGCCTGGGAACCCAAAGGTCACTGGTTCGATTCCCCAGCCAGGGCACATAACCAGGTTGCAAGCCAGGTCTCCAGCCAGGTCTGTAGCTGGAGGCAGGTGAAAGGCAACCATACATTGATGTCTCTCTCCCTCTCTGCCTGTCTCCCCTCTCCTCTCTCTAAAAATAATAAATAAAATATATTTCTAAAAGCCCATTGAAAAATAAATAAGTAAATAAAATAAAGGAAGGGGGAATTAATGGCAGAAATTGGCCATTATTCCAAATCTCTATAACCTTCATCTAAACAACCCCTTTCCTCTTTCACTGAACTCTTGCACAAGAAATCACACTTCTTGGTGGTGGGCAATGGAACCACACAACTGTCTCAGAAAATCACTGGTGGGGTGTTCTGTAAGTTCATCATGAGTTTACAAGTGTGAAAACTATGTTTCAGACAAGTATCTTGCCTCCAGATATGATGGATTTTTCAATTCTAAATAATGACCTCTTCAATACCATATCATCCCTATGTTGGGTAATTGAGACAGAATTCAAGAGACCAATTTTTCCCTCTTATGCTGCACTTGACATCCCTGTCACTGTTTTTTATATTGAGAGGTCAAGTTTAAGGAGACAATAAAAATAAAATGCATTAACATTCCCTCTAGGAAACATTCAAACCACTTTAGTACCATTAGTATTTGTAAAAACAGCAATCCAAACAATGAAATGCTGCTGGGTTCCACAATTAAAAAAAAAAAAAGTCACATTGGGTTCTAGGTGATTTTTTTAAATGAGACTTTTAAATAACCATTTCTTGTATTGAATACAAGACACTTTAACAATAAATTTATTCCAATCTATAATGACTAGAAAAAGTCTATATATATTAAATAGAAATTATTTAGCAATTGGTATTACAAACATTAGTTCTCATGATAATTTAATAGGCCATTCCCTCCTTTACTTTCGGTAAAGGGTAGCCTATGATATGAAAAGCCAATTATAACCCAACATCTAAGTTCATTAAATTGGATTAAAATTTGAGCACAATGGTTAGAAAACAAAAGCAACCATAATGAGCAAAAGTATTTCACAGACTAACCATTACTGTAAATCCCTTTGAAAGACAAACAGGAGGCTTGAGTTTAAACACTTGTGGAAGGTAATAGAGCATGAAATTTCTAGTAAGACATTTAATACTCAAGCAATTTACATAATTCTGAGCCTTGATTTCTTTATCTGTAAATGAAGATAATAGAATCTATCTTTGTTTCTTTTTTTTTTTTAATTACTTTTAGAGATTTGGAATAAAGGCCAATTTCTGCTGTTAAGTCCCTCTTCCTTTATTTTATTTATTTATTTATTTTTCCAATGGGCTTTTTAAAAAAAGATTTTATTTATTATTTTTAGAGAGAGGGGAGGGGAGACAGGCAGAGAGGGAGAGAGACATCAATGTATGGTTGCCTTTCACCTGCCTCAAGCTAAGGACCTGGCTGGAGACCTGGCTTGCAACCTGGTTTGCAACCTGGTTATATGCCCTGGCTGGGAATTGAACCGGTGACCTTTGGGTTCGCAGGCAGGTGCCTTATCCACTGTGCTACCAGCCAGAGCTTAATAAAACCTATCTTAGAAAATTGCTCAGATCCTATTAAATTATGTAAATGAAGTCCATGACACAAAGTTTTACTAAGGTAAAAATAATTAATGTATATCAAATTCTTTTTTGAAAACAGAAGATATGCCTTGTTTTCAATTATCTAAAGGATAATCCTCTAAGTCATTTTTATTTGAGTTTTAAAGACAACTTTAATGATTTCAGTGCTGATGAAAACTGTATAGAAAATAATGTAATAAAACTGGAGGTTAATATAAAATGTAATAATGATAACAACATTCTGTCTCCAGAAGATAAACAGAATTGTTTTAAACACCCTGAATAAAACCTTAAACAACTATTGGATCATAAAGAAAACCCAAACTAAATTGAAATATGGATAATGAAAAAAATCTAGATGTTAAAACAAATTAGGCCATGGCTGGTGGCACAGTGGATAAGGCACTGGCCTGTGAACCTAAAGGTCGCTGGTTCAATTCCCAGCCAGGACACATAACCAGGTTGCAAGCCAGGTCTCCAGCCAGGCCCTGGCTGGAGGCAGGTGAAAGGCAACCATACCTTGATGTCTCTCTCCCTCTCTGCCTCTCTCCATTCCCCTTTCTCTGAAAATAATAAATAAAGTCTTTAAAAACAACAACAACAACAAAAAAAAAAAACAAATTACAATTTTTAAAAGAGAAAAATTGCATAGGTTTATATATTAAAAATGAATAACAAGTCAAGATGTTAGAAATAAAAAATATAAATCTTTCAAAAGTGGAAGGATCTGGTTTTAATATATAAAAAAGTAAAATGTAATGACCAGAGAAACAAAGAGTAATAAAGCTAATAAATAAATTTAAATGTATATTTAATGTAAAGTAAAATAAAATAACTAAATCACTATACAACCTAACTGACATTAAAAAAAAAATGGCCAGCCCTGGCTGGGTGGCTCAGTTTTCTTGGAGCATCAGCTTCTATACAAAAAGGTTCTGGGTTAACCCCTAGTCAGGAGGGTATGGGAGGCAGCTGATTCAATGCTTCTCTCTCACATTAATGTCTGTCTGTCTGTCTCTCTCTCCCACTCCTTCTTCTGTCTCTTAAATCAATAAAAGTCATATACTCAGATAAGGATTAAAAAGATAGGGTAAATTTTTTTTAAATAGGTGGAAAAAATATACATACTCCTTAAAGATAATGGGCAAACCCCCTGGCTGGTGGCACAGTGGATAAGGAGCCAGCCTGCGAACCCAAAAGTCACTGGTTCAGTTCCCCAGCCAGGGCAAATAACCAGGTTGCAAGACACGTCTCCAGCCAGGTCCATAGATGGAGACAGGTGAAAGGCAATCATACATTGATGTCTCTCTCCCTCTCTGCCTCTATCCTTTCCCCTTTCTCTAAAAATAATAAATAAAATCTTTAAAAAAAAAAAAACAGATAATGGGCAAACCAACCACAGACAGAAGAAAGATCTAGAGAATTCTCAGTGCAATGACTTATCACTATGGAAACATAAAGCAACAAAATGAATCTCCATATGAGATATAAAATTTAAAGAAAACAACTTTTGAAAACAGAAAAAGTTATCAAGATATTTCAAAGGAGATTTCAAATGTTAAATAAATTATAACCTACAAAGACATTTATTTTGTTCCAGAGAAAAGATAAAAACATTTACAATTATTTTATTCTAATATTTCTTCAGTACCAAAATCCAAGCAGGAATGTGTTCTTCTATAAATGTAGCCAATGATGCACATACATTTGCTTTCATGTCCCCAATTAGAGAATAGCTATATAATATAAAACAATACTGTATAAAATCCCAAGAATGATAAAACACTTCCTACTCAATAAATGTTCATTTCTACAATCATTAAAGTATTTAGTAAATCCTATGGGTGTTAGCAGATTATAGGATGCTTTTCCTCATGCAACCATTCAGAAATATGAGCTATTGGTAGTTTTGCCATTTGCCAGAATTTGCTTGTAAAGTCAGCTACCCAGAAATGAAAGAGGTCATAGTGCAGTCAATGTGAAAAGTTTCTTTTTCATAGGTCAGCCCTAGAAAAGCCCCAAATTAATTTCATTCACATTACATTGATTAAAATGCAATCATATCATATGCTCTAGCTGCAAGGGAGCCTGGGGAATGTAGTCCCCCCAAGGTCAGACATTTTCCAGCAATAATTTCATAAATAAATAAACAAACAAACCATGTGTTTTTTTAAAGGAAATTTGGCTTATTTCTAAGGATTAAATGAACTAATATCTGTCAAATGCTGAAAATAGTGCCTGGTAGATGAAAATTTTCTAATAAATTTAAGTGATTTCTACTGCTTATTCTATTTATTCCCACTTTCACTCTATTTCACAGCCATATTACATCTATCCCTTAGCTTTCAGTTAGAAGATGTCAAGTTGTAAGACAAAGATTTCAATTCCAGTGGTTTTTAACAATAAGAAAGTACTACAATGAAATTTAAATAATGTCCTGAATTGTGACAACTACAAAATTGTTAAATTCAACAGCTCAGGGACATCAACAAATGTGCAGTTTCTTATAGATTTTGGTTTCACAATTCACCATATATTAACATGTTGTCCCTATGGTTTGCCCCCTTCATAAACAGAAAATAGCCTTGGTATCCCAAGACAGAAGAACCTCCAGGAAAAGATTAGAAAAGTTATATTACTGTGTCTTTTCATTCTAATCTCTCTACTTTAAGAAGATATATATGCTAGTGGCAGGTGCATTTTCCAAATGGACAGATACCAACATGTACCATAAACAAGGCATAAATGTTTCCTGTAAATTAATGAGATGTTTTAATGAGCTATTTTAGATTATTGTGGAAAATAAAGTGTAATATGACCCCAAATGACTTCCCACTTCTTAGAATCCAGGTACCTGTGTTGTTCCCTATGTTTGGTGCAGGGTAGACCTAGTCACTTGCTTTTAAAGGCAAAAAAGATGGGATGACACTCCTGCAATTATGTTACGTTATATAAGATATGCTTTAGTCAACAAGGACAAGAGACTTAATATAAACAGACAAGATGGAGAATCTTACATGCAAAGAACTATAGGCAGTCTCTGGGAACTTGAAGTCGGGTCTAGGATCTAACAGCAGTTTCCCATCAACAGCCAGCAAATCTGAGGCCCTTGGGTATTCAACCACAAGTGAATGAATTCTTCCAGCAGTTTGAGCTTAGAACTGGATCCCTTCCCAGGTGAACTGCCAGATGAAAATGCAGCCAGTTGCCACCTTGACTGCATGTGTGTCAGACTATGAGCCAAGGGCTCAGGGAGGCCTTGCCCAAATGCCTACTCTCGCAAATGGTGAGATGAAAAACAGCAGGTGGTGTTTTTGTCACTGTGTTTGGAATAACTTGTTATAAGGCAACGAGAAAATTAAGTTATAGAAAATTCTTATCAGCATCATTGAACAAGTCATAAATTCTACCTTCTTCAATGGGCAACCAGAAATGGTCCCTCCCACTCTTCACACCCCTGGCTTTTCTTTTTTTCTTTTTTTAAATTTTTTAAAAAATTTTATTGTTGTTGTATTACATCCAACCCCTTTTTGCTCCCCTCTGCCCCCCTCTCCACCCATCCATTCCCCCCAAAGTCAATCCCACCTGTTGTCCATGTCCATGGTTCCTTTATACTAGGTTCTTGTCTAAGCTGCTCCCCTTTCTTGCCTCCCCCTTCCCCCCAACACCTTTCCCCCTGACCACTGTAGGCCTATTCACTGTATTCATATATTTGGTTCTGTTTTGCTTGTTGTTAGTTTTGTTCGTTATTGTCCCGTAATGGGTGAGATCATATGATATTTGTCCTTTACTGACTGGCTCATAGCACTTTTTATTTAGACCTCTGTTACTTTTTATGTGCATGCCATTTCTATCTTTTGCATTTCCACTACCTAGGACAATGATTTTCACTTTCATTTGTTTGGTTGTAATACATGACTTACAAATAAAATGTTTTCAAGTTCAATAATTCAGACAGTTTTAAAAATCTAATAAAATACAATCATAGCATCTTTATTAAATAAGTTAAAAATGAACCCTTTAAAAAGATAGTCTGTAATTCCTTTTTATTATTTTAAACTGTTCCCCTTCAGGCTAAATTTTTAGGTTTGCCTTATAAATAAAATGAGACTACTTATTTCATGTTAAAGATTTCATTTATTACATTTAGAGAGAGAGGAAGGGAGGGAGGCAGAAAGGGTGAGGGACATCAATGTATGGTTGCCTTTCACTTGCCTTCAGCTACAGACCTAGCTTGCAGTCAGGTTATGTGCCCTGACCATTGGGAATCAAACAAGTGTCCTTTGGGTTCACAGGCTGGCACCCATCCACTGATCCACCAGCCAGGGACCAAGACTACTTATTTTAAATTCTTATTGCAATTGAGCAAATGAGTAATTGTATAACATCCTAAAGGTAAATATTTATTGATTTGTGAGTCACTTCCATTTGGTTATAATTTCTCATTATATTTATATATCCCTGTTACTATATTTTTTTCATGTTTTTATACACAACTATTATTGACTTATACCCTATAGAATTGGGAAATAGTAGGTCAATCAGGAAACGGGTAGACATATTTAATCATGGAGAATTTATAGGTGCTGTATAAACAATTGGTTCCCATAATTATTAAACCATGAAATTCACTTGAGAGTAAATATTTGCCAAGGTACAAAGCCCTTATAGATATATGAGTAAAAACTAACATCAGAATTTTGAACTTGCATCAATTAAAAAAATATTTAAAAATAGGCTAGAAGCATGGAAAGAGTTTACAAATATTTTGTGAAATAGAGAAAGCATAATATATCTGATATACTCCAATATATTTAAGCATTTATTTGCTTATCATTCATCTCTCCTCATATGAAAGTACCATGAGGCTAAGGAATTTCACTTATTCACTGATGTGTCTTACAAGAACTTAAAATAGCACCTCATACTTGGTATTTAATATATTTTAGTTGACTAAATAATTTTACATTACCTTGGCAAGAAAATAGACTATTAATAAAGTGAATTATAACAGACATACCTTCCAGAAAACAATTATGTAGTTCTGACCCTCTTATCCTTCATTCTTTTTATATATAGGGATATATATTATAGTCTGTCCCCAAAAAAGTCCAGCCATTGTTAATATGATGAAAATAGTTTCCACAACATTGATGTAAGCTAGCACCTAAGAAGAATGGACTGGAATGTGCATGCATGAACAATGTCATCATTGTTCACTGTAATAGTCAGTGGGGATGCTAGATGTCATTGAGTGAGCATGTGTACTGTGTGGCTATCACATTCACAATGACTGAGTGAATAGAGCAATGAATCTGTATCAAATCTTGCAACAAGCTTGAACATTAGTCCACAGAAACTACCCAGATGATTCAGAAGGCCACAACTATGGACAACTGGTGGTTGGCAGCTTCATCACAACCACACACCATTTCATGCATCACACCTGGTGCAGAGATTTTGGTAAAACATCAAATCACCCAGGTGACTCAACCTCCCTACGACCCAGAGTTGGCACTCTGGCTTTTCCCAAAACTAAAATCACCTTTGAAAGGGCAGAGATTTTAGACTGTTTATGTGATTCAGGAAAATAAGATGGAGCAGCTGATGGTGATTGGGAGAACTGTGTGAGGTCCTGAGGTGCCTACTTTGAAGGGGACTGGGGTGTCCTTGTCCTACGCACAATGTTTCTTGTATCTTATATCTTCTTCAATAAAGGTCTCTATTTTTCATATTACATGGTTGGATACCTTCTGGTCAGACTAGCCAGACTATAGTATATACAGCAGCACCAATTGTTATAATCTGTGTAAATATGGACAACATTGATATAAGTATAGGCAATTGGACAGGGTTTTTCATAAGCTGATTGGGCATGTCTTTAGGATTCTATATGATTGTCCTATTCTCACAGTATCTCCTTTTGTCATGATAATCAAGGGAACTGAGGATTATCTCTGGATAATATAAAAGTGAACTTCCCCTATTTTTCATTTGTCTTTTCATGCCATATGAAAGGCCAGATCCTCCTCCATCAGGAAAGTAGAAGAAAAGATTCCCTCCCATCCACACAGCCCTGCCATCATCTCACACCTGGAGGGCCTCAGCAGGAAAACATCTGTGCTTTTCCCATCAGTGAAAGTTCCTAAAGATTTAAAGGGGTCAGGTGTAGAAGTATACGTATTTTCCTGTCTCCTGTTACATCAGTCACCTGGATCAAAGGGCTTCATTGTGGGGAACTTGCTCATCACTATGCTTACATATTTTTTTGAAAGGAGCCATCAGGATTATGGAGATAATGCCAGGAATTTGTGACTCATAATCAATACAATGTCATTGCATCTCTGGCATTTATAGTAATGATAAGCAGGTAGTATTTTTTTCCATAATTTTGCAAAATGCAAGGCAGAAAGCTGTTGAATATGTAAATTATACTCAGAAAAAGCTTATTTGCCTCTTAGGAATAATAAATAGCTACTTGAGTAATGAGCCCAGGATAATGAGTGATGACCATTAGTTTTTGCTTTCCCCATCTTGTAAGCTGTTCTTGGGGGGAAAAAACTTGCTACCTGTAGCTAATGAATGTCTGACTTACAATAAAGATAAGCCATTTTCTCCTAAGGAACAAAACCAGAGCTGCCAAGAAAAATGGAATAGGAATCATGACAGAAAAGATTAAGAAGAATATAAATGCTAAATACTAACTTAATGTTTATCATTGACTTCTGAGGAAGTTGCTATATAAAATAGTTGCATATTGATATGACCTCTTCTTTTTTTAATTCCAGTAAAAATAAAGATCAAAAAGTTAAATTATTTTAAGGTAGATATACTAATCAATTCTAGCCCAGGCTAGACAACTTCAATGTTTATTGATGCTACTTTAACAGAAGAGCTAAGTTAATAAATATATTTAGGCAGAAAACTTGGAAAGGTCATGTGAAAAAGGTAGCCATCTCTCTCTTTGGCTTATAGAAGTGAAGGGTTAACAAGGAAATGAAATTAGCTTGACACTTTAACTTAGGGTATTGTGTTCATATCCTACAGATGGTGGTAAATTAATACCTAGTATCATCTTTTGTAATATGTACTTTGGATCATGTACTGATGGTAGATTATTTTTTAAGAATATATTTATTATTTTTAGAGAGAGGGGAAGGGAGAGAGGCAGAGAGGGAGAGAGACATCAATGTATGGTTGCCTTTTACTTGCCTCCAGCCATGAACCTGGCTGGAGACCTGGTTTGCAACCTGGTTATGTGTCCTGGCTGGGGAACTGAACCAGCAACCTTTGGGTTCACAGGCTGGCACCTATCCACTGTGTCACCAGCCAGGGCCTAGATTTTATTTTTTGGAGCAGTTTCAAGTTCACAGTAAAAGTGTGTTCAAAGTACAGAGAGTTCCTTTATACCTTCTATCCCCTCCCTTTGCCACATAGACTATTTCACTATTATCATCTAGTACCAGAATGGTACAGTTGATGAAACTACATTGACCAATCATTGTCATTTAAAGTCCATGGTTTACACTATGGTTTATTCTATTGCTGCTGTACATTCTATGTATTAGTTTAGACAAATGTATGATGATGTGCCACCATTGCAGTATTGTACAGAATAACTTAACTGTACTAAGAATTCTCTGATTTATACTTCTTCATCTCTCCCTCCCCCGAAGTTTTGGCAACCACACCTTTTTATCATCTTCATTGGTTTGTATTTTCCAGGATGTCACAAAGTTAGTAGGATATAACATATACAGTCTTTTTAGATTGGCTTCTTACATTTAGTAATACTCATTTAATATTCCCCCATGTCCTTTAATGACTTAATAGCTGAAGAGCCTCTTGAAAAAAAATAGCTTATTTTGGTTATGGGATGGGGTACACACAAGATGAGCTTATAATAATATCTTGTCACACCAGATAGCAATAACTCTAAAAAATAGTGAGGGTCAAAGCAGCGTGTCTCAGACAAACAAAGGAACTGCTATGGGGGACACAATTTCCCACAGATGTGGCAATTTGAACACTGATAAAAATAATAATTCCAGGTGATTAACAGAAGTAGATAATAATGCAGCAATCTCACAGTTTAAACCATGAGGTCAGTGAAATCTAATCTGAATTGATTACTTCATTCCCATAGGATCAGAATTAGTGTTACTGAAGCCAAGTCAGCCTAGTCTTGATCTTTCTGTCTGAATGTCTTCAAGATAGTCTTAGAATCTTATAGTTTTTATTTTCATGTTATTTATGAGTAATCACTGTACTCCATATTACTTATGTCAGTGCTTAGTTTAGCATTTCATTTTACCACCCTGCATTGTGCTGGTCATGGGCTTTCTCTAAGATCAGCACTCTTATTTGAGAATGAGGCAATGAGTAGAGGGAATGAATCAAAATCTAACATGTTTATATTTTCACTCTCAAATTAAATGCCAGTGCACCTAATCTGAAGAATCTGAGACAAACATTAACAAAATCATAGAATGTTATATTTTACCTCCCACCACCAATATGTAAACCAATATTCATAATTATAATGAATTAACTTTAGAAAGTAAATATTCTATTTTCATTCCCAAATTGTTGTGGCTATGGGTGCATTTTTAAGCATTTCTACAGCTGTTTGTATTTTATCTACAATATACTCCTATGACACACATTAGGAAAATAAAAGCTTTTCAGAGAAGAAATGAAATTATATTGAAACACAACTAAAGAAAAATCTTTTAAAAGTACTGAAATGTAATTGCATTTGGCTAAGTCTTTACAAAATATGAAAGTAGGTACTTCAAAGAGAACACACACTTGAGATGAAAAAATGTCAGTATCTCCAACTGTCTTTCTCCTTACTGTTTGTCACTTGATTTGGATTGTCAAAACATCCAAAAACTTTAAAAAATTAAAATGTCCTTATCCCTCTGTCATAGTTTGGGTCCTAAGTAAAGCTGTCCTTAGACCAGAAGTCCTTAGTAACTCAGAGATTATATTATCTTATTAAGATCACATTCTTCTCTTGTTGCTGGGTTTGTGAGGGTATTAGGGGTTGAATTGCATCCCCTCAAAATTCATATGTCGAAGTCCGAAGCCCCAATAAGTCAGATTGTGACCATATTTATAGAAAGGTCTTCAGAGAGGTAGTCAAGTTAAAGTGAGATCATCAGGGTGGATCCTAATACAACACAACTGGTATTCACATAAGAAGAGGAATTTTTGTGCATACAGTAGATACACATAGATGATGCAATAAGATAGACAGAATCCAACCATCTCAGAGTCAAGTAAAATGACCTGGAATAGGTGTTTTCCTCACAGTCCTCAGAAGGAGCTAATCCTTCCAACACCTTGATTTTGGATATCTAACCTCCAGAACATGAGACAATACATTTCTGTTGTTTAAGCTACCTCGTCTGTAGTACTTTGTTACAACACTTCTAAAAACATAATACAAAGGGAAAAAGTCAAAGCATGTCATCTACAGGTATCAGAACCTCAAATTCAACCTACCATATTTTTATGCTGAGGAGTCAAAAACAACAGTGACAAATTCTGCATGCTTCCTTCACCACCATAGGCAGAATATTCATCCCCTTAACAAGAACGAAATCACCTTAAAAAATATAATATTCTTACAATGGATAAGGCACCAGCCTATGAACCCAAAGGTCACTGGTTTGATTCCCCAGCCAGGGCACAAAACCAGGTTGCAAGCCAGATCTCCAGCCAGGTCCATGGCTGGAGGCAGGTGAAAGTCAACCATACATTGATGTCTCTCTCCCTCTCTCCCTTCCCCTCTCTCTGAAAAATAATTAAAAATCTTAAAAAAAAAAAAAAAATTCTCTTCTTTCAATATGTTGTATATTCAAGCTTGAAAATGCAATCAAAACAAATGTTTTGTTTACATAACCACTCTGAGACTACATTTTCTGTCAATTAACCACAAGAAAAATGTCTTGACTAAGATACTGTAGTTCTTAATAGAGTGATTCCCAAAAATCACTTTGTTGCTCCAATTGTTTAAATTCCTTATTTAGGACACTGCAATAAATTACAACAAATCTCATGACCTGTGCAGGTGATGTTTTATTAAGGTTAAAAAATGGCACTTTTCTCTCAGCAATCACAAGAAAAACCCAACACAATGAAGGATACATACAACTTGAACAGTGCAAATCTTAGCTAATTAATTATGTTGTCATTTGTTTTCAATAACTCAATATCCCCAGGATTGCCCTGACAGCCAGACTTGGTAGTTTTCTCATCTAAGATCCTTATGAAACACTCATATTTAGCATCTGCACCCTTAAGACTTTCAATCCTTGTGCCCTGGCTAGAGGCTCAGTGGATAGTTACTGGCCTACAAACCCAAAGGTATCAGAACCTCAAATTCAACCTACCATATTTTTATTCTGAGGAGTCAAAATCCAAAACAAACATTAACAAATTCTGCATGCTTCCTTCACCACCATAGGCAGAATATTCATCCCCTTAACAAGAACAAAATCACCTTAAAAATACAATAACCTGGGAGCAGTTTAGACAAGAACCTAGTATAAAGGAACCATGGACATGGACAACAGGTGAGATTGACTTTGGGAGGAATGGGAGGGTGGGGAGGGGGGCAGAGGGGAGCTGAAAGGGGATGGATGTAATACAACAACAATAAAATATATATATAGTATCCTTACAGTGGATAAAGCACCAGCCTATGAACCCAAAGGTCACTGGTTTGATTCCCAGCCAGGGCACATAACCAGGTTGCAAGCCAGGTCTCCAGCCAGGTTAGTAGCTGGAGGCAGATGAAAGGCAACCATACACTGATGTTTCTCTCCCTTTCTGCCTCCCTCCCTGCCCTTCTCACTGAAAATAATAAATAAAATCTTTAAATAATAAAAAAATACTTTCAACCCTCTAACTATGGAGGTGGAGTTTTCTCTCCATCTTTTGCTTAAATCCATTGCAAAGCAAAACTGCCACTGACTCTGGTGATAAATCACCATATTACAACCATCAAGGCATTTAATTTGTTCTGAAAATCAATTGGGACTTGCTGATGTCAAAAAGTAATATATTGTTAGTTTTTAAAAAAGAAAAAACTGGATATTACACTTCAGTGCAAGATGGACCGTCAGTCACTTTGAAGACCAAGCAACAATTTACAGTTTGTAAACACCAAGCAGACACATTGTAAGAGAAATGTGCTTTGGCTGTAACACCAACCTTTGTGGGATTTGGCTGGAGTAAAACTGTCAAATGACTGCAGAAAAAATGATGAACTCTAGGGTGGTATTGAGGTTTGTTACAGAAGCAAGTGTGCTTGTCGGGGTGGAGTGAGAGACAGGGAGTGGATGTAGGGTGTAATTCTTTGACTGAAGAGCTCTATTTAGCAAATAATGTTTTACTAAACATTGCCAAGTTATAGGTTGTTAACCAATCTATTTATTCATCATTTATTACTACATTGAATGCTATGAAGGGGAATGTGTTTTCTAGTTCCAGATGCTGTATATTAGTAGATGAGGAGCTGTGTCAACTCCTGCTAACCTTGAAGCCTATGGTAACTGATAGAATGTTGGAATCCTAGCTCCATGCTGCTGGCTACAGAGATAAATTTTCAAAGGAGGAAGAAAACATTTAGGTCTTAGTTTCAGCTAGAATTTTTAGGCTCATACTTGTTTCTATCACATCACAATTAAGGCAATATATAGTTCAAAGAATTGATTTTAATAATAAATAATTTATATCAACCATAATGAAAAAGGCATCAGGAATTTAAATGTTAATTTGTGGCTGGCATTGGATAAGGTAAATTGTAAATTGCATTTCACATTTTGTTTTCCTTACCTTATTAGAAATGATTAAAACCAACTTTGTGGTTAAGTAAAATAAGGTGTGTAGTTGAAAAACTTACCTAAGACTACACAGCTATTAAGAGGCTTGCTATACTTGCTATCCTTTGTATGTAGGTCAACTTTACTGTTATCTCTGCTTTTAATGTCCCAAATTTAGAAGAAAACATAAAAAGGAATGAAGCAGATAGTGTCTGCCAATCAATAAATTCAGCATATATTCTTTCTGCTGTTAACAATGGAATGGCCACCACCAACGGACATGCTTTCCTTGAATGTGGTAATGTTTGAAAGCTGGCACTTTTAATTTTTGCAGTCTATAGACAAATTGGGAATAATTTTTACTATATTTATGATTTTTTGATAAGTTAATTAAGCCCTTCGAATACCTGGACATATTCTAAAATTATTTATACCCACAAGAAAAAATATGCCCTGGCTGGTAGCACAGTAGATAAGGCTCCGGCCTGAGAACCCAAAGGTCACTGGTTCAATTTCCAGCCAGGGCACATAACCAGATTGCAAGCCAGATCTCCATCCAGGTCCGTAGTTGGAGGCAGGTGAAAGGCAACCATAGATTGATGTTTGTCTTCCTCTCTGCCTCTCTCCCTTCCCCTCTCTCTGAAAATAATAAATAAACCCTTTAAAAAGAAAAAGAAAAAATACTATGATAATCAAGACACATGTCTTGTGGCATCAAAAATCTAACACACAGTGGGGGCCAGAGGACAATAAACAAATTAAAGTTAGAGTTTAAAATTGTGTTAACTGCTATAAAATTATTGTAATTATTACTAAATATTATGGAAATATTATGGAAACTAGTGAATATGAGAGAGGCAAGGGCATTCCAAATAGGGTGATCAAGAAATGCCTTGCCAAAATAATGATATTTGGTTGACATCTGAGTAATGAAAAGGAAGCAGACAAATAACAAACTAAGAGAACTGTTTATAAAGGAGAAATAAAGAAATAAACTAAAGTCTTAAGGTGGGACTAACCTTGGCATATTTGGGAAATGAAAGTCATTGTTGGTTGAGTGAAGGAGAGATGTCAGAAAGAATAGCTGAGGTCAAATCACACAGGGCCTAGGAAGGCATGATATGAGATTTGGAATTTCCTATGATAGCTGTGAGAAAGTATAAGAACTTTGAAGATTTTCAGGATTTTATCTAATTTATTTATTTACTTGAACCCCCCCTCTGACTGTTGAATGATAAATGGATGAAACTGAAAGTGTAGAAACAAGAAAAGTATTTAGGATTTGATTGTACCCGTTTCAATGAGAGATGATGGGCTTGGTTCTAGGAAGTTAGAAGCAACATGATGATGATTGGATTTGAGATATATTTTGTGGCGGAGACAACAAGGGTTTGGTAACAATTAAATGTGGATGCTAGGAGAGAGAGAAGAATTAAATATTATCTGTATGATTCTTTTAACTAGAACAATGGTACAGTTAGTAGGACCACGACCATAATGAGGGCTACAGGGAGAGGGAAATTCTTCTCTTGGAGTGGAGAGTAGGAGGTGTTGATAAGCATTTGTATTTTGCCTAAGTTATCTTTGAAAAACCTGTTAAATATTCAAATGGAAATGTGAGAAGACATTAGATAAAGTATAAGAAGAATGAATAAGAACCATTCACATATTTAAAGCTTGGAACTGGGTGAAGTAATAAGAAAAATATTCAGATGAAGAGAAGAAGTCCAATACTTGAGCACTGCCACATATGAACATTTAGACTGCAGAGAGAAGAGGGAAAATACTCAAAGGAACCCAAGAAACAAAAGCCTGAAAGTAGAAAGAAGACAAGATAGATGAAACCTGCTCAAGCAGAGGATAGGACACTGTTGAAAACACTACTGAGAACTGACATACAATGAGGGCAGGAAACTAGCCATATGTCAAAAGAAATTGCTGGTGATATCAATAAATTATGGGCTATAATAATCTGAGAGATTCATGTTCAGATTTAATGAACTGGAATACAGAAAAAAAAATCATTACCTAGTTTATCTAATGCTGTGCAACAAATCACCCTGAAATTTGTGGCATAAACCAATCATTTACTATGCTCATGCAATCCGTGGGTCAGAAAAGGCTCAGGGGGCAATTCCTGCTTCCAGTCTCCAAATTGGTTGCAGTCAGAATTCACTGAGGCAGGAGTCATCTAAAAGCCTGAGGGATTCAACTCCAAGGTGGCCCAGTCATAATTAAAGCAAGTTGATATTCACCACTGGCAATTCGCCACTATAGCTTCCTCCCATGTGGGTCGTCTCTCTGTGGGGTCACTTGAATGTTTCCATGCCATGACAAATGATTAAAGAGGCCAAAAGGAAGTGTAAGTCACACACTTTCACATCTGCCACCCTCTATTGAACATAAAGGTTAGTCCTAATGTAGTGAGAGAAGATGACACCAGTGAATAAATATAAAAGAGAAAGATTATTGGGGAGCACCTTGATGGTTGACTACCACAGAAATATATTTTCAATAATCAGATTCATTGCCTGGGATATAGTGGACATTCTGTAAGTGATAATGCTCAGAGTTGGCCAAACATGAGGTACAAGGCACAGCCCTTCACACAGCCAAGTCTGCCCAAGACTCTAGATATCAACCATAAGTTCTGGGTCGCTGGGGCCAGCCTCTCTGTCAAACACCTATCTAAAAATCTGGAGGTTCCTACAGTCATCCTTATATTTAACAATTTGCTAGAAAAACTTACAGAACCAAAGAAAGTGTTATCGCGACAATTTCATTATAGCAAAAAGACACAAATCACAACCAGCAAGAGGAAGAGATATATAGGGCAGAATCTAAAACTGGAAGTGTTCCAAATATGAGGATTCCATGTCTCCTGGGATTCATTACCCTCCAAGCATCAAAATGTGGGAGTATGCAGAATACTGTCAACCCAGAAACTCATCTGAGCTTTAAGTCTAGTTTTTATGAAGACTTTATTGTATGGGCATGATTGATTTGGTTATTATACTCACATGATTGAATTCAATTTCCCTCCCCCATCCTTGGAGAGCAGGCTGATTTCTCATGGCACAAAGTCTCAACGTGGCCAGTTTCTACATTGAGTCATCTCTATTCGCATTAAACTATTGATTGTAATCTAAGGGACCCACCATGAATTAAAACAAAAACAAACACACACACACACTTCTATCACTCAGGAAAACTCCAAGGATTTAGAGATTATCTCCCAAGAATATGGATAAAAGCCAGATCTAGGTAGATATTATTGTCACTTCACCTAAATTCCTAAGTACAAATATTAGAGAAAATGACGTAGGATTTCAGATTTCCTTAGATTATAGACACTGGGAGATAAATGAAAATTCATTGTCTGCTCTTTGTGGTCTTACTGATAATTTCTAGTTTTCTACTGTCTTGATTTTACTTTGTATCAATAATTATTAAACATTGATATCTAGCCATTTATCCAAATCAGGAAGCCAGAGAATAAGAGGACCCAGTAAGCTTTCTTTTCAGTCCTATGTCATTCAAGATGGTTTATCCTGAAATCGATGGTGTTTATGTATGTACAGGAGAGCAAACATGGGCAAAAATTAGGACAAATGTAGTCACAGAGGGTAAGAACTAATGATTCACACCTGGCATTAACACTAATTTTTTATTTTCAGACCCCTGTTATATCTAGTTTTCATAGTTTATCATTGTCCTCATCTTTCCTCATTACAATCCTCTCTTACTGTCAACTCAAATTCTTTATTTTGCTATAGGTTCCTCCATTATGACACCATTGCCATGAGGGCAGAGTGTTGTTTTCAGAAAACATTGATCTAATTTTAGATCTAACTACAACTGGTTGGTGTAGTAAACCCACTATATATAGTTCCGGAAGAATTATTAAAAAGTTACAACCACGTATAGGTCTTTTATTCCAATGCATCAAGGAAGATATGCATGAATTAATAAAAGCAAGGCTGGTATCATGTAGAGGTCTTTAAAATTAAGGCAGCAGGCGAGTCTTTTTTCCTTTTTCAATTGCCTTGTTGATTTTAAAAATACATGTCACTTCTCACTTTTAATCCATCCTGAAATGTCTCATTTCATTCTCATTAATTCATGAAACTTTTATTTAGCACCAACTACATGTTTACAAAACAAAAGCCACTCCTTACAAAAGACAAGCACACGCATAGCACCGGTCTTGGCCAATAAGAAAGGGCTTATGGTTTGAGTTGTGCACCTTCTTTTCTCTAGAACTTCCCCTCACCTCCTTTTCTCTTTATGCTTCTCTCCAGACAACCACATGTTCTCATTTCCTGTTACTCAGTTGTTAGCGAGTTCAGAAATATTAAGTCCCTAAGACCTTAATATACTCCAACTCCCTGGAATATTCACACTTAAAGGAAAATGCAAATTTCAGGCATTCTAAATGATAATATCGAGCAGGCCCTTCCACTGATGGTTTTCAATGGACAACATCTAGGTTGTCCACAACAATTAAAGCAAACTTCACTAGCTAGATGACATAGGCATGTATTGAGAGCAAAACCAATAAAATGGCATTGGTTCAGTCAAAATAGCATAAAGTACATAAAATAAAGTGGAATCACTCATGCCAACCATGCAGGCTTCTAGTCAGCCATGACACTTTTGTCAAGAGGGAAACTGCCTAAGTTAGAGCAGACACATCTGGCAAGGAGACACACCTAAGACACCCGTGCTTGTGACCAGAACAGCCATGTCTGCAGAGTAGAACTACCCATAGAGAGGATCCCGGGGAAATTCCCCACTTGTCAAATTCCAACACACTTGTCAAAAGACCCAGAAGGGAGGTGTTCACCACTTTCAAGGTATAACTGAGGCAGGTTCCAGACCACTGCTGAGACAGCTGAGCTCCACAACCAGATGCTGCTCCACGCCATTCTGGTCTCCCATGGCATTGGTCTCTGCTCTGCTCTGCTGGATGGAGGACCTCACTTGCCCTACTGCCCACATGGCTCTGGAGATCCTTTCTTGCAAGACACTGACAGCTCCCTTGTTCACTGCACTGTCTCCCAGACACACAGACTGAGACTCTGGGACTGGGGCTCATTATCTCCCAGTTCTCTATACAATGTTATTACTGACTGTTTCTGGGTGATTAGTGTTGTTAGGTTAGTACAGATGTGGATTAAATCTGCAGGAATAAAATCTGAGTGAAACTGCACTCATTCAAGTCCTAGCGAATAGCATAGTCACCTGTGTTGGCTTTCTGTAATTTGTCAGAGCCAGTGTCACCTGTAAAACTGGTGGTCACACAGGCAGCTCAGTGCTTTCTGGTCTTAAGGCCTAGGTCAGAGGATCTGAGTGGGGATGGAAGGCTGGTTTAGAGGAAAGACTATCACAAACACGCACTAGTGACAGCATGGAAACAACTTTGAAAACATGTACTTAATAGGAGTTAAGAGTTGTAGCCTTCATCTTTAACCCTTTTTTAAGTAATTTTAAGTAATTCTAAGTAATTCCATGGCAGGGAAGTAGGTTGGTTGGGGAAAGGTTCTAAATTCTAAGAACTCAGTAAAAATGATTTTTCCCCAATATAAAAGGAGAAAATATAATGAAATCTGCATATTTTTTTATGTTGTGCATTTAGTTTAATCTTGTTTAAAACTGAGTAGATGATATGGTGAAAGACTAATTTCATATTTTCTTCAAAGTTACAGCAATTCTACTTAAAAAGCTTCGAACACTTTAAGATGTCACTTTAGTACGAATAATAAGATATAATAACAACTTCCATATGAGCCTGTTAATGGTAGGTTCATTATTCAATAAAATACTGTAAGTTCAGAAGAATCTATAATATTCAGCAAATAAAATAGATAGTACACTACTTAGTTTGCCTCTTGAATAGTTCCTTTTTAATTTGTACAACAAATAGATTAATGTTAAACTATAGAAGAAGGAGGACCTCTCTATCCATGAAAAAATACATCTAATGTATTTTTTCAAACTATATTGGGATTTATATATTTTTTATTTTTATAAACTCAAAATCATTATCACGTCTTTGTTGACTTATTTTTCTGAAGCTTATAAAATGTGAAAATAAATGTAATGTTAGAAGTAAAACACATTTACCATTGTTTTATAACCTTGACCATTTTTTGAATTCTAAACTGGAAAAAATGTCTTAGCAATGGTTGGAATGTGGGGGTAGAGTTGTTTTATTATAACTCTGCATTCAGGTATAATTCTTGCTCAGACTACATATTTGCAAATACAGTATAGTTCACTATTGCTCTGCGATCTAAGACACTTTACATTTGAAATATTTGTTTTATTTGTCTCCTTGTGAACTTTTGTGGTTGAAAAAATAATATATTCACCTATTTTAAATTCTGACTTTATTTTTTTGTCTTCCTCTCTAATTTAAAAGATACAAACTTTTCTAGGCAGGAAGCTTCCTCCAAACAGGACACATCAGTACTTAATTCATAGTATTGCAACACTGAAGGCTTGCATTTTAATTTTTTTTTTTTTTTGTATTTGCTTAGTAGCAACATGATGGAACAGAGAAGAGTAAAGGAGCATAACAAATGCATGATGGTAAAAATTTATAGAGAGTGACTGTGCAAATTCTTATTTTGACACTGCTTATGAGACCTAGGACATGTTGTTTTTTTAACATTGCAGTTGCTCAGAAATTCCAAGTATGAAACTGAAAATATAAATAAGCACACTTTTGCAAGAACATATTTGTTCATGTTAAGCATAATATTTATAAAACATCTATAATAGTATTCTTATTTTTATCTAATAAATGATAGCATCTATTATCAATATATCAACAGACATTCTCCTTGATAGTCTTTAATTTGGCTTAATTATCTAGCAGAGAAACTGACAAATAGAGAGAATTAATTAGATATTCATTAAGCTGAAAAGAGCTGTCTGAGTTTTCAGGGTTTTAAAGGATCAGTACAAATGGCTACCATTCATTAATGTCAGTCAATCCATTTTCTCCTCTTGTTTACAGTCCCTGAAGCCTCAGCCCTGGAGCGTCTGACCCATAATGAACTATTCATAGCACTCCAGGCCCCTGGTCACAGTGATTGGCCTTCAGTTGAGCTCCTGACCCAAATAAACTCACAGCTTTTACCTGAGATTTTATCCTTGCAGTTGAGATTGAGGGGTGAATGTATCCTTGGGAGTTGCTAAACTTGATGAATATAAACTTACTGCTCTTTTTTATCAAAGACATTATTGTTATGCAATGAGTGAATATAGGCAAAACACAGAAATTAAAATGTTAAAATGATTAGTCTTTTGTGCCTGCATGTTGTACACATGAATGGGTTAGGGGAGTGTATAGAGAGAGAATGAGGAGAAAGGAGGAGGGAGGCAGGAGGCAGAGAGAGCGAGGAGCGGGGAGGGGAGGGAAACACAACCTAGGTATTTGAGTGCCTAGAACTAGTCCTGTCTAAACACCTTAATGCCTGGGCATCATGACTTGAAGCTTCAAGATTACTGAAGAGTAGTTATAGGAAAGAATGAACATTTTCTAATTCAAGAAAGCTGACTTTTTAACTTTGATTACTTTTAAAAGCTTGACATGAAGTTGTGTATGGCAGTAGGACAATATATTTCTGAGAGGTCTTTATTTGGGCATTAAATAAACAAGTTATAGTCCAAAGTCTTTTTCATATATTTATAGTTTGCCACACCCTTGATTTCACAGTGCTCATAGCATTAAAATTTCTAAATTTATTTTTATTTTTTATTGTATTTTTCCCATTATTATTTATCCCCCTTACTGCCCCCTGCCTCCCACAATTACCACACTATAGTCTATGTCCATGAGGCCTTTTTCCTTTTTGCTCAATTTAAAATAGACCAAATATTATGAGGCATATAAATGAAAATGTTATTCAAAGAGAAGGCTCATATTGGCCACCATCATTATTTGAATTACACTGACCTACATTAACAGGGAAAGGAAAAATTATGCTAATGACTGCAAGATATTCCAAGATATGTTAATTTTTTTAACATTTTGTGAATTATTTAACATTATTTATTTTTCAGTTATTTTAATTTTTCTATATATTAGGGGAACTCCCCAAGACTGGTATTTATTTATAGAAAATTGTGCATTTGTTCTTACATGTTTAAACTTCAGTCACCTTCAAAATACTCTCCATTTGATATAATACACCTCTCAAGAATTTTTTCCACTTCTCAAAAGTTTTTTTTTTTTTAAGATTTTATTTATTATGTGTAGAGAAAGGGGAAGGGAGAGAGGCAGAGAGGGAGAGAGGCATCAGTGTATGATTGTCTTTCACCTGCCCCCAGCTACAGAGCTGGCTGGAGACCTGGCTTGCAACCTGGTTATGTGCCCTGGCTGGGGAATCGAACCAGCAACCTTTGGGTTCACAAGCCAGTGTCTTACCCACTGTGTGACCAGCTAGGGCTCTCAAAACAGTTTTGAACTCTTTGATTTTGAGGTCTTTTAGTTCTTCTGCAATTTTTTGTTTCACTTCTTCCACTTCAGCAAAATGTTTCTCTTTTTTCATCCAGGAAAACAAACAAAAATGTCACTTGAAAGTGAGATCAGGTGCATAGGGAGGGTGGGGCATGGGAGTCATGCCATATTTATTTTGGTCAGAAAC
Source organism: Noctilio leporinus (assembly GCA_004026585.1). NCBI lineage: Eukaryota > Metazoa > Chordata > Mammalia > Chiroptera > Noctilionidae > Noctilio > Noctilio leporinus. Next base: position 408,376 of record PVIW01000064.1, read on the forward strand.
TGCTGGTTATTCAGCATGGTGTGGGCAGGTACTCTCATAAATCACCCATTATGAAATGGGCAAATGCATTGAAAGTGTCTTTAAAAAGTTACTAAAGCCAAATGCAACCTTTCACAACAATGCCAGCTGATTTATTGATACGGATGGGTTCCTAGAACACTCATTTAGTGGAGAAGACTGTACTGCAAGGTGCCCACCCTCCAGAAGATATTTCCAAGTTTTTTGGGGTCCACCTCATATTCTGTGCTAATCTTAGTGTTTTAAAATCTTCTGCACTTGGAAAAAATAAAAACTTGTCAATGATACCTCCATATTTCCCACTCTCTCTCTCTCTCTCTCTCTCTCTCTTTCTCTCTCCCTCTCTCTCTCTCTCTCACACACACACACACACACACACACACACACACATAAATACATACTTTGTCTGTTTATCTACCTGTTTATTCTGTTATCTAAATATATTAAGACTGCTGCACATATCAGAAGACTACTATAAGTTGACTCCTAAGACTGGTTAGGCATATATTTAAAAATATTTGTGGACTTCTATATTCTAAATATTAAATTTAAAATTACCAATGGCATACAGTAAGATTTATTTTTATTTGCTCTACTCCAAAATTCAAAACCTATATTGGTATCATATTGCCTATAATTTCAAGTCTAGACTTACTTGTCTTCTGTCAATATCCACCTCATTTTTTATTTGTTCCTGCCAGCCCAATTTCTATACATTTTTACATAACTTTTGATAAAGTGATGACATTTTTTATGATAAAGGTTGACATTTTTGTGACTATCACAAAAAACTTGAATAGCCTTCCCTGAATAACAACATTAATAAAACTGCAAACACCTTTATAAGGCTGATCATGTCCTAGGCAATGATCTTTGTACTTATATAAAGTAACTTACTTGTAAATCAACATCCACGGTGTTGAGTTGATAATATCTCCAAATGCAACTTTTTTCTACACACACCCTTTGCCAGGCTATGAGGATGGATGGATAAATGAATGAATTAAAAATGTCTGGTCTTCCAGTCAAGAGTCTTAAGTGGCTGTACAGGGGTCAAGAAATATTATGCATTTCCTATGCTAGAAAATGCACAAATAGGAATATAGATTCATGCTCAAATATAGAAATAGAGGGTATTTTTGTTATTTATTTTTAATTTTTTTAAAGATGTTCGCTAGAATTTACCTGCTTCATTCCTCACTTCCTAAACAGGGCCCTGCCTCAATCACTGGTTATCTACTGTCTCCCTTAGTTTTGAATATTTCACAAATGTTCCTCAGTTATCTAGACACTCCTGACTTCTAAGGTAAATGTCACTCATAATGTAAAAATGTGTTTTCTTGTCGGAAACTGAAAGACAAGGCAGATGTTTGCCTTCCCACTTAAAATTATTAGTCATATACATGGAGACTTCACATGTCAGTGTGAAACAATATAAAATATTTTCACCATTCTTATAAAATTCTACTTTTACTCTATATTTATTTTCATAACTCCTCTTCCCTATCTTCAATCTACTCAATTCTCTGAAAATAGTCTCAGCCTGCTCAAATTAGTCTAATAAGATTATTAATCATACTGAAAATAACTTACTAGGTTCATATTAATCCTTTCTAGTGACACACTTGGAAATTATATAAACAGTATATAAAAAAAAAAAAAAAAAAAAAGTATATATAAACTACCTTTCTTTCCAGGGTGATGCCAATTATTTCACTCCAGTGAAAACATAAAAATCTCCTTTTTTCTCCCCTAACAATTCCACAGACTTGTAGAAATCATTTGTCTTCAACTTGGAGATGCAACAAGAGGCACCAGCTTGGGCTAAACAATGATAAATGACAAAGGAGGAAGAGGATGCAACATGAGAGGACCCTGATTCTTTCCTTTTGTTCTAACACCATCTAAACACAAAAACTTACATATTACTCCTGCCCTATGCATGCATCTTCACACCACTATGCAACTATAAAATATAAAATAAGATGACTGACATAATGTATAATTTTATACAAGTGAGAAAATTTGAAGTGCTATATTCTATAGAATTTAGTTGTATGTTGTGATAATGTTAAAAACAAATGAAGTATATGTAGGTGGGGGTTGGCAGAAAAATTATTTGTAGTTACTCAAAATACAATAATATATATTTTCTCTATATGTCCAAAATTTAATATGAATAGAATATTCTGATCACTTTCAACTAATGATAATAAAGTTTAGAGAAGAGGAAATTTATGGAGACAGAAAGTAGATTAGTGGTTTCCTGAGGCTGGAAATGGGTATAGAGATTAACTATAAATAGGCATGAAAAATTCTACTGTGTGATAAAATTATTCAGGACTATGAAGATAGCTGTACAACTGGGTAAAACTTACAAAACTAATTAAGTAGTACGCTAAACTGAAAAATGCATTTTCAATGCATTGATTGACTATAATATATATACACTGTATATATTTTTTGAAAAATATTTAAACTAGATGGTCTTAATATTTTTAGATGACCATGCTTCATTTCCACCCAATTATCTTTCTTCTAGTGTTTATAATAGTGGCTTGTTTATAAGTGTTTATTAAATATTTTTTAACACATAAAAGAAAGGAAGAGAGGGAGAGAGGAAAGGTGAAAAAACAAAGGAGGGGTATAAGAAGTAGAGGAAAAGTGAGCAATATTTGCCATTCATCCCTCTAATTACTTTTGTTAGAAATTAACTCAATCATACATACACAAAATACATTATACATATATATTTGTGTTTTACAAAACTGAGCATCGTATTTTACATTCTAGTTAGCATTTTAACTTCAGAATAAGTCAGTACATGCAAGTCTAATATCTTTTTAGTGCCTGTACAGTGTACCATAATATGTTATTTATTTGACCATTCGTATATATATGAACTGAAAAATGTATCTTTAATGTACTGATTATTATATATATAATTTTTTAAATATATATGTATATATGCTTGGGTAATTATGTATTTTTATGAATTAAAATCTTGAAGCTAAGATTAATGATTAAGATGATGAGTTGAATAATAGACCATCATAATCTAACCTCAAAATTTTATTTGAAGGCCATACCTGGAAGTATCATTTGCATTACAGCCTTAGCAAGATTTAAATATATTTGAGTCAAAGCCCTAAATGGTGGCTCAGTGGATGGGCACTGGCCTGCAAACCCAAAGGTCGCTGGTTCGATTCCCAGCCAGGGCACATAACCAGGTTGCAAGCCAGGTCTCCAGCCAAGTCTGTAGCTGGAGGCAGGTGAAAAACAACCATACATTGATAAAAATAAATAAATAAAATAAAAATAAATAAAATAAAATAAATACATTTGAGTCAAAATTCTCATTCTTCTTTAAATTTCTATTTTGTTTGTCATAAAATTTTCACCACAAAATTATTATATAAATACCCTCATGTTTTTACTGAATAATTTTAGGATGTTCTTTACATTTAGAAATTTAATCCACTAAACATTTTATATTAGTATGAATCCAATCTAATTTTTTTTTCAACATGGGTGAAAAAAAACAATTTGACTAATTAAAAACAATACGTTAGTTTTGTAAGTGACTGAGAACACTATCTTTAGAATGATAGTAGCATTATTTGAAATGTGGCTGTATTAATTCAGGAAAGCTCTACAGGAATATCTGTTTTCTTGCTTTTTGTGCCTCCAAAAGCTGCCCAGTTTGGAGTCCCTCACACATCCCATTACCCTCATGCTGACTGTTCTCACACCCTCTGCCACATACTGGACCTGGTGATGACATTGAATAATGAACATTGCTTGTCTACTACCTTAATTCCTTACTTATCATCATGTTACATATTCTCAGGTTTCAGGAACAAGGAGGTGGGCATTTGGGGGAAGTCATTATTCTGCCTTCTACAATGGATAATTGGCCTCAATTAGTGCAATTAGACCTTTTCTAAGGAGGCTTAGAAAAAGACATTAATCTTAACCTCTGGACAGAAACAGGGAAACACATAGCTCAAGAATTTGCTGACATTCATCTTGGTGGCAAGAAGGAATTAATCTTAAGATTAAGAAGATATAATAGATTTCAAAGGATCAAGAAGCATAAATAATCTGTTGGGTAATATCAATAAGACCCTGGATTAAACTTCATCTGAATTTCATCCTAACCCTAGTGTTTTCAATTATTTTAAATACTGCTTTGTCCTTAACAAATAAGGTAGTATGAACCAGATTTTTGCACTATATAGACAAAGCTCTTCTATGTGATATGTTCGCTATTTTTATAGTTTTTATATTTAGGGCTATTGAGATCTTTGTGTTCTCCTATTATTTTTACTGATTACTCACTGCTGTCATATGGAGAACTAGTAATTTCAAAGTTATTATCCTAATTAAGTTTTTACTTATTTCTAAATTTTATAGAATTATATTTTTGGAATATTTTTGCAGGAAAACTTAGAATCTTTAATAATAGTGTCTTTTTAATAATCATATCTCACTTATCTCATATTGGCTAAGATATGCAAATCTATGTTTAAATATAGTATTTCATATTTAGTTCTGGTGCAGAAATTAAATATGAGCATTGCTTCTTAGTACAAATAAAAATCTCTTTTTAAAAATAATATTTTAATGCTTAACCATCTTTATTCTGAACACAGAATAGAATGTTGATACCTTCATTGTTATCATTCCAAAATATAAAAACTGGAAACTGTATATATAAATCATCAAATTATTAACCATGCAAACAAATTATTTCATGATTGCATGGACCCACAATCAGGCTGGAAGACCTGGATAGTGCATGTTGGATGCTGAATGGGGTTGTTGGAAAGTGAATGAAGACACAGATTTTTGGAGATGAACTGGGATTTGTGACGATACTACTTGATCCTCATGATGGCTTCCATAATGATTAAGCTACATAAAACTAAAAATATATCAAAACAAAACACAGATTCTAAATGGGAAATTTTATTTTATTTTATTTTTCTGAGCCCAAATAGACAAAGGAAATGGTGTTTCCCTGGGATATTATAAAAGTTCTCAGATGAGCTTCAGATTCCTTTCAGTTGAGCAGTGAGCACATAGACTCATACGGGGAATTCTACTGCATGTCTCGTTCTGGTTCTTCAAGTGCACTGAAGTATAGAACAAGAGACTAGGGACATTTTCCCTGAGCAGCCAATCACTCCCTTTTAAGTTTTGGTTGCTTCTTTGGTTTCTCAGACAAGTATTTCACTTCAGCACTGCTATGTATTTTGCAAACTTGACCTAGTCACATTCTGATTTTTCCTCCACTTTCCTGAAGGGCAATACAGAATATCTTTAACATTACCCTTTGGAATGATGGAAGCATCATTATTATTGCAAAAGCAAATTGCCTTTTCTCTATAGCTTTGAAAAGCAAGTATGCTTTTTCTAACCCAAAGCTTGACTAATTTCTCAACCAACCACCAGTTGGTTGCTATTTAAAACATAAATTGCTAACAAAATCTATATATTAGACAGCCACAAACAAGAACATATTTTGTAATAGTAAGAAAGATAGCATGTATTCTATGTAATATACATCCACATTTTCTTACTTTTTTATTTTTCCTTAAATATATTTAATTTTTCTAAGAGAAATTGCAAGTAACATGATTTCCCCACTTTATGAAATAATTCCAATCTAAGAAACCTTAACTTGCAGTAATGCAGATATAAGTAAAATACAAAACTGTATCTTATTTAGTAAAATCTAGGAGAGGAGCAGGTATGCTTTTTAAGAAACTGCCATGTCAGTGCTGAGGAAGGAAGTATAGTCCAAGTGGTAAGGTAATACAATGGGAAGTTATTTACTTTTATTCATCACTAAAAATGGTAAGTCTACAAATATTATTTTGTCTATTATCTTAATGTGTTTGTTGACCAAAAAAACAAATAAATTCATTCACATCTATTAAATTTGATATTAGAATCAGATATTAGGGAGTCTGTGGAGACCTCTTTAGGTCTATACAAAATATTTATGGATCTTATTTAAAATGGTTAGAATCATTAATTAATCTTTAAACTCATTGTCCAGTGAATTCAATCATCAGAAAGAGGTTAGAACACAATCTTACTCTGTGGAGACTACTCTTTATGCTATATTTCTGAAGGTTTCATCTCAATTGCTGAACATGGTCTGTAGTGAGGGCACTGGAGTGAGCATTCGGAGGCTGAGGAACTACAGGGCTGGAATCTGGTAGGAAAGAATGCTGTGACTTTCCACTTTGGATGTGGGAAAGGGCATTCAAGTATGAACACTACTTATTTGCCATCCTTGGGAAAAGAAAGAAAATAGATACTGAGAGTCAGAGTAATGAATTAACTAGATGTATACCCATGGATAAATGGTCTTGATGCTTAATTCTCTGATGCCCAATATTTTGAGAATAAACACTTACTAAATTTAGGGTACTATAACATTTACTTGTGCCTTTTTATACTTAGTTCAAATGTTTGTTGCAATGTGATTTAAAATAGCATAGCTATTTTATCTGGTGAAACTCAACTATCAATTTATTACAGCTTACTTTTTTAAATTTTAGGTTAGTTCTCGATGTGTACACACTATTTAATTACCATTTGATTCAGTTTTCAAAAATCACACTCCACTTTAATTTGTAAGAAAGTATGTGTGTGCACATAAATGTGTGTGCATGTGTGCACATGCCAATTATTAGCTTATTGATGCTCACAAGAAGATGTTTGGCTGGTGAACTTTTTATTTCCTCTCCAGTGTCATGACATTACCAGGCACATTTCCATAAAAACAGGAATGATAACTACCATCCCCCAGACTAAGTGCTAATTTTCTAGTGTAAATTTTTAGAAGAATTTTGCAGGGGAGTGTGGGACAACCCACATTCTGTAGGGTCAAAGATCATAGAACTATGATTAACAAATCTTACCATGCCCAATAATGAAAGTATATAAGTAATAGAAGTGATATACATGAGACAGTATATTAGGTTTATACATACACACACACTTTAAACAAAATACACCCAACTTAATTTCCCTTTATTCAGTTGCCAAAAATGCCCACAGGAACTCCATCACAACACAATGTAAGAGGGAATGTGACAGAGGGGAAACCAGAGTAGAAAGAATTTGTATTTTAGCCAATTGTTATTAAAAATCTTACCTTTGTAAATTAACAACATCTAAAAGAATCACACATGATTTTATGAACACATTCCTAAAGTCAATTGCAGGTTTTGGAAGATACCAGGGTAGTTGAAAGGCCCTAAATCTGAAACCCATTTGCATTATATAAAATCCAAGTCTGAATATCTGTGTCTTGTCTTTTATAATCTTCTCTCCCTGCAATAGGGCCCAATACCAAACTTTACACAATTTTCTTCCAGCATCCATCCCATTTCACACATTACTTCTCCTTCACCCTCTCCCTACAAAAAATTCTTACTGATGTTCAAATGTACAAACTACTCCCAAATGTCTTTGCAATCGACAATGTTGTTTCCTTTAAACTGAAACATTCTGTCTAATCTTCAAGAACCTTCTCTACAAAATCTAATTTGTTTAGTACAATAGGAAATAATTTCTTTATCTTTTTGAACAAGAGATTAAGTCTTTATCAAACGTTTCATTGCTTTTTAGACCACATTTATTAGAATGATGGTCAGATAGATATTATTTAAATTTTCCTAGACTTGTTTTGAGACTGATTTTTCTTTAAATTCCCTTACAGATTTAAAAAGTGGTGAAAAATGTTTTGAATTAATGAACATGGTAGGTCATCTATCCTACTTGATCATTGATGAAAAATATTTGATGTCCTCTAACTTTTGGTTAGAAGGTATTGTCTTTAACATAAAAAGTAGATAAATGAATATTATTATATCTATATCTTGAATAAATAGGCAAAAATATATTGTATTAATTTGCTCTTTCTCCATGTTGCCCTAAATCGTGAATGTCCTTTTATAACCAAATAGGAGAAGTCTATGGACTTTCCTAGATTTCTAATGTATTTCATGATCTGTTTAATAATTACTCATTTAAATAGGAAATACAATGCAAATGAACAAAAGGAAAATTGACATATATGTGTTTCTAGTATTTTACAGAGCATGACATATCAGGCAGACAACATTTAGATTTTTTTTTAATCTTTTTTTAAAATATTTTATTTATTATTTTTAGAGAGAGGGGAAGGGAGAGAGGCAGAGAGGGAAAGAAACATCAATGTATGGTTGCCTTTCACCTGCCTCCAGCTACGGACCTGGCTAGAGACCTGCTTGCAACCTGGTTATGTGCCCTGGCTTGGTAATCGAACCAGTGACATTTGGGTTCACAGGATGGCACCTTACCCACTGCTCTACCAGCCAAAGCAACATTTAGATTTCATTACCATTCTTTTCTACACAACTTCCTCAGATCCCAAGAAAGCAGTATGTAGAATAGAGAAGCAGATAGAAGGAAAGACTGTGCAGCTGAGTGTGGTGAAGAGGTTTGGGCACGTGGCAGGATCAACTCTCCTTAGCGCCTTTCCTCCTAAAATTTTTATTTTCACTTAAAGAACAGCAAACCTGACTTTAGTGTGGGATACCTTCGACCAAGATGCCAGTGACTCTATTAGCATTTTTATAACTGTCCACAAGGAGTTTGTATGACTATAAAGTTAGAGGATGTTGAATCAAATTTTCTCCCAAGAAATCAGAGATTTTGAACCAATACTTAAACTGCTTAGCTAGGAACACTGACACTTCAGAGTACGAATATTACTTCTGAGTGTCTGAATTGCATTGTTATTTTTTCTTCCATGCAGCACATTTAAAGGTGCTTTCCTCTAACAAAATAAGAGTTAACATGCCATTTGATCATCCCACAGAATAATAGAGGCCCTGAGTGTATTGGTTTTTAAATAAGAACTTGATTTGAAATGGGGTATATCAAGTAACATGTGCTTTCTAACTTGTGCTGGCACAACTTAAAGTACCTCCACATATTTATTGTCTTTGCTCTTCACTATTTAGCTTAGATGTTTTGTTTCATCACAGAACTGGAGGTCTGAAACAAGTGATAACAGGGAAGGGGAAGGGGCTAGAATGTCTTGGATGCACAGGGGATGATTAACTTGATTACTTTTCATTCAGCTTTCATGGGGTGAGCGAGTCCCAAAACAGAATTCACAGTTAAGTTAGTTTCGTTTCCCCTTCCCCAAATCACTGACAATTTCTTAATCTTTTCATTTTATTACTTTCAGGCTGTTTATTATGGCTTCTCAGATCTCTTGTTTACATTTTTTTTAATATATATTTTATTGATTTTGCTGTCATAGTTGTCCCAATTTTTTCCCTTTGCCCCCTCCACCCAGTATCCCCATTCCCTTCGGCAATGGCCCCCTCATATCTGCATGTCATGCATTTTTCTTTGGCTTCTCCATTTCCTTTATTTTTCTTAACATCCCCCTGTCTATTCTGTAATCACCAGAGTATACTACATTTTTTTTTCTTTCTTTTACATTCAAGCAATTTACCATTTAATTACTGCCTTCTAACCATCAGTCAACCTCTAAGATCATATTAATACAAAGTTGTCTTTTCATTATTTCAAAATGCTCATGGTAATTCATTTGTTTAAAGAATTACTTTATAAAGTAATGTCAATTGCAATATTACCAAATGCATGCACAAAAACATTTACACACATACATATTTTTAAAGATTCTAATTGTACAACAATGTCCTATCTTCATCTTTACATTCATGGCAAGAATCAACCTGATATAAACAGTTTAAGCACTAGTGTACATGTGAGTTATTCAGCCTTCTAGTGCTTTGTCAGAAAAAAAGAATTTCAGTCAATTAGGACATCCTGGATTAGAAATCAGTGATTATTAGGGGAGGGGTAAAATGGGAGTGGTTTCAGCATGTTAATTTAAAAAATACAGAATCAAAGATAATTCACATATCTTAATATTGTCCAAAATTAATCTATATAAATCTCACCTTATATTGAGAGTATGTCAAAATTTTTTAAATATTTAAAATATTTTTTAAATAATTCACTTAAATATCATAGGTGGTATACTTTTTTCTGAAGGCATTAAGGTAGAGCATAAATATGGAAATAATATTCTAGAGACAACTAATTTTAGGACACCCTTCTTTTTTACTCTTAATATACATAAGAAAAATTCCAGGTTGCGAGCCAGCTCTCCAGCCAGGTTTGTAGCTGGAGGCAGGTGAAAGGCCACCATACATTGATGCTTCTCTCCCTTTCTTCCTCCCTCCCTGCCCATCTCTCTAAAAATAATGAATAAAATCTTAAAAAAGAAAGAAAGAAAGAGAAAAATTTGTGCTTTGTGGAAAGCTAAATATATAAGATGGTAACAGTGGGTGCCTTAAAAAATCAAAAGGATGAAAAGTTTGCGTTCCAGATATAATAGCAAAAAGAGGTAAGTAAATTCTTTCCCCCAAAACAAGTATAAAATAGAACAAAATTCTTTTGTTTTGTTTTATTTTGTTTCGTTTTAAATCAGAGCTGTGTGCTAGGGTGGCTGAAGTAAAAACAATAGATGTCTTTGGGATATGTTTGCAGAGATTTTTCTTAAATTAGACATTTTTTTACATTATTTTTCTGTTATCATTTACCTCTCCATATCTTCTACCAGGGAACCCCCTAAATTAGGCCATTTTTACCCTATAGATTTATTTTAAATCAACAGAGAAACTCATGTATTATAGTTTACTACTTAGCAGAATGTATTTAATTTGAAATTTAACTTTTGTACATAAAAAATAATTTTAAGATTCAATATCTATAAACACGAACAGTTATGAAAGTGTAAAACATGCAAAATGAAAATTTTCAAATCTCTTGCTAACTAAAAGGACAAACAGAGTCCTAGTTTTTCCTTCCAATATTTCTCATACTTTGGGATACTTTTAGGAATAAGTAGCATATTACAATGCATCAGGGGTTTGAGTTTTTAGTCTCTTAAATGGAGTAGGATTTTCCAAGATTTACTTAAGCTTTCAGTAGTTTTTCTCCCATCGATTAAAACAGAAATTCAATTACTTTAGCCATTTTAGATTTTCACATACCCTTGGGATATGTATATACAAAAACTGATCTAAACATAAAATGTGTAACTGGGAATGTCAATACATTTATCTCATATCTTGAGGTTCTCATGCCTAAAAGGAACAAAAATTCTATTTAGTTTCATATTTTCTTGCTTTCCTTACTATGTATCTCTCAGTCACTGTTCCTTTTGTGTGTGTGTGTAGTGGGGGGGGGGGGTATTCTTAAAGACAACAATTTTAGGGCTCTGGAAATTAGCTACAAAAAACAATAAATTGAAACACATTTATTTATAAACATGTTTAGAAATTTGAGTGAGGATAATGTGACTCCATTACCTTCTTGCCTAAGATTATTCCCAATTTCCAACCCTTAGCTCCTTGGGCAAGTGTGGTTGTTTAGATAGGGCTAGTTTGATTGTGAAAACCAGAACCTTGCATGCCAGAGGTTGAAGACTGGGTTTAGTGACAGGAAAAAGGGAAGAAAAATATAGGAACAAATAATAACCTAAAGTTTCCTAAATTTAATGAAAAACATTGATCTAAAAGAAAATATCTCAATGAGTTAAAAAAATGAACACAAAGGATGCTGGCCTAGATACATCCTAGTCAAAGTACTGAAAAAAAACAAAAAAAACTGACAGTAATAATTAGGGGAAAAAGAAATAATCAGTATAGGAAAATGATGACATGATTAACAACCAATTTTTCAGTAAAAACGAGGTGGCTAGAAGACAGTGGAATGACATATTCAAACTGCTAAAAAAATGGTCAACAAACTTTTCTATATCTATCAAAAGAATACTTCAAATTAAAGACCTGATTAAAACATTCCAAGAAAAATAAAATTGACAGAATTATAGCTAGCCTATATACCGTATAAGTAATACTAAAGGAAAATTTTCAGTCAAAGAAACTGATCCCAGAGTGACTTAAGCCTATAGAAAGAAATAACCAGGGAAAATATTTATAAATATGTAGATATATACATACATTAATATATGTTTCTTTCTTAATTTCTTTAAAACTATAAGTATATATAAAATAAGAGTATAATACTATAGTGTTTAGTGTTAATATAGGTTTAATGTATATAGAGAAAAAGGACATACATTAGACCAAATGGCCCTTTTTTATAGGATTTAAGTCAGTGGTGACATGAATTACATTATAATAAATTTAAAATATTTTTTAGTTACTAGAACAGCTGGCAAGAAAATAAATTAACAACATAATTTAAAATAAGAAAAATAGCAAAAAGACAGTTATAAAACCAACTGTATAAATACTTACTATAAGTGGGACTGGATGAAAAACAAGATAAAAGTAAAGTGACTATAAGGAACACACTTTGATGCAGAGACACAAATGGTGAAAAGTAACAGCACAGAAAGAAAAAAAGACACCATGCAAACAATAACCATAAAAAATTATAAACAGCTATGCCAACTCAAATCTTTTGTTTAGTTGATGTAACAATTTTTTTTCATTTGAGTAATTTTACATTTGAATTTCAAAATTTCCACTTTCTTCTTTTTAAAGGTGTCAATCTCTTTATTGATATGTTCTATTAGTTGTTATACTTTCTTTTAAATTGTTAAATATAATTTATTTTAATACTTTGAATATATTTATAATAGGTGCTTTGAAATATCTCTCTACTAAGTCATGATATGTTCAATGTGTGGATTTAATAACCCTGTTTTATATATTATAAAATAAGAAAATATACTATTTTCATATAGAGTGGCCACAAAAGTAGATGTTACTGAATGTAAAATTTTTGGCACATAATATTCTCATGAAATATTAACTATTCACTGTCATTCCCATCACTAATACCTACACAGTTACCACAGTGTTTGTCAATGACAATTAATGATATTCTTTATTCTCGCAGAGTCTTTAAATTGTCAAAGTTGAAGATGGATAAAATGAAAAGTAGACCTGCTTCTTCTCACATAAGTTTCTGCACATGTGTTTGCCTTGCTTTACTTAACTGAGAAAGGAACATTAACAAAATTACTGCTCAGAAAGCATTTATATTAAGCATTCAAGAAAAAAATTGCTGAGTGGGAAGCCTGTTATTATTTCTACTAAATAGAAAACCATTTGAAATTTCTCTTACTGAAATTTTATTACCCACTATCAGCTTTAAAAATGTAGATGAAGAATTTTTATTTATTGGTAATATAATCTAACTAATATGTAACACTAATCATTGAGAACAATTTTATATTTTGAAAACCTTCTTGCCTGAATTACAAAGAAACTGATGTGTATTATTTCATTTCCAGCATATACGTATATGTTAGTGAAAGTGATGCTTTTAAATTTTCTGGGCTCTACATGATATAATAGGCATTAGAGCATGGAAGAAATCTAGAAAACTAGTGAATGCACAAAAAACTACATCTTGGGATAAAATAATAAGAATTTACATCCGACCTGGTATGCATTTGCAACAGATTTCAAAGAAAAGTAACAGCATGAAAGGTTGTGAAGGTCTGTGTATAAAAGCACATAGTAGGACTTTTCCATTAACTAAAGTATATTCCATTTTAAAAAGAAATGTGACAGTATCATATCCACCCCAAATAAACCAAAATGTAAAAGTTGATATGACACAGGAAAGAAAACTAAAATCAAGAAGTTTCTGGCTTTTCATTCCCTATACAGAACAGTTTCAAAATTATCACAGAATCACTTTATCTCTGCAAAATATAAACAGGAAGATGTTTAAGAGCACATTTCATTTTGATTTTGTTTGCCCTTGCTATTATTGTTTTATAAATATAACAATGAAATTGTAAATGCAATATTTTAGATATAACAGTTTAGAGACATAGAAATAGTCCTGCTAGAAAGCTGAATACTTGAGTGTAAAAAAGTTTTAAGGCAGTTGAAACTACATCATGTAAATAATATTTTTAGTATATAATATTCTGTATAATATTATAATGGTGGGTGCATGTTATTAGACATCTGTCTAAACCAATAATATGTATAGCACTGATAATGAATCCTAGTGTAAACTATGGATTTTGGGTGATGATGCTGTGTCAATGAGGTTCATCAGTTTTTATCAATGGCCATTTTGATGCCTGATATTGATTGTGGGGAAGGCTGTGCATGTTCATGGGCAGAAAGTATACGTAAATTCTCTGTACTTTTTGCTTAATTTTGCTATGATACTCAACTTGCTCTAAACATAAGTCTACTTAAAAGGAAAAAAATCAGCAAAACATCTTACATTTTTAAATGTGGGCAGAGATGTCAACACATTAAAGCAAAACGGACCCTTTAGTTTTGGGGTCTTTTTACAAAAATATTCCACAGGCAAACAAATAGAGCAAATGTATTAGGTATAAAGACAAAAAACAAACAAACAAACAAACATGAAAATGATATAATAAAAGTTAGATAAAGGAAAACTACCTTAAAAGAGTCAACATTTACCAAGTGGTAGCTATGTTATAATTACAGATGTAATGACTGATTTGTTACTAATAGGCAAATACGGATTTGCTCCTAATATGTTCTCAGGCAGGACTGTTCACTTCTTTAGGGCTAAATATGGTTATCTACAAAAATGGGAGTTGAAAGCGTAAACTAAATTAATGCTTCTTTCAAGGTTCCAACAAAAGAGCAAATATGTGTATTCCCAGGAGACTCAGAGATGGTAGCTTGAAGCACACACTGTAAATTCAAGTATTTTCGAAGTCTCAAACTTTTGTCTTGAAACCCCATGTCCTGGTACATAAATTATATATTCATAAACCTGTTTAGAGAAAAAATCCCTGGTAACACAAGCCAGAAAGAAGCTTGTTTTTACCTTGCTCTGCCACTTGAGAGGAAGTTCTTTGCTTAGTGCCTTAGTTTCCACATCAGTAAGATGATGGTAAATAATAATAGCTCCTCCTCTCATGGCTGACATTTGACATTTCATAGTTAAGTGCAAAAAACTATAGTGATCAGTATTATTGTTATCATAGACCCTGGTTTCTCAGGTTACTGTGAGTTGCTATATTTTTTCCTTGGTTGTGAAGACTCCTTAACAAAAGTATGCACCAGTTGTATTTGCTCACCAATATTTAATAAAATTCTAATGATAAATATTTGAAGATAGGTGTGTGTTTGTTTAGATTATTTATAATACACACAAAAGATTTGCACACTATATATATTTGCTTGCAAAATTATCTTTTTTAGTTGGAAAGAAGGTTAAATATAATCTTCAAAAATTAAAAGACATCAGAAGAAAGCAATCTTTGTGGTACTAATAAATGATCTAGAGGAAAATCAAATTTAATGTCAAACTTAGATTGCCTAATCTATAAACCAGTTTGTCAAATATTTTATATTATTTAAAAATAATAAGCATTATTATATAACTTTAATTTTTGTTGAATTTCTATTGAGTATATCCTGCAAATTCTATTACAATTGTAATGTGCTGCATAGGTACACATGGATAAAATTGTAATGCAACTATTACATAATATTTGAAAAATAAAAATTATTATAAATGTCAGATTTTTGAAATGCTATTTTTGCTGCATTCTTTTTTAAAAGCCCTTCCCACCTCATGTTTCAATTAGTCACTATAGTAATATAGGATCAAGGTTTTAAAAAGTCAACAACTAAAAAAATAAATATATATATATATACACACACATATATATGAAAACAAAGT
Source organism: Noctilio leporinus (assembly GCA_004026585.1). Lineage (NCBI taxonomy): Eukaryota > Metazoa > Chordata > Mammalia > Chiroptera > Noctilionidae > Noctilio > Noctilio leporinus. The sequence continues at coordinate 424,171 of PVIW01000064.1, forward strand.
TTAGAAAGAAAAATAATTATGAGGTTATTTTGACTTTCACTCTTAGGCTTTTTATGATTTATTCCCACTCAAATATTTAGAAAATAGATTAAGTCTAGCTAATTTAAAGAGATTTAAAGTGTTAAATTTTTATTAGTCTGATTATTAGTCCATTTAGAGGGCTTTTTTAGAACAAATTTGAAATATTTTTTTGAAAAATTTTAAAATGACAGTTTTATTTTAGATAATCTCTTTTTAAGTACTAGAGATATAACTCAATAAAAACAAAATTTATAGTTTGGTATCATAATTCATGTAAATGGGAGAAGAGATTATAGTTACATGTTTATTTATTTTCTTTTTGAACTGGACCATGGTTTTTATGAACTATCCTTGTCTATTCCTAATAAATAATTTTTATCTGAGGACTTCTATTTAAGTCCAAGTTAGAATGCCCGAAAAATAGAACATAGCAAAATCTCAGAGAAAGAAAACAAAGGAGGTGCACCTAATAATCACTCTTGGTTTCTGCCTGGAGGGTTTCCTGACCACATTGTGGGATGGAGAACACCGGCAGAACACAGTGATTACCAAAAATTAGAGAGAGGATGCTGGGAGATTGGAGAACAGGATAATCTGCTAAATATATTTCGAAAGGCCAAGTACAAAAGGGAAGAGATGGGCAGAAACAGAGAACCCTGGACTTCTGCAGAGGTCTCCTTGCTTCCTCAAATGACTTCTGACCATTGTACATAAGAGAAAAACATTTACAAGGTTCCTTATTTTATTTTTAAAAATGGCACTTAGAAATTCTACTTGTTTCCCTACCTACACAACTAAAATGATGGGGATAGTCTGAGGAAGAACCTGAGAAAGACTTCTAGAGAATTATTTAGCATTTTCTCCCGGAAGGCTCCCATCTGCATGGCCTAAGGGATATGTCAATTGGCCAAAGCACTATTTATAAGTGCTTTCATAGAATCACAAATCTAAACCTAAGGGAAAAAAATGCTTTCCTCCCTTGAACCAACCCATCCTTATCTGTAGGGGCTGAATTATATAAATATTCCCGGCAGAGCTCATTAGAGATTTTCTGGATCTTAGTTTTCCACACAGTTTCTCTCCTCTTACATAATCTAATTGTTAACCTCTCAAAGTTGGAAAGAGATTTTTTTGTGAAAGCAACTTTTCTTCTCTGAGATGTTTGACTGCAATTGACCACCTCCAATTCAGTGTGTGAATTTTGTTTTTCTTACCCAGTCATCTACATTTGAAAGAGATTTCTATACCTTCTAGAGAGACTTTTCAGGTGGTAGATATTCTGAATAGTCTTTTACTTAGAACTGTTTCCAAAAAAACCCTAAATATTTGATAACCTCTGGGGCATCTAAAGGTGAAAATCACTTGGCTCACATAATTTAGGAGTTTGTTTACATGCCAATATTATCAAAGTTTTTTGAAGGCTTATTGTAAGGTGGACCTGAGGAGCCATCAAAAAATATCAATATCATAATAAATCAAAATTGGTTCCTAAAGATGCAGTGCCTTTTAAAAGTACTAAATAAAATTGACTAGCTTAAAGAAGAAAGAAATTATTTTTACACAGATTTATTGTTGGTAACACTAATAATCATGCAAAATTCAACAAAATTTAGGGTAAAATGAGAATAAAATAATAATATGAAAGACCATTTCAATATTGTAATATTTGCTTAAAAAAACAGATGTTGAACTCTAGGTCTATTTAAAATTGATTTACCATAACTAGGAAAAACATAAATAAAATAAATATTTCAAAAGTATGGCTGAAATAATTCACAATCTGATCTATCAACATAATCACCAGATGCTTACTATATTATAGTAGCAGGGGTTGAAACCTGAATATTAATAGCTACAATTTTCAGGCCCATCATCATTTGCAGCAATTGAATTAAATGCTTCATATGTGCCATTCCTTGACTCCTGATAATGACCCTAAAAGCTAGGCATGTTGACCATTTGGGTTGAAAAATATAGAATTCATTCTACCTCCTATATTAGGAAGGAACACATTAAAGGTTTATTAGAAGGTTCATGGAATCTTTGGAAAGGCTAATACTCCAGAAAAAAATTCACAATAATAATAATCCATTAATAAACACAGTCATTGAATTAATCATCTCAAATTATAACTTGAATTTAAGCTTCTATACAAAGTATTGTAGATAACAGCATGTTATAGTGGGAAAAGGTCTGATTTTTACATTATGACCATTTTATCATGAGAAAATTACTTAGACTTTTTGATTGTCTGTTTCCTCTTCTGCAAATGAAAGGAAACATGTTCATCTTAAACCATTATGAAAGGTAAATTAGATTTAATATATTGTATATGTATCTTTTTAGCCTGTAATGTGTAAATGTTAGTTGTAAAATTGAAAGTTTATGGGTTACTAATAATTACAAAGGATAGTTTATTTACATTATCAAGCTCTAAGATTTTTAAACAAAATTAGTTTTTAAAAATGTCTAAATCAAAGAAATTATTATTTAGATGAAAAAATATTCATTAGGAATTTAGCTCTAGTTCAAACTTATCAAAGAGACAAATAACATTCCCCTGCCAGAATTCAGGGCTAGTGAAGTGTTGTTAGTTATATATACTAAAGAAGGACATTAATCATATCCATGATTAGCTGTACTGTCACTGCTCACAGCAAAAGAATGGCTATATTAATAATCTTATCATGGATTATGGTTTTAATTAACAGTTTGTTTTTCAAAGCAGATGCATCAAGCAATTTTTAATGTGAAGCACTGTTTTGATCTCTATTTGGCAAGATATTATGTATGTATATATATATATATAAATATATAAATATATATATATATATATAAATACTCTTCCATATGTATAAATAAGGAATATACATATATAACTCACTAACATTTTCCTTATATCATTCATTGTGCACATATGCTCATGTATATTACATTAATGCCATTTATGTCTAGTGTATAATATTTTTGACTAGAATTTATCTTATTATTAGGGGAAATTATATTCATTAAATGGAACCTGAAAAATTAAAAGAGCTGTTTGAGTTCTAATTAGGTCTATTTTCTATTGTGTTTCTAAATATATACTGGTTGTGTTTAAATATCCTAAGGGATTTTGAAAATATCCCAAAATGTACTTGATATATTATACTTTTACTCTTCATTTGTTCATATTTATAGTTATTTTAGCATTTTTCTTTTTTAAAAATTTGTTAAAAGTTTTATTTATTATTTTTAGAGAGAAGGGAAGGGAGAGTGGCAGAGAGGGAGAGAGACATCAATGTATGGTTGCCTTTCACCTGCCTCCAGCTATGGACCTGGCTGGAGACCTGGCTGGAGACCTGGTTATGTGCCTTGGCTGGGAATTGAACCAATGACCTTTGGGTTCACAGGCTGACACCTATCCACTGTGTCTCCAGCCAGGGCACTTTTTTCTTTTATACATTATTATTATTCTTTGGAGAAAATTAAAGAAGAAAAAATTAGAGTTGTGGGAAGTTTTTTTAGTTCTGTCTCTTCCAATTCTTTCAGAACACCGTGGTCTTTATATTTGAGCCTGGTGTTTAGTTAATGGATTAATATCTACTTATTCCTATATACATACAAAGGTGGGTAAAATTACATTTATAGCTGTTCATGTAGAAAATAATACAATTAATATATAATAATACAAGAATAAATTATTTTGTGTACTCCCAATTGTAAACATACTTTTGCCAACTTCTATGTATTAGTCTTTATGATCTGAGAAATCTAGAGAAAGATCTCATTTTTTGTCTGAATAAAAAAAGATATAACGGGAATCTTCTTTTAAAGTTCTCTGTTATTTAGTAAGATTTTGTTCTGTAGACCATGTGAAAAGACACCGACTCAGAAGGGTTCCTGATAACTAACTTGCTCAAGAAAAAAAAAAAAAAAAACAGGAAAAATAGAGCCTAGCATGCATTTCTACACAGAGGCCTCTCACACAATCTGCACTTCAGGGAGAATCCTACACTAAGCTGCCTACCTGTGAGATACTAAACTGCTGGCCTGCATCGTGTTCTTGCCATCTAAGACAGCCCTTACAAAGGAGATAGAAGAATCCTGTTTGAACCAATAGAACTGAAACGTCCCCATTCGATCAAAACTGAGCACCTGTATCCTATCAACATCTTCACCAACTAGTCAGAGTAGCTTCATTCTGCTCCACCAGGACATAGCCTTTTGAGCCAATCAAACTGCAAGAATTTGGATTTCTCATTTACATAAGGGTGACCCAACAAGGGATCAAGCACAGGGACTTTTGTTTATATAAATCACCTTCCCTCTGGCTCTGGAAACACAGCACTTTACCTTTCCCCCAAAGCTTAAAAACTAAATTTCCCCAGATGGAATTGAAACACCAAAAATGATGCATTAAAGATGTCTTGCTGGACCAGAGTGGAGAAGAGGAGGCAGAGCAGAGCAGGGTAGGAAATAATAATAATAATAATAATAATATAACTGAGCAAATATTTGAGCTGTCAAACCTGTTCATATCCTTTCCCCTTACCTCACTAGTTTTGCAGTCCACTTTTATTTTCTAAAATAGTATCATATTTTTTGCTATTATTTTCAGTCTTTATCCATTTACTGATCAGTCACTGTTGTCACTTTTTGTACAAAGCATATGTTTTTCTAAATATGCAAAGCTGTCTTTTCTATTTATGATATATTCTGTGTTTTCTAAGAAAAACTCATATAATTATAATATTTTAGTATTCCTATTTCCCTATTTAACATATAATATCATAAAATTAGAAACTGAAACATCATTAGAGATCATCTAATTCTACCTTGTTTTATAAATGGGAAAAAAACACAAGACGTTAGTTGACTTGTAAGGGTCATGTAGCTCATTAGTGGAAATTCAACTGTCTTTATTTTTACTCACAGTGAATCATAGACATTGGTTTATTTTTAGTCTTAAGCCCTGATTTTTGTTATTTATGTAAGAGTGCAATCCCTACTTATTTTAAGGTGGATTTCAAATAGTCCAATTTAGTTTTCAATCCTCAAAAAGAAATACTTGTTGAAAATCAACATGTAGTAAGACTATAAGGTAATTAAAACTTTTCATTTTAAATTAACTCCAATTCTAACTCCAACCTAAATTTTCAAAACATAGTCAAGCAGTGATCTTTGCCACTCACATCTGCGCTCCAAATGGCCCTGCAGATGTGAAATTGCCTGTTGCTATGGAAAAACAGCTGGAATCAGTTAATTAGTCAAGTCAGCATGAGCTCAAGCATCAGAGACTAGAAAGTTTCATATCAGTAGTAGAAAACTCTGGGGAACGGAGCAGAGAGCCAGATTGTTGCGGGAGGCAGGGGGGCAGGTTCGGAGGGTGGGGCCACAAGTGACACAGCTGAGTGTAATTAGGCTCATCTCCTACTGGCAAATGGAAATGCTGTTCACCCTTATATACATGTAACTTGGCCATCAGCAGACCCATCTTTAATCCTGTCCCTACTGTGATGGAGAGCCAAAGCATTCAGGTCAGAGATCCCAGATAGAGTTTAAAAAAAAAAATGGTTCCTGTCTAGATAATGTAAGAAGCAAATATGTCAATTATCTTTAGGCTCTGAGAGAAACACGTGAGTTTTCTTGGTGCCTTTTATTTTTTTCAGTAATTGTCTTCAGTTTGTCAGATGAAGAATGGAGGGCATTTATCACCTTACACCTAGTTTCAGACAAAAACCAAAAACATTAGGCTAAAATGAGGGGTGTGATGCCATGGTTAAGCAACTCCTAAAATGCAGCAAGAAGTTTCATTAAACATTAGTTCATAAATTCAAACTCTTGATCTTAAACCCAGAAGTGTTGTTTTAACTACTATAATATATAGGAATTAGAAAATAAAAATCATTCTTTGAATTGTTTCAAAATAGCATAAATTAAAAATACTAAGGATCTTTTTCAAGGGAGGGATCTATATTTCCCATAATCTTTCATAGCCAGTTTCTCACTATGCCTATGAGGGAAGTAAAAAGTAATGGTAATCAATGATGAGCTGAAAAAATTAACTTTATACTCCTCCTGTTCCCAGGAATGCAAAGTAATGGCATGAGGAATCACACACACACAGCAAAGGAGATAATAGTACATTTGCATTCTTTTGACATTTATTTACTAAGCACCCACTTTGTTGTAGGCACTGTTCTTGGTGCTAAGAGATGTAAAGATGAGCAAGAGACAATGTGTTTCTACCCTCATTTGACAGTGGTAGCACTCTCTCTCTCTCTCTCTCTCTCTCTCTCTCTCTCCCTCTCTCCCTTTTTCTCATCTATCTACACCCACACAGGATTATGAATGCACAAGGGAAAATTAAAGATAATAATAAGCTGTCATCATGGGAATAAATTTTCTTGATGAAAGAAAAAGTTATCCTTGTATTCACCATCTAGAGCCTTCCAGAGTAAGTTTGCCACTACTAACACTGTTATTATCTCCACCATTATTTCTATAGACCTTGCTATAAACAAGCTCTTTCTATTTGTGCCAAACATTGCACCCAGCAACTAAAATGCACTGGATCCAAACTATAGCCAAAAAGTAATTACTAATAATGTCATCATTTTATAAGTGAAAAACAAAGGCACAGAAGAATTAAGTAACTTATCTAAAATCACATATTAAAATGTGATATAGCCCTGGCTGGTGGTACAGTGGATAAGGCACAAACCTGCAAACCCAAAAGTCACTGGTTGGATTCCCCAGGCAGGGCACATAACCAGGTTGCAAGCCAGGTCTCCAGCCAGCTCTGTAGCTAGGAGCAGGTGAAAGGCAGCCATACATTGATGTCTCTCTCCCTCTCTGTCTCTCTCCCTTTCCCTCTCTATAAAAACAATAAATAAATAATAATTTTTTTAAAAAGTCACCCTGCCTGGTATGGCTCAGTGGATTGGGATCTTTAAAAAAATGTGATATAAATTGTGTAGAGCTATAAACAAAATATATACATTCCAATTTGAGTCTATGTTTTTACCCATTTAACTCTTATGGGAGTAAACAAATGTGTTAATATTTTTGAAAGAAAGAAAGGAAGAAGAAGGAAGAAAGGAAGGAAAAATGTCCCAACCAAATAGCTAACATTTTAGATATGAATCAAAGGTTCCTTTTCAACAGTTAGAAAATATTATATTTAGACATTTTAAAATTTCCAGATAAAAATCTTACTTTGATCAGAATCAAGATGCAGACCTCTAGGGTATTCAAGCCTATGATGACAGATTACAATTCTAGAATAGGACTAAGGACAAATGGAATCAACATTTTCTTCAAAGATTCTTACAGAGATACTTCTACATAGAGATTCTCCAAACATGTGTAAGGTGCTCTCACTGTGTCTCATTTCTTATGGTTGTAAATTTTGTAAATCTAGGCACAGTTCTCTAGAGAAAAGACTAAATTGGGTTGCAGATTATGAGTATTGGGTAAATAACTTAACAAATACAGAGTGGAGCTAATTGACTTTATTCCACTGCAAGTAAGGCCAAAGTTGGCATTGGGTGGACATGTGACAATCCCTCTGGGCTATCTCTACCAGATGTACACTCACAGTAGAAAGGAAAAGGTGATTGTGATTTGAATAGGTAAAATAATATGTCTGAATTGATGAGAGACAGTAGTTAAAAATAAAATTTTATGTAAGAGTAATAAAAATTTTACAATAATGAAAATATTTTAAGAAAGGCTTATGAACTCATGAACTAATAACAATTTCTTAGGTTAAGAGGGAATACTTCAAGCATGTGAGTAGAGCAGGATTAGTTATTACAGAGGATAAGGGGGATATTGATAGAAGATGAAGGCAGAGGCATCTGGATGGTGGGCAACTTAAAAAGACATAATAAACATTTGGATGTCATCCTCACTGAAAAGAAAGCTATTGATATTATTGATGATTTTTAATATGATTTTCTTCATTATTTTTAGAGAATGGGGAGGGAAGGAGGAAGAAAGGGAGAGAAATATCAATGTATGTTTGCCTTTCACTGGCCTCCAGCTGGGGACGTGGTTGGAGACCTGGCATGCAACCTGGTTATGTACCCTGACTAGGGAATTGAACCAGCGACCCTTGGGTTTGAGGGCTGGTGCGAATCCACTGAGCCACATCAGCCAGGGCTTATTGGTAACTTTTAAAAGAACATTCCAATTTCATGCTGAAGATAGACTTGAGAAACATAAAAATAGGTATAAAGTAATGATGAGAAGGTATTAGTGGTAGTCCGAAAGGACTGCATTGATTGACAATAGAGGCGTGAGGCAGAGAAACTGACTACAATATCCAGGTGTTGGTAACCATTGCTGTGCTAGGAATCACAGGATAGTAAAGAGGCTTGTAAATGTACAGAGTAGACAGGTTCTGTTTAAGTATATTGACTTTGACACCAAAACAGTACAGTGACATTAGGCAACTGGGCATCTGAGTATCAAACCTGAGAGATATCAGAGGCAGAGAAAGATTTTCACCAATTAGAATGTAATTATGTCAGTGAAAATTAATAATATCATTACTCAGCATACAAGTGCAGTGGCAGGGAGGTCTGTCTCAAAAGTATCAGCCAAGCAAACTGTTTTAATTATATTGACATTGGCTTGACACTTTTGGGACAGACCTCATATATGGTATATATTTTGCCATTTTTAAAATGCCTAAAGATTCTTATCATATAAAACTATTAAATACAACAAATAAAATATCCTGAGTTGCAAAGCAAGCCAATTGTACTAGGATATGTACCATCAAAAATAATAAATTTGTAGTATAGGAATACATGTGCTTCATTAACACATTAAATGTCAAGATTTTAGGTCTAATAACTATCATGGTTTCAAAGTTGCTAATTGGAGGCTAGTAAAGGTCATGATGCTTCTATCCACATATCTTTAGGAAACCCATGGGCCTAAGGATAGAGAGTGTGAAAGAAGGTCTACAGCAGTGTGTTAAGATTATTTCTACCTAGTCTAATGATCATAGACTAGGTAGAGATAAGAACCAACAAAGGAGACATAACTAACCACTAGTATTTTAAGAATAGAACTAGGGTTATGTGTTATAGAAGGCAAGAAAAGAAAGACATTTCAATGGAAAGAAAGGTCAATATGTATTGGATCACATCTCCGGAGTCTGACAATCCTTGTTTTGAATTCTGATTCTGCAATGGACTAGATAGGTGAGCTTGGACAGTTCATTTCGATCCTTTAAGCTTTACTTTCTTCTTGTGAGAGGATGAATTAATTTCATTACATTTTTCAATTATTGCCTCTCCTATAACCAGTGCTCTTTGACATTTGATTTTGTAGTTCTGTACACTAAGCAGGCAGATTCTAATTCCCCATATCTTGAATCTTGCCTTGGCCATATGACTTGCTTTGATGATGAAAAAGAAAATTAAAGCTGGAAACTTAAGAGTTATCACATGGTTTTCCTTCTACTCTTGCACCACCAAGTATCACCATGAGAGAATGTTTTAATTTGCTGGAGAATAAGACATTTGGGCAAGGCCAAGACTTCTTGGTTGTCTAAGTCAACATGCGTCTAGATGCTTCCACAGCAAGTGAACCTCTTATGTATTAAAAAAGTCCAGCCACAATTAATGCAGCTGCACCTCAGCTTACTCCAGACACTTGAGCAATAAATGTTTATTGTTGTGTTTACTCAAGTTTCATGGCTGTTTACTACACAGGATTATCATGGTGATAGATAACTGATATTAAGGTACAATCTGAAAAAAAAAAGAATAGTACCACTTTCTTCCTTTATACATAGGATGTAGTGAGGAATAGAGAAGACAATTATATATTAAATATTTTAGCTGTTGAGAAATCATCCAAGTTCAAAAAAATAGGTAAATATGTAGTTGTAATAAAGGCTATTTGGTTGACAAGCAAAAGAACATTGAAAAATACTGTATCCCTGCTTCTGTTAGAATAATATCTATGAAGTAGTAATAGCAAACATGAAAAACAAAAGCCAACTACTTACAGAGATTGAGAAATAAATAGAAGGAAAAATATGAAGGTAGAATGCTAATAGTGATCAAGGCTGATATTTACTTAGCACCTATTCTATTCCAGATACTGTACTGTTTTATATATATTTGTCCTTATTTAATTCTTTAAAAAGGTTTCATAAGGTTATGAAGTTACTAACCTACTTCACACCTAGTATGGAAAAAGTAGAGATTATGACTATGACTTGGAAGAGCCACTTTCTCTCACTTTCAAACAAAGTACCTCTTTTCGATTTAATATAACTTTCAAAAGGTAACATTTATGTAGCCATGATCCCATCTGATCTGATTACATTGCCTTGAAAGTTTTCTCAAACTTATTTCACAGCATTGCATTTTTACAACACTGACATGACAGAGTATAAATTCTCTAATGATTATTTAGGAATTTGAATTATAGGTTTAATTACTTGTCAGAGAACTGAAAGGAGTGTGAAATTTGAAACAAAGTAGATCAATTATTAATGGGGTCAACTGCAGTCTGAAGAAGTCATGTTCAAATCCTTGCCTCATTTTAAATAGGTGGCTTCAGGGACATTTCTCCACTTTCCCTTAAGCCTGAGTTTCCTCTTCTTTAAATTCAAATATTGATACTATTTCTATATAAATTTCTGGTGAAGAATAAATACAATGATATGCACACATGCTTTAAAGTGTCTGGTGCCTTGATAATTATTATTTTTTTGAGGTATAATCATTGTAGTCATGATGAATAATGTCATTATTTAAGTTGGTAAGATAAGATTAGGGTTCAAATTACTAATGATGTGCTTTTAGGAAAGGCTGCCAAAATTGATACAAAGAGTGGATGCATTTCTCCTATAATAAAGCCCAATTCTTTAATTCTCGTTGGGTAATAATTTAGAAGCATGGATAATTTAAAAGGAGGGATCAAGAGGTCCATTTCCAGATTTTCTAGTATCTTTGTGACATTAGGAATATCCTATTCCTCTTGTGACCAAGACTCCACTTCCTCTTTTATAAGGAAGTTAGTTATGAAGCAGTTAGGTGGGAATTAGGGCCTCCAAAGTTTTTAGAGCTGACATTCTGTGAACTTGGCCAACTTTAAATTTCAGGCTCAGGAAGAATACCACTCATTCTAGTTCTCAGTTGGGACTGAGGGATAAAAAAGAATTCAAGATTTAAAGGAGCTAAGATACCTGCTTTGTCAGCCCATTGGCTCTGATTGGGTTCTAGTGCTGCTTGACCTACAACCCAGGCCATTCAGCACTCTGAAAGAAACTGCAGATTTTCCAAGGAGTATCATTGGCTGTCCCAGTTATTTCTAAATCTATTATAAAAAGAGAAATAAACCATGAAAATGGGCAACTCCTCTTACAGAGTTCTCAAACAGGAAAATGTGGACGCTTTAGAAAGGCCCCAGGCTCTCTGGCTGCACAGATTAAATTTTGAAAATTAAAGTAGTGCCCACATAGTGAGGGGTGGTGGTGGTGGTGGTGTGGAGAATCTAGGGCAATGCCCGCAGCACCCCTATAATCCACTGCTAAGGAATCTGTACAAGGGGCCTTCTTACCCTGGGCAGGCTCTGAAGGGAAATCCTGCTTACCTGGCAGTAAGGACTTTGATAGAGAGGAAGACTTAAGCTGCAAGAATTCAGAACGTAAATCTGCACAGCCTTGTCTACTCTGGACAGATACCCAGTGCTCTCATAGGTCCATAGGCAACTAGCAAGCTTCTGCAATCTTCCTGATGGGCTGGAAACTAAATCCAAAAATCTGTCTTTAATTTTTACTTATTTATTGTGAATGTGTGTGTATGTAAAATCTTCAAATTACTTACCTTCTTTCTCACACAGGCACACATGCTTATACACACACACAAAAATAGATAAGTCTAAGTTATACTCCATTGCTAAAAATCTACTAAATCCTACTATTTAGGTTCTACCATGTTTTTATTTGCCCAGCCAGAGCAAAGAAACATTGTAAGGATTGAAGGGCACATGGCAGGGGGAGACTTTGTGATGAGGATATTCTCCACTATTTTCACGTTGTTTTTTGCTGTGGTGGGCCCTTTTATTAATTGACATATTTTTAAAAACCTCTTAGGTGTCAGTCCTTTTCTGCTCTTTTGTTACTCATATAGTTATCTGTTATCTCATACTTCCTTTTCCCCTAAAAGTGGCAAGGGTGGTGTTATCCACACTTTTGTCTCATTTAAAGGGTTGTACATATTCTCAAGTTTCAGGACCAGGAGGCTTTACAGGATTCTCATGCCCCATTCCCTTCTCTAGGCTACCATGTCTTTCAGATTGCCACTGTGTGTAACATGTCTTCCTGAAACTCCAGGGGGTCATGCGTGAAATAGGTCACTGTTTGGTTTGGTTGCATTGCATACTTAATTCTTGAGTTGCTGATTGTTTCCATTGCTAGTGTTGTATAATAAAATACCTTGAACTTGGTGGTATAAACAACAATCATTCTGTGATGCTCAGAAATCCTAGGGATCCAGACATCAGAAAGAGTGCAGTAGGATGCTATCTTTTCATAATGGCTGGGGCCTCGGATGAGAAAACCCTAAACTCGAGGATGACATCTAGGGCCACTGGAATAACCTGCAGTCTCATTTACTCAAAGCTCTATACACTACACTAGTGCTTTTCCCCATAACTTGAGTTTTCTCTTCAGTAATAGGAGTGCAATTTTAGTATCTAATTCAGAGGTTTGCTGTAAACCTTATTTTTTATTTTGGCAAGTAGGTAGGTGAATATATGTGCATGTCACTGTACATATTATTTGAACACATAGATGGTTTTATTTTATTCACATATATAACTGTAAAGTATCTTGACACATAAGAGGTACTTTTTGAATATATCATGTAGAAGAATGCAGATATCATTTTCATCAAGAGTCCCAGTACAAAGCAAAAGTTCAAAAATATGTTTTGGGTTTATTTTGGAAAAAAAATTTCTTAGGCTTTGTTCATTAGGGCATAACGGTTTTGAGCACTGGCACTCAAAAATGAACTTGTTAAATTGTAACTCCAGCTGCCTTATTTGCAAGCATTAGACCTGGTCTCGGTGTCCTTATTTGTAAAATGGTCATAATGAAACAATAGGCTCTATTGTGAGGTGTCAATGCATCCAACAAGTTGACAGTGTATGAAATGAATTGCTAGGCCAGAATTGGAGTCATTGGTTATATCTTGCAGAGTGCCCTCATATGGCAGATTAGAAACTGGAATTCTACATGGAAAGGACTAAATTCTGGGAGCTTGAGAGCAAGAAAGATAAGATTGTGTTTGTACCCAGGAGATTATAAGCAGGGTTTCTCTACTCTTCGCATGTATTGCTCTTAAATTCTCCCTGTGTACATCATTAAGAGAATCTTTTTTGAAGGCCTTCCTCTCTTAAAATGGCTTCAGAAATGTGTGTGTGAGAGTGTGTACGTAAAAAGGAAAAAAATGCCCTCCACACATCTTTCTTCTTCCATTTTACTCCTATTTATATGAAGCATGTGGCTATAGGAAGTGAATCTCAGGAACTGAAAACACAAGTAGACCAGAACTAGAAGCAAATGGATCAGCTCTGACTCTCCATTTGAAAACACTTTTATGGTGTTAACCTTGAAAATTCTGAGTTCAATTCTTTTAAAGTAGATAAAATTTATTTCTAGCTCTGTACATTTAAGTCACATCTACCACCTTCCCACTACCCCTATAAAAACTCTGCTTTTCATAATGTAGTCGATTTTGGAGGCTGAGTCTAGATTGAGGCATAAAGTAATCTAATTAAATGAACTGAAAATATGATATAAAAATCTTAACCTTCCCAGAGACATTTCAATTTTAAATGAGGTGGCTTATTAATAGCAGTGAATCTCTACTTGATGAAATGTCAGGCTGTGTGATAAAAGAAAAATAGAGAAACTAGCATTTATTGAGAGTCCACTATGTACCACCACTTTGCATATTTTTGTTTGCAAAATTTTTTAAGACTCAGCAGTTACATCATTTATCTAAGTCACATAGCTATATAGTTTTTTAAAAAACCACTCAAAACTGAACTGTCATTTGCACAAATAATTACTCCAGTATCATGTAACAATAGTCATGACACCAGCTACTGGTTCCTTATTCTGAGTGCCATGATAATAGATTGGAACAAAGCCAATTTTTTTTTTTTTAAATGAGTACATCTAAATGCATTATATAAGAAATACTTTTATCAATAAAGGCATATTTATTTTAGAATGTTGTGAGAGATGTAGAATTGTTAATAACATGAACATGCTAAAAAAGAGAATATGGAGCCATTTTCATTGGTTTGCAGATTAAGGTCTATTTTGTTGGCCATTTTGTCATGAGTAGGTAGCTTCCTACTTATTTTCAGGGTTAGACAAAAGTAGGTTCATAGTTGTAAGTACTCAAAACAGTTTATTCTTTCTTATATTCTTATTTATTAATTATTGCATTATTTTCCATATGAACAACTGCAAACCTACTTTTGCCCCATCCTGTATTTGTTTACCTCATGTATCTAAATACTCATTCTCAGGATTTTCAAAAATATGTTTGTATTATTATCTTTATTGCTATGGAAATAATGTCTTGAGTTATCAACATTTCTTTTTGTGCTTCACAGAACCCAGAAATATTTCTAGGCACAGCCTCCTTTGGCACCAAAAAGTGATTTCTGTAACCACAATAAATTTCTATATGTCCAACATGTAACAATCAAATCCTTGAACAAACAGTGGTACATCAATAATGTGAAATACTCAGTTCATGTCATCTGTTAGACATTTACTTTCTGGTTGTCAGAAGCTTTCATTTTTATTCCAGACATTGTGGCATTCAATGGTAGGAGCCAAATAAGAAAGAAATAAAGTTCCTTCCTCAAGAATGTTTTCTGATTAAGAAAAATGTCCTTCAAAATGTTTCTCTGACGAGGAGGATCAAAGAAACCTCAGCAGTATATTAAAGAGAGATTTTGTCAGAGAGGACACTGCATAATGACTGATTTATGAAAATGCCAAACTATATTTTTTACTCAACACTGTGAAATTTCCTTAAAACACCCAATTCTCTCACTTCCAAAAATTTTAAAAAAGGACATAGCACTTTGTAGACTGCAAAATTCACACATAATATTTTCTTCTGGTATTTGGTACTTCCCTAACAGGAAATAATGTGAATATTTATCAATCTATGATCATGTTCTACCTAAGTAGTTTATTCTCCTATGAACTTGTTCATTTTGTGCTTATAGCTCTGAAATTAAAACATTTTTTTTTATTTATTTCTTCTTTTTATTTTCTAATCTCTCTGCATTACTAGGTTGAACTTCCAAAGGATGGGGCAGCTTCACTGAATAAATGGAAAGCACCTGAACTTAATAACAGGTGTGGCCCCTCCCATTAATTTCCAATAAAACATGATAAAATAGACCTTGTCCTGAGGACATTTCTCTCTTCCTCATTTGGTGTCAGTGTTTAATATTATTTTGATGTTCAGTAAATAATTTATTTTTTGTTCCTCCAGAATAACTTATTTCATTAAATTTAGCATTACTTTCATTTGGGGGAAGGTTTTGGTTATTTTATGAAGCTGAGGCCACAGTGGTACCTTTTCCAAGCACCAGCTTTTTCATTGTAACAGTCCTTCAGCAGAAATTCACACCTAGCATCTGCGTTTATCACCTGCTATCTGCGCTTTCTATGCCACCAACTGTCCAAGGGACTTTTTCAAATATAGGTCTCATTTGTATTAATGATGTTGAATTCAAGGGTGCTTTCAAGGATTGCTTTCTGTGGCCTTTCTACCAGAAATAAATTTATGACATTGCTAAGAGCAAAGAGATTCAGGCAGCTGGATCTTTTATTGAAGTTCCACTTTTTTTTCTGTTTTATTTATTTATTCTTTTACCTTTTGAATAGAAGCAATCAATTTTTTAAAAGGATTACCCGACTTGCCTGAAGATCAAATCTCAAAGCATCATCAGTTTATCTCTGTCTTTTTTGTCAATGGATTGGGGTCATTTTATCTGTCTTGATATTGGAATGAAGTACCTCCTCCTTAGACTGAATTACCATATTGACTGATTTATCTCTTTAATGCTACTAAAACAATCCAACCAGTCCAGCATGTAAAAATATAAAGACATGGAATAATTTTAAACATCTGATACCTGTTATAGCATCCCATTGAAATTAAAAATTAAAGCCTATAAACACAAAATAAAACACATCTTCTCTAGACAAAGATATCATTTACCTAATAAACCACACTTGTTGAAATAGGCATTTCTGGATAGTTTAACTGTTGCTAATAAACTGCTACAAAGAAAATGCCACATGATGATAGCTTTCTAACAGATAAGATGAGATGGTATCATAACAATATTGAGTCAGAAAGTGATGTATTTAATGTTGGTGGTGATACTTTGGATGTTACCTTTAACTACAAGCACTTAAATGATATTGTTTATAATTTTCTTGAACATTTACTAAAAACATTATCCTATAATGTAATTAGTAATTTTTTAGAATATGCTTGTTTCAATTTTTTATTTTATTATTTTTTTATAATTGTTTCTTTTATTTTTAAAAAGATTTTATTATTTTTAGAGACAGAGGTAGGGAGAGAAGCAGAGAGGGAGAGGGACATCCATGTATGGTTGCCTTTCACCTGCCTCCAGCTACAGAGCTGGCTGGAGACCTGGCTTGCAACCTGGTTATGTGCCCTGGCTGGGAAATGAACAGTGATCTTTGGGTTCACAGGCTGGCACTTTATCCACTGTGCCACCAGCCAGGGCTTAATGTTTTAAGCTGTGATAATTATTTTAAAAGATTGATTGGATGGTGAAAAGATAAAATGATGAACAATAAAGTATGAAAATTACTCTTCTAACATTTTATTGCATCAAATTGCTTTAGTGAAATAGAATAATATCAATAAAAGCAACAGAGCAAGCCCAAATTTAAATGCTGGAAAGCAGTATAATTTCACCTCTAAGATTCTAAGATTCCTTACGTGCACTTTTTTCTATTATGTGGCCTGAAACATATCCTTTCTTTGTGGTTTATTCAAAACTGCATATCATTTGAAGTGATTTTTATTTCAAGGCCACCTAAACACACTATTGTATGTCAATGAAAATATTTTATCATGCATTTTAATTCAAATATTTCTCTGTTTAATCTTTTATATTTTAACACTTTTCTACATACAATGTATAACAAGGAAGTGAATAGAGTAGGCCACGTTTATGTTAAGAATGATTTTCTTTCCTGTCTTTAAATCTAGTTCTCTTACGTGAGCAGAGTAGAGTAGGATCAATGAATAGCAGCTAAAGAAAACTTTTAGCTATACCTAAGGGGAGAAAACAACAAGTGCAAACTTTTATTTATCCCTTTGAATAAACAATATCTAATTTTTTGAGCACTACTTATCTGATACGTATTTCTGAAGCAGTTTACACAATTTATAAAATGATTACACACACATACATACAAATTTTCATTTA
Source organism: Noctilio leporinus (assembly GCA_004026585.1). NCBI lineage: Eukaryota > Metazoa > Chordata > Mammalia > Chiroptera > Noctilionidae > Noctilio > Noctilio leporinus. The sequence continues at coordinate 441,721 of PVIW01000064.1, forward strand.
TCCATCTATCTGCATCCATCCATTTATTATCAATCAATCATCTTTACTTGGATCTCTATACTCACCCACTTGGCTACATTTCTACAACTCTGTTTACCTACATAATACACTTAATAAAATCTTAGCCAAAGAGGTGTATGACTGCAAGGAAAATTATACATTCAACAAGTGACTCAGAGAAGTAGGAATATTTAAAATTCACCTTAACACTGTGGTACTGACTTCAGTTCTCAATGAAGTCCACATCAGCAGAGTACTCATTCTGCTGACATGCAGTTAAGACTCCTTTGTAGCAGTTATTTCAGAGGATGCATTTTAATAAAGCTGATTCTTTAGCACAATGTAGTTTTGTTCTAATAGCAGCCTACTCTCTTTTAATCCCTATTCTTTAGCCCTCATTGAACAGATTCGCCATTTTGTGAGTACCTTCCATGATTCTACCAAATACCCTTTCTGTTTGTATTACTTAGAGTTAATTTTTGTTTTATGCAACCAAAACCCCTTATGACATGACAAATTGGGTTTGGGGTGGCAATTAGCAACAGAATCCACAGAATTAGGAAGATGGTGAAAGCCCTGTACATTTCCATACATATACTATAGTGATAGGAACCTGGAAGCAAATGGCAAGTCAGAGTGAAAGAACAAGTTAACGTATCACCACATCACCTGGAAGGAAGACAAAGTTTAAGAAACTGAGCTACTTCTAACACAGAATAGTACAGAACACAGGAAGAATTCAACATGTATTATCTATTTCTAACAGCATCGGCCAGTTTAAAGAAAGAATTCTGCAATCTTCAACCCTTAAATGTTCAAGTCAAATTGTGCACTTCAGCCCAGGGAGAGTTCATGAACATAGTGAAAAACTCTTTTGTCGCTTATAGGCAAAGAGTTGAATTAGACAGAAAGGAAATTAGCATTTAACTCTGAAAACTGTCAAATTACACCAGCTGAATGTAGTATGACCTGCTATATAGAATATATGGCAGGGCCCATACATCAAAAAGAGCAAGTTTGCCACTATATAATGGCAGAAATCTGATGAGTATTTATGAAAATAAGTTAGTCCAATCAAAAGTAAAAGAGCATAATTTTTAGATTATGTGGAATTTATTAATAAAGGTGCAATCAATTAAATGCAAATACTTTGTATCTAACATAAACACACATAACTGAAATTAATATGTCATATATAAATATATTAATAGAATAACCTGTAATTGACTAGTCCAATGAAAAATTGAATCAAACAACATTTTTACCATGCTTAAAACAAATAAAAAAAAAAATACAGTCTCAGTAAATACATGGAAATTCTCAGAAAGAAATAGAAGCTATAAAAAAAAATAAGCAGCCCTGGCTGGTAGCACAGTGGATAAGGCGCCGGCCTGCGAACCCAAAGGTCGCAGGTTCGATTCCCCAACCAGGGCACATAACCAGGTTGCAAACCAGGTCTCCAGTTAGGTCTATGGCTGGAGGCAGGTGAAACGCAACCATACATTGATGTCTCTCTCCCTCTCTGCCTCTCTCCCTTCCCCTCTTTCTAAAAATAATGAAATAAAATCTTTAAAAAAAAAATAAGCAAATGCCATTTTGAACAGAAAAAAGAAATAACTAAAAAAAATACCCTCTGTGAAGGACTCAAAGTTAGAATGAAGGGGACTAAGAGAGAGAACCAATTGTCAAATATTTATTTGCACCATTGAGGCAAAGGACCTCAGAGGCTAGGGATAGAAAGATTCAGGAAACCCAGATGCCCAACACTTGAGGTATTTACACTTCTCAGTTAAAATGCAACTAAAAGCAAAGGGAAAGAACTATAGCAAATTAATCTAGTTACAAAGTTTGCTGGTAAAACAGAGAAAGCACACTGCCTAAATTCTGGATTTTGCAGTATCTATGTTGAATTTCTTTTTCATTGCTGGGTCAAGCTTCCTCCCTGACCGTGTGTGAAAACCAGATATGAGGATAAAAACAAAGGCTTGGCTGACTCAAGAACTTGAAGGGACAAGTATGCCTGGCTATAATGATAGTGCACAGATAGCTGCCAAGAAGTTTGGCTTTTATCTCTGTAAATTCAGCTGGCATATGGGACTAAATTGTGTGTCACACAAGTGTAGGTGACTTAAAATATTTTGATTCTCAGTAATAACAGTGACTCAGAAACACATTTCATGCATTTTGGAGTGTTCTATCACTTTCTATCAATCACATTTTTCCATCTTTTGGACTATATTCAATGTACTTATGATCCATTTATTCCATATGTATCCAGCATGTCTCACAGGTTAGTGGGTAAACAAATAACAATTAAAAAGAAACAGCTCAATTCTCCTTGTTGAAAATAAGAGATATATCCCCCACAAACTCTGTTTTACTTTGTTTTTGTTTGTTTGTTTGTTTTTCAGAGCATGTATTCTCCTCTTTTTAGATGTACTGTGTAAAGAACCTTTAGATTCTTTTGAAAACTAGATAGGTCTTTTGTCACCTGATCACCCAAGAATGTCTTTCTTAAGAACCTAGGAATTATTTATTTGAAATGTAAATATCAAGGAAGATGAACACCGTAGGAGTCCCAGTTTCTGTAAGAGGGTGAAAGCTTAACTTCAGTGGGTATTTTGCTAGTATCAGAAAGATAGAAGTCCATTTTTCCCCTGGATAAAGCCAGTCAGCTAACACAGATGGTCTCCCCAGTTACCAAGTCCATTTAGGACTACTCTTTCTTTCTGTCTTTTTTTTTTTTTTTTTTTTTTTAAGATTTTATTTCATTATTTTAGAAAGAGGGGAAGGGAGAGAGGCAGAGTGGGAGAGAGACATCAATGTACGGTTGCGTTTCACCTGCCTCCAGCCACAGACCTGACTGGAGACCTGGTTTGCAACCTGGTTATGTGCCCTGGCTGGGGAATCGAACCTGCGACCTTTGGGTTCGCAGGCCGGCACCTTATCCACTGTGCCACCAGCCAGGACAGGACTACTCTTTGACTACTCTTTCTTGAAGAGTAGTTACTGTTTATCTTTAGAACACAGACATAATGGGGTGTGTCTACTTAGCTACACAAAAGAATAAGATTTCTTTCTCTCTGTAATTGTTTACACAATTGCCTGTGAGGTTCATCACATTCTATTTTAATGCTTATTCAAGAATATAACTGTTTTCCTTCTCTACTACCTTTGTGGAATTGACCTCTGGGTTGGGAAATAATTTAGTTTTTAATAATTTTTTCCTAAACATTACCAACTTACTATCTGTACACCACACATCTTGTAAAATTGGTCTCCTTCTCACAAAATACTTTTCTTTTTACTTACTATCCTTATTGAACACATCCTATGAGTTTTTATATTGTTCTAGTTGAGTTTCTTGTTCTCCATAAGAGATTCAAATATTCTCAAACAGTTTAAGCAAAACAATTTATACCTCTCACTTGTAAAAAGGCAGAAGGGCAACTTTGGGATAGATGAAGGTGGATGTGCAATTCCATATCTGCATTCCAACTATTTTGGGACCAGAAATTGAAAAGTTACAGCTTAATGATCATGTCTGTATTCTCTTTCTACTTATAGGGGGGAAATAGTTTAATCAGGGGTAAGATATAAAAGCATATAAGCCCCTCTGGGTAGATTTACCTTCATGGCAGTTGGGGTAGGGGTATTAAGTAAATCTACATAAAAAAGAGGTAGTATAATGAGGAAAACAGGAACCCTGAGAAGGAGCTACATTTCCTAAGAACAGCAAAGGAAGTTGGGATAAGGAAGATGGTAGAAGCTAGGAAATGAGACTCTCTAAAAAATAAAAGTTTGGAGGAAATTGAGACAATAAAAAAAGTATTTGAGGGGGGCTCTTTCTCTAGGATCCTCCCTTTCCCCTCACCTTGCCCCCTTATCCCCCTTCTTCAGGTTGAATGAACCCTTTCCTGTGGCCTGCTCTCTGAGTGGTCTCCTTCTGTGTAACAACTTCTCAGTCACTATGGCTCATAGAGATGTGTCTTTCATTCTGAGGAAATAACTGGCCATCTTACCAGCAGTTGAAAATAAATGCAGAATTCAAAGTTACAAATCATGGGATATGTGCTATTTGAAACTGGATGTTCCAAGCATATAACAACGTATTCAGATACATAAGTGCACTAAATTGAAGGAAAACAAAAACAATAAAAAGACATCAACAAAAATAGTTTTACTCCCCATTTTTAACAAATTAACATCTCTTTGTATAACTCTAGTGTTTCGCTAAAACTATATTTGTATTAAAGCTAATTCAAAGCCAGTGTTGGAGTCTATTATTGGAAAAACAATCAGCAGAGGAAGACATGTCTCACCTGCTAACCCAGCAGTTCCAGGCCTGGTTTGATAATATTGCCAGGTGTTCCAATATCACAGGAAACACTTAGCATGGGAAGAAAAAAGTCCTTGAAATTCTGTCCTTTACATTTTCTGGGAAGGAAAGGCTTTGAAACTGTATTTACAAGCCAAAAACCTAAAGGCAGAAAGCACCCATAGTGCCTAAAGGAAGAAGCCCATCAGCACTTTTAGGTATCCATGCCCCAGTCCTGGAAAGCGGGCACCACCTTTACCTGTCAATCAACATGCAACTTCTACACCCCCATCCACCCAACTATATTAGTCCTCAGAACACAGGACTTGCTCTCTTGGCCCCACCTTGGCCCTTGGGCCTCTGGCCACACTAGGGCAAGCTTGCCACCCTGGCCTTTGGCCGCCATTTTTTTGCTCTCCCATTCATTAATATATTTTACATGCATGCTAATAGGCTCTCTGATCTGTAATTCTTTACTGCATTGGCTAGAAGAACCAGGGTTTTTCTGAGAATGGGATGAATGCAATGTTAACAGATCCCTGAGAAAAAAAGCTCTGGGGTTGCTGGCTTAGGAAACCAGCAATAGTAAAACTTGAGCAGTAGCAGGTAATTCATGATCTAAGATCCAAATAAAACAATTTTGAATAATGGTTAGACTATGCCTCAAAGATCAGGCTCAGTGGCAAAAGACACCACTAGGTGGTGAGAGTTTACTAGTTCTGCCATCAGATCAATTTTGACCAAAATCCATACAGTCTGACATTCATGTACAGGCATAGAACAAGTGTCTGACAGGGTGAACAGTGACTGGAATTCGTATTCTGAATTCAATAATAACACACCAGAGAAAAATTCTCTTGTCTGTGCAATCCAAATGGAAGATCTACACCAATGGGAGGCAAATATATCAGCCAACAGGGATAAGGATAAAATATTATAATACAAGCCATAAATATCTGTGGGCCTTAAGAAGTTGAAAGTTTCAATTTTTCAATTATACCTCAACAAATCTCAGGCAAGAAAAGAGGTTGGAAATTTGTAGGCATGGTTCCATATATAAGATATCCATCCCTGCTTCCTCAGACAGGAAACAAAGGACAACAGAAAGCAGTACAGTTTCCCTAAACTCAATGTGTAATCACAAGACCCTTCCCTAAGGCAGCCTTAAAAATTCAAGCTGAAAGTGGTGTTCTTCATTTGCCTGTCATCAGAAGATTTATTTGGTCAATATCAACAGAACATTGGGTCATGTTGCCCTCTGTAGTCATTCTGTAACTTAGCTTCCGATTCTGACGTAAGGAAGGTGAAACCTTGACATTTCAAAGGTCAGTTTTAGACTCACTTCGACTATGGCAAGGATAAGTACTTAGGATCTGCTTATTGCTTGTCTCCTGTCCATGACAAAGATATTGTTGGATATTCAATCCTCAGACTGATGTTTTTATTCAAAGGAAAATTATTTATCTTGCTATTGCATGATTTATTAGAGGAAGCTATAGCAGAATCAATCATTTTCTACCTGAGAGAAAAAGAGAAAGAGAAAAAAGGAGAAAAAGAAAGGGGAAGAAGAAAAAAGATGAATAAACAAAAGAAAAATGGAGAGAAAGAGGTGAAGGAATAAAGATTCTCATTGGATATTACGTTGTCAGTGGTGCTGGGGGGATGTGTATATGTGCAGAGCATGATGAAGTCTAACTACGGCCCTGACCACCATGGCTCAGTTGGTCTGGCATGCTCTTATGTAAAGGTCATCAGTTCAATTCCCGATCAGAGTGTGCACTTGGGTTATAAGCCAGGTTCATGGTCAAGGGGCATACAGTAGGCAACCGATTGGTGTTTCTCACATCAATGTTTCTCTCCCTCTCTTTCTCCCTCTTTTTCCCCCTCTCTAAAAATAAATAAATATAGTACTTTTCAAAAGACTAACTGTGGGAATATGTGATAGGAAACCATCAACACAATTATCGGATATATTAAGAGACATACTTGATCACATCCCAGAAATCAAAGATAATCTAAAAACTGCAAGAATAAATTTGCTATCCCTGACTCAGATATTGTCCAAAGAATAGTCTGCAAAAGAAGTTTTGTCTAAACACAAAAGTAAGAAATAAAAGAAAATGCCATGAGAAGACAAAACACTATATGCTGAGGACAGGGAGATCAGGTATGAAGGATAAGAGATTGATGATTAAGAGGTTTTAGAAAATATGAATGGTGAGTAAAGTAGAAAACATATAAATGACTAGGAAAAAAGAGACTATGAGAATTACTGTAAAGCTTCCAAACTGAGTCCCATTTGAGAAACATTGTAATGGACAACCTTGCTTTTGTTGCTTTTTATTTCATCCTGACAAGAAAGTGGCACAAGCATGGGTCACAGCAGCATCAAAATGTGACATCACTCTTTCGGATCCCACTGTTCTCACCTACCTTCATCAGTGGAATAAGGTTTTCCCCCAACATCAGATAAAATCTTTGACATGTCCATGAACTTGGTACAAGGACATAGTCTAATGGCTTGTCTATTACGCAAGATATAGTATCACAGTTGGACTGCCTATTTAGTAAATATGATATACAAGAAAAGGTATAAGCCATAAAATATAAGTTGATTTAGCAGTAAATTTTACTTTATACAGCTTAAATTTGACACCAATGAAAACTTATAGTAGGGAAATAATGATAACATTGAGAAGAAATATCAGTTTATGGAACAATGTCCTCTACAGAACCATGGAATGCTCTCATACATGATGGAATATTAAGCAATTCTTCTTTTCCTCCAAGCCCATTATATTAAATGCTTCATAGGTCTCTTCAGACCAACTTAAATATTTTGATCTTTATAAATTTTGATGTTAGTTCTCATGATTTGCATGAATAGCAGGAAAAATTTTTAGGTAGAGCAATAAATCTTTTCCGTAGGTTTTTTACCTCTCATTTTGCTTTAGAAATGGGAGCAAAGAAAAAATACATAAGAGAAAACCACATGCTTAGCTCCAAAAGCTCATCTTTCAAGTAAACATGTCTTTTTCCTGTACCCTATCTTCTAAAATTAAGTGATTTGAAGGAAGAGTGTCAGCTGCTTGTTCTATATAAATAATATATTTCCACAAGGGACTAAGCTGAGATATGAAAGATTCACAGGAAGGTACATGGAAGAAGCCAAATAAATTAAAAAGTTGACAGCAGTTCCCAGAGTCAGAAATTCATTTCCATATGAAGGTTAAAAAACAAAACAAAACAAAACAGGGCCTTCGTATTCTAACAATCTAAATATATCTCCTGCATGAAAAGGTAGTGGGAGAAATGAAGGTTGTGAGCCTGCAAGTGATCTCTACATGAAGTCACTGTTTCAAGCCATCCTTTGCTCTTCTCAGTCAGCTAGTCCTGGGACTTTAATCTCAGTGAAGAGTAGGTTGTGAAAGGGATGCAGTGCACAGTAAGGGTGAGAGGAAGGAGCTACATAGATATAAAACACCTTTGAAGATGTTTTAGCAAGACGGTAGGACCTTGCTGCACAAACTTTGATTTCAAGTAGTGTCTAAATTAAGTTCAAATAAAAAAAGTTCAAGTATCTTAAAATCATATTCTGTTAAAGGAGAGACTGGTATAGTAACACAATCTATTCATGCTTACTTTTTTATAAAAGGCAATGCCATTTTATTGTGCATGACTATAAAACCTTGTCCAGGGTTTTCTATGCACCTCTGATTAATTGGATCTGTAGCATATGGTGGTTGTGAAGCAATTTCCCTGTATGGTATAATCTTTCATCTCCCAAGGAACAAAGGAAGCAATTTCCCTATAATTCTAGGATCTAAAGAGAGTACTTTTTTTTTTTTTTTTCAGTAAATCTGGATTGTGTATGTTTAGGGAGTAAGTATCTATGTATATTTTAAGAAGCATTTATTATGTACATAATGCAAACACCTCAAATATGACTACATATGCAGTTGATCCTCATCCTTCATGAAATCCACATTTGTGATTTTGCCTGTTAGCTAAAACTAATGTTAACCCCCAAATCAATAATCATGGTGCTTCTGAGGTCATTTGGGAACAGGTACAAGTGCACACCCAAAATAAATTTGAGCTGCACCATGCACACATTCCCAGCTGAAGTCTAATGAGTCCTTTGTAAATAAGTCCTTTTTCATTTATTAGGTGCCATTTTTGTGCATGCTTTTTTTTGTTGGTGACTTTGTTGTTTAAAATAACCCTTAAGCGTCAGGCTAAATTGTTGTCTAGTGTTCCCAAAAGCAAGAAGCTGTGGTGTGCCTTCTGGAAAATCATGTTTCATTAGGCAAGCTTCACTCAGGCTTGAGTTTACAGTGTTATTGGCTATGAGTTCAATGTTATGAATTGAACAATACGTGAATGAATTAACAATACATATGAGATGAAGTGGCTTTAAAGGGAAGCACACAGAAAACAAGGTCATGAATTGATTCTCTGATAAAAATGTGACCACTCTCTGCCACGTAACTAAGCATTGCTTGGAGAAATGGTTTCGTGTTTGCCATTTCAGTGTTAAGGTCAAGTTGGTAGACCAGTTTGGGTTGTTACAACAAAATACCATATATTGGGTCACTCATAAACAACTGCAATTCATTTCTCATAGTTCTAGAGCATGAAAGTCAGAGATCAAGGTGTCAGCTTCATCTGGTTTATGTGACAGCTGTCTGTTAGGTTGCCTTCTCCATGTCTTCATATGGTAGAGGGAAGAGAGAGGGCTCTGGAGCTCTTTGATAAGGACACTAATCCATGAGGATTCTGTTCTCATGGGCCAGTCACCTCTCAAACACTCTAGCCCCTAACTGTATGGGGGTTAGAACTTCAATATATGAATTTGTGGGGAGACACAAACATTCAATTTATGACAATAACTAACCACTCAAATAAGAATTGTTTGAATGTAAATATGTATGTGCGTGTGAGAGAGAGTGCGAGAGAATGAATGGTGAAGTAGCCTGTCACCAACTCCTTGCTTCTTCTATAGCTCATTATAGATGGATTCCTGAGATCCAGAAGAAAATCTTGGGCCTGGTGGGAACTGGCTAGAGACACAGCATGTGCATCATGTGGGATACAGTCAGCATGCCATGGTTCTGAAGTTGCACATTAACTGCCTACCACACCTGTGGCCAAAATCAGAGGTGAGCTGGGACCATGGGACTTGGGGCACCACAAGCATCACAACTTGTGGGATGCAGTGAAAATATAGTTTATAGGCAACCTGATAGCATTGGATGCACATATTAGAAAAGAAGAACTAAAGTGAATAATTCAAGTGTCCATGTTCAGAAACTTCAGAAGATCAATGAAATCAATAAACTTTTTTATCAGGTTAAGAATAAGACTCAAGAAGTAATGTTGATTTTTTCAGTCTGTTCATCTTTTTACCTGTTAGGAGAGAGTGAGGCTGTCTAAGCTTCTTATACATGGAATCAGAAGGAAGTCCTGTGTATTTCTTTATATGAAGATTATGTTAATCATCTAGAATAATTTTGTGATTCATGTAAGATAATGAAGCTAAGGAGGGCCCTTTGTCATAGTCATAGACAGGTAGTGGAGTCAGGATTTAAATTCAGTGCCTCTGACTTGAAATCTTTTGCTCTAAACCACTCTGCATAGCTCTGTATCACTTTCATTTATGTCATGGACTGAATGTTGGTGTTTTCCTAAAGTTCATAGACTGAAGCCCTACCCTTTCATATAACTGTATGGGAAGGCAGGACCTTTAGAAGTTACTCAGATTAAATGGTTCTAAGGGTGGAGCTCTAATCAGATGGAATTAGTGTCTTCATAACAAGAGATACCAGAAAGCTAGCCAGCTTGCTTCCTACTCACTTGTTCTTCCTTTTTCGCTCATATGTATCTGTCCCTTTTTTTTCTTCCTCTGTTTCTCCCATCCCCTCTCCAAGGCTCATGCCCTGAGAATAGCCCTTGTGGGTACACAGTAGGAGAGAGATGAGCCAGGATACAAAAAGAGCTGTCACTGAAAACCCAACGCTGCTGGACCGTGATCTTGACATTGAAGCCTTCAAAACTGTGAGAAAGTAAATATCTGTTCCTTCAGCCACTTAGTTTATAGTGTATTGCTATAGCAACTTGAGCAGACTAACGTGGTGTATTATAGGTATCATAGCTCCTGGTATATAACATAAAAATAATAAATACTAGAACTACTATTTTAATTAGGGAACAAAAGCAACAATAATTATAAATTTAGCATTCAAAATTGTAAGATGGAATTTTGGTATTTTTGGAGCTGATGGTAAGTTTCTCAAAGACTATACAATATTCGTATGTGAATTAGCTTTTTTATCCAATAGCAATTCTATTAAGACACATTTGCATCTTTTTTTAACGTAAAAACATTACATTATTTCTGAAATGCTGCAATTATGCCTTCTTGTTTCAGAATAAGAAACTGCACCATCTGTTACAATAGATCTTAAACTTGTTTTATTTGGACAAACAGATTGAATCAAAACTTGGTGTTTGGGGCTGGGAAGATGGATATTACAATGGTTTCACAATGTTATTGCAATGAAGTTTGTAAATCCCCATTATTAAATAGTAAATGGTGCCAAAATTCCCCAGATATTTAAGATAAATAGAGGAGTGGTATTTTCTCTGTGGATATTTCTGAGTATGGAATTTGCCATGTATACCCATGGTCTATTCCCAGTTACATATGTAAAGTTGTTAATTCTCTCATCAGCAGGTATGTCTTTGGGGACAACAGTGGCAATTTCAGGAAAGCTTATTCACTGATAAATAAGCATCACTAAGTATAAATTAAAACAAGATTTTGGATTTTGTAAAGCCTTTCTTGTCTCTGGTTTTTTGCCCAACAATACTTTACAAGGAATGAAGAGTTAACTATTTATAAATTTATGACTGTTGGTATATTCATTCAGTCTTTTATATGTGATTGAATTGGATGTCTTGTCACTGTAGTGCAAACACCACAGTGGAAATGTTATCTTGAAATGGGGTTCTAATAGTGTGCTGTTTCTTTTCTTGGAAAAGGAGAAAAGGAAAATCTGAAAAAGAGTTTGGTAGCAGTAAGTTTCAGGGAACTATCCTCTTACAACACAGGTGGAAGAAAAAGCAACAACCATAAACCTGTGAAGATATTGATATGCTCATATTTTTACATGGAAAGTTCTTTACAAATAAAAGATAAATAAATGTAATAAAATCCATTTTACTTAAGCATGAAGTTTTAGTTTTGCTTAACTTACAAAGAAGTAACTATGTTTAATATATACTTTGGAGATTTAAGAAGAGGCAGAAAAAATGAGTAGGGGGATTTTTAAAACATTCAAATGGAAATATATGTGGTTTACTTTGTTAGACATTCTGTTGATATTTTAAGTCAAAGACTGACAATAAATTCACAAACTATCATCTCACACCCAGAATTTAATTTTATAGAATACTCAGAGAACTACAGTGAACTAATATTTATATCTTAAAATGTCCCTTACCAGGAGTTACATGCTGTATTACATGTTTATGTGTATGTGTATATAATTAAATATAAACTAAACATTAATGGTAAAGCTCTCATATTAATCATTTAAGAAAATGAAGAAATACCTGCACTTTATTATGTGGAAAATGTAACAAATGCCAAGTGTTACTTCTCCTTTTCATATAGCACTTTATGGTGCAGATACTGTATATATGAAGGTCTGTCCGAAAGCATCAAACCAATGTCGGTATAATTAAAACAGATTGTGTGGCTGATACTTTGGGATAGACCTCATATAGCAGCTCTAATCCTCCTTATAATCCCTTGAAATTATATTATCTTCATTTTAAAGACAATAATACAAGCCAGAAAGCTGAAGAGATCTACTTAAAAGTAAATACTTAGTAAATGACAGACCTGAATTTTGAAATATATGTACCTACTAAATGTAAACACCTGCTTTTTCCTGTCTCTTTAAATAAATTGTCCCTATATCAACTTCACGTGTGAACTTTAACTTTAGGTATCTGTCCATAGAGAATGTTATTTTAAAAAATTTAATTTATTGCTACTGTATTACATTTATCCCACTTTTCTCCCATTGCTCTCCCCTGCCCCAACTACCCTATCCCCTCTCCCACAGTCAATCCCCACCTTACTTTCCATGTCCATGGGTCATTTATACTAGTTCCTTGACTAAACTCTTCCCCTTCTTTCCCTCACCTCTTCCCCTTTCCCATCCCTCCCAAGAAAAAACATTTTCTAAAATATTTTCTTTTCTATAATTGGCTTGTCCCAAATGGTTAAGAAACTACAGTGTACACGATCATTAAAATGACTGTAGTTCCTTAACCATTTGGGACAAGCCAATTATAGAAAAGAAATTGCTCCTTCTTAGATATATTATTTGTTTTACTTTTGCTCCATAAACTACTTTGAAAGGCATAACTGGGGTCTGGCATACTTATCAAGTGTGGGTGGTGATTGGAGGATATTAACTAGGAATTAAATTTCATAAAGGTTACAATACATGGGTAAAGAGATAGTCTTTTATTCACCCCTACAAGAATGAGGATAAAACATGTCTTTAAATAACTGTAATAAAGTGGTATTATTCTAGGGAAAATATTGCTATATTGAAATATATTTCTCCTTTTCTTTGTTCTCTTATAAATATGTGGGTTCACACACCCTCACCTACCCACTCACCCACAAACACACACAGTCCAATCTGCATCCTTTTATGTCTACATGTCTTCTTTCCCCTTTACCTGTATGTATGGATATATGGTTCTCTTATCTGGTCTTTGTGCATGGTTTCTTTGGCAAAAATTTTATTTGTCAGTCTCCTATAGTTTTTCTTTTATAATTATAATACTACTAAAGTACTATGTTTGAGAAATTATGTATGCTCTATATATAAATAACAATTTAATTTACTTTTTCTTACTTTAGAAGCAGAATGGATGGCTTATAAGTGATATCATAATTGCATAGCTTTCAGTGGATATATTTTCTGTGGATCAATGCTCCTTAATGGGAAACTGTCTTCAGAGGAAATAGATTGCGCTCTTGCAACATCAAATAAATAAATAAATAAATAAATAAATAAAAATTGGTCAATTCTGATGATCAATTTTTAAAAACAATCATTTCAGTGCAAAAACAAAAGAAATCAAATTAGTTGGGTGGTATTATAGAGATACAAATCACTCATTGCCTTTAATATTTTCAAAGTTATTATTACCTGATAAGACTCAAAAATAAATGTTATGCATATTATATTCTTTTCCCAGTTACATAAAACAACCTCTTAAGTAGTAAGTTCATGTTTATTTCACCCTTATAGAAAAGTTCATGTAGCTTTATAAATCCCAGTTTCCACCCGCCCACCTTGCCAGGTTTCCAATTAGACTCTCATATTAGTTGGGCTCTATTTCTCCTGCTCCCTATTTTCCATGCTTATAACTCCAGTATTAAAACACATCTTAAGCCCTGGCTGGTGTGGCTCTGTGGATTGTCACCCACCTGCAAAGCCAAGGGTTGCTGGTTTGATTCCCAGTCAGGTCCCATAACCAGGTTGCAAGCCAGGTCTCCAGCCAGAGACCTTAGCTGGAGGCAGGTGAAAGGCAACCATATGTTGATGTTTCTCTCCCTTTCTTCCTTCCTCCCTCCCCTTCTCTCTAAAAATAATGAATAAAATCTTTAAAGAAAAAAAAAGAAAAAAGGAACATTTAAAACACAACTCAAGTTTTCCTGGACACAATGGAGATGAGATACAAAAACTGGTTTGTTAGCTCAGTCTTGCTTGTCCATCATTTTGGCTTCCACAGAGCCACCCTTTATGTGCTAACTCATATCCATGAGCAATTTTAAAAATTGTTTAATTCAGACTTTTAGCTGTTTAATTAGGAGGGCTATTGCACTACCTACTGTGCTATGCTGCCTAAGATGTAAGTTTTCATGATACTTTCTAAGGTATATTCAGCTTCTTAGTCAATTACATTAAATACTGATATTATATGTATATTTCATAAAATGAATGTTTTCAGAACATTTATTAGAAGGTGTGAAACCCTGTTAGTAGAAATAAGATTAGGCTTGACATAAATAAACCTGGCCACTGAAGAGACTCTCACCTGAAAGCTCTAAGGTGTGGATAATTTATAAATTATGAGTGTTTATGTGACTATTTTCATTTTAACTGAAAAGTTCTATGATTCTGTGTTTCTTTGGAACTGTATCCCTATGGAAATATACTGTATAATTTGTTTGGAATAGCTGAATATCATAAATATAGGATAAAGGTCCATTACAAAATTATCTACTACTCTTAATGTTTTCTTATTCCTAGAAAGTAACTTATTCATTGTAATAAATTTCATATTTATAAAATGTGGCTTTTGTGCTTTTATAGCATAGGTCTTTATTTTTTCCTGTGAAAAACTTTATTTACCATTCACTCACTTCATATATGGGAATAAGAGTATATAGGCTGAATCTTTTTACATTTGTATCTAAGAAAAACCCATGAGGTATGATGAGTCAAGGTATTAATAGTACATGATTATCATTTTTCAAATGATAGTTATATCATTAACAATTATTGTGATAATTTAAAGTAATTTTATGGCTATTTTATGTAGAAATGCTGAAAGATAACTATAATTTAAGAAAAATAAATTAAAATAAACTGTTGGAATTTGGGCTGGGTTCTGCTTCACTTGCTTTTCTGCAATGTCAGAGGAAAAAGTTTCATATGAAACTAATGTTCTCCAACAGGACATGCCTCTCTGTAGGTCACAAGTCTCTCAGAATCTACCACAGACATTAGACTTATGGTTCCCATATCTTCTGAAAAGATTTGTTCATAATCAGCTCACCTTGACCTCCTGATACTCTGTGAGGGTGCCACTGGGATGCAGAGTATGAATAGAGTAAGTTTTTGTTGTCAACTCCATTAATCCTGTACACAAACATATTCTAAACAAAATGGTTTTCACAATATCAATGTAGCCTGGCAGCTAAGGAGAGTGGATGAGAACATGAATGGGTGAACAATGATGACTTCACTGTACTAGTCAGTAGGGATCGTAGCCACCGTTGAGTGAGCATGTGTACTGTGTGGCTGACATATTCAAAATGACAGATGAAGTAGAGTGACAAATCTGCATAAATTTTAATGATAAGTTTGAGCATTCCTCTTCACAAACTATTCAGAAGGCTTTGGGAGATGATGCAATGAGTGCTGCATAAATAACAATGTGGCACAAATGCTTCAGAGATGGTTGAGAATCTGTTGAAAGTAATCCACATTCTGGAAGGCCTGCAACAAGCAGAACACCTGGAAATGTTGAATGTGTATGCGCTGCAGTCAACAAAGATCAGTGACTGACAGTGTAAGGACTAGAAGCTGATGTAAGGATTCCAAAATCTACTGCATCTGAGATTTTGACACAGGATCTTGGCATGAAATGCATGATGGTGAAATTAATTCCATAGTTTCAACCACCAGAGCAAAAGGAACATTATGCTGCAGTTACTATTGACTTGATTCAAGCCAATATCAATGAACCAGATTGCCTCAAGAAGGTCATAACTAGAGATGAATTATGGGTCTATGGCTATGATCTGGAAAAGAAGGCCTAGAAGTCCCAGAGGAAGTTGCCTGGTTCTCCATGCCCAAAGAAGGTGCAGCAAAGTCACAGCAAGACCAAGACTATCTTAATTATAATTTTTTATGAGAAAAGGGTCCATCACAAGTATGCCTTTCCAGGCCAAAAAATGAATAAGGAAACTACCTCAATGTCCTTTGTCAGTTGATGGATACAATATGATAAACACAGCCACAGTTATGGGCAACTGATGATTAGTATCATGTCAGGACAACACACCAGCTCATACACCATGTCTTGTGCAGAGGTTTTGGGTGAAATGTCTAATCACCCAGATGACTCAACCCCACTACAACCCTGTGACTTCTGGCTTTTCCCATAGTTAATATCACCATTGAAAGGAAAGAAATTTCAGACTGTCAATGAGATTCAGGAAAATATGATGGGGCAGTTATCGGTGATTCCAACAAAGGATTTTGCAGAGTATTTTGAATAGTGGACTGGAAGAACTATGTGAGGTCCCAAGATGCCCATTTGGAAGGAGACTGAGGTGTCATTGTCTTATGTACAATGTTTTTTATATAATGCATCTTCTTTAATAAATGTGTTTTTCATAGTGCATGGCTGGATACTTTCTGGGCATACCTATTGTTTCAGTGTCACTTCCATGACTGCAGTCCCTTCTAACCATTGAGGCACTATACCGGGACATGCAAGATTAAAATTGCAACTTTAAAACATTTAAAACTTACAATTTTAAAATATTTTACTCTCTTCTTTAAAGTTCATCAATGAGGCTTTAAACCAGGCATTGTCTCAAGTTACCATTTAAGCAATAAAAAAAATAGCTCTCTCTAGATGTATATGTAGCAATACATATGATAGTTCATAGTAATAAATATTGGTAATAATATACCCAGATAACTATACAGTGCTGTCCAAATTCCTTTCATCTAATTTAGTGGTTCTCACATTGCAATTCCCAGACCAGCAGCCTCAATCAATTCTACTTTGGCTTGTAGTCCATTAATAAGCAGTCATTGAAAATTTTCATTACTTTATGTCAGACTGTCCCTCAAATGACATCAGATCAAGGAAACCCACATCTAATTCCAGGATTTTAGGTTGAAATGACCCAATGAAAACTTGGCAGTTTTTTAAAATATTTTACTTTTTATGTTTTTAGACAGAAGTGAAAGGAGAGAGAAAGAAAGGGAAAGAAACATCAATATGTGGTTGCCTCTGAAACACCGCAACTGGAGACCTGGCCTGCAACTCAGGGATGTTTCTTGATTGGAAATTGAACTGGTGACCCTTTGGTTCACAGGCTGGTGCTCAATCCATTGAGCCACACATCAGCCAAGGCCTTTAAACTTTTTTTTTTTTCTTTTTTAACTTACTGCTTAAGCATTGCTTACTAGACATTGAGCAATATAAAATTGTTCTGGACTCTAAAAGGGTCTAACATTACAGAACTTATTTTAAATTCCATGTATGGTAGCAGCTGTCTTCAACGAATGACTGAGTTTATCCAAAATATCTAGCAGTTTCCAGAAATGCCATAACCCAGCCTTCTCAATGTTAAAGCATGGCTGTGTCCAGTCCACAGTTTCACCAACTAGAGACATATTATATTCTCCCCAAACTGTTTATTGCTAGACATAGGCATTAATCCCTTGAGAAATTACAATTTTAAAAATGATTTATTTGTACTCTTCTCAGTCAAAGCTACTGATTGGACCGTCAAGATTAGGCCAAGTGCAAATACATCATGAGCTCTGTCCACAGTATTGCAAGTTAGCTTGGCAGCAAGGTGCCAGCATCATTATGCAAATGCCAGCTCTGTTGGCTTATCAGTCAAACCCACCTCCAGGATGCCTGGGAGAAACATTTCAATAAATGAAGATAGAATATATCTCAGTCCCACTGACATTAATAATTTATGATTAATCAGTTTATGAAGACTTGCTAAAAGCAGAAGGAAACAGAGGAGGAAATAGCTCTGCTCTTCCGATTTAACCCTACTTTTCTTCCAAGCTGAACCTATCTAATCATTGCCTTCTTGAAGACCAGATAATTGAGTGGCCACTTAGTTAAACTTCCTTAAAGGGCATCAATAATCTGTCTAGGGGTCCATCTTTGATCAGGGGAGGTTAAGTTGAATAGACTCATGATTATGCAGTTTTGGAAGCAGAAACAAAGATGCAGCCAAACTCATTTAAGTGAGGAAGCTCCAGCAACTCTGTGAAGGAGATTTAGGGGAGGCTGGTATGGCCCCCCTAAGTTGTGCAGGCATAGGCTTGAGGGAATGAGAATAGCAGTAATAGGAAAAATAACTGTGACAGTACTTTGATTTGCAAAAATAATAAACTACCTCTAGACCCCATTTGAAACTTTTGAAGAAAGTCTTAATGTTTACCTTATATTATTATAGGCTGTGTTCTAGGTAGCAGGATGAAATATTTTTGTTTTTCAAGCCAAACTCAATTTAATTAAATGCTATGTAATTAGTAGATTTGCTACCCAGAGAGAAACTAGTCACAAAATATTGAGATGCTACTGTATTACAGAAGCACAACAAGTATATCATTTGATAAATAGCACAATAGAATAATTCAGGCCAGTGTTAACTTCCAGATATCACTGGAGCTTTGGTTCCCTGTTCACCATGAGAACACCTATGACACAGCCTCCCCAAAGATGATGGAGAGTCACTGACCTCCCCCAAACCTTTTCTCCTAGGCCATCCTTTTACAGAATTCAGAGATAGTCTTCAGAACTACCTGCATCTATATCTATGCCTATTTAAAAACATAACTGACAACCCACTGGTGTTGAGCAACCAAGATGTTACCTCTGAGTTTAGGGAAAACCGTGTTTACAGCATCACACTGTAAAAGAGCAACCATGTTCTAACCTCACAAGTTCATTTGCAGAGAAAGCTAGGCCATCTGTTTATCTGCAATGCAAATTATTTTTTAATCAGAGGATTTTTTCAAAGGTAAACTTTTCCATAGAGTAGTTATGGTAATAACTCATAACTTAGTGTTGTGAGTGTGTCTTTGTCCTCCGCATTAAGCAAACACTTTCTCTTTACATCTTTATTGTCAGCAGCAACCCAAATATGCCACAAGTATTTGAGGGGGAAAAATAGGTTTCAAAGAGTATTGTGTGGAGTAAAATAAGTCAGACAGAGAAAGACAAATGCTATATGATTTCACTTATATGTGGAATTGGGAAAACAAAATAAACAAACAAGTAAAACAGAAATACTCATAGAGAAAGTACAATTTTACAGTTGCTAGATGGGAGGGGCTGGGAGAATGGGTGAAAAGGGTGAAGGGATTTAGAAGTACAAATTGATAGTTACAGAATAGTCATAAAATGTAAAGTACAGCAATAGTTACAGAATAGTCACAAAATGTAAAGTACAACACAGAGGATATAGTCAATAATACTGTAATAACCATGTATGGTGCCAGGTGGGTACTAGATTTATCATAGTAATCATTCCGTAAGTTATATAAATGTCTAATCACTGGATTGTACACCTGAATCTAACATTGTTGTATATCAGCTGTAATTAAAATATTTTAAAACATTTAAAAATAAAAATGCTATAAAAAGAACCAACTGGAAGGCATATGTACAAAAGTGACTGCTCAATTTATATTTTTACATTGCTTTTAATTTTTGAATGATTTATTTGGATCAATTTCCTATTCAAAAAACTAAAACTATTTGCATCAATTGAACCATCTTTTCTTAATATAAGCAATTCTATTGCTTATATTAAGCATTGTTAAAAACTACTGTTAAACAGCTTCATAATAGTTACATTTCAAGGTATTTTATTATTTCATCCCATAGCATTTTTCTAGGTGCTTTTAATAGCCTGTGCTGTAATTTAATTTTGCCACACTGCAACACACAGTGATTCTGGAACTACCAGTTGTGCAGCTAATTGATAAATTAAATCCTAATTGAGATAATGAGGCTGGTCTTGACATCAGTGAGATAGCCACCTGATTAGCTTCTTAATATCTGTTTACTAGATGTTGGTCCAGTCAAGTTAATATGAGAGGAAATAATGCCGGTCCTTGTCATGTTTGGGACCTTAAAAAGAAATAGCCTATACCCTCTCTCATTTTTCTACACTCAGCAAGGTGTGGTGTGAGAGAACCAGCCCATAGTAAGTGAACCATAAATGCTGGTTTCCCTGTGTTAGGGGTTATGGACTGAAGGGAAGTACCATTACTAAATTTTATGTGGTAGCCCTGGCTGGTAGCACAGTGTAGAGGGTGCCAGCCTGCAAACCCAAAGGTCACTGGTTGAATTCCCCAGTCAGGGCACATAATTGTTGTAAGCCAGGTCTCCAGCCAGGTCCGTAGCAGCAGGCAGGTGAAAGGCAACCATTCCTTGATATCTCTCTCCCTCTCTGCCTCTCTCCCTACCTCTCCCTCTAAAAAATAATAAATACAATCATCAAAATAAATGAATAAATAAATTGTATGTGATGGAGATGAGGAATTTATACTTTAAGATTACATAGACAATCTTATACTGTATTACTGCATCATGTTTACTACTTTGGACTATGCTCATGTGGAAAAAATGACTGTCCTTACAACCTGCATTAATGATTATAATAATAAATATCACTACGGTAATTATGAAAGCAGACTTTATTTAGAATCTTCTGGATATCGAACACTGAGCTAAGTGCTTTATACACAGCAGTATTAAATTCTTACAACAACCAGATTAAGTGATATTGCTCATTTGTAAATGAGGAAAGCTAGGTTTACAGAGAGTGTAAACAGTGAACTTGTTCAAGTTCATAGAGCTAAAAAGTAAGAGAGCTTGCCCTGAAATGACAGTTTTAAGCTAAACATGAGACATTTTACCATAACACTATGTTGCCTCCAATTATTGAGCTGAAGCATGAGCAAAGCATTGATTATGTGAAGAAATCTCAGCACCATTAAATAAACTGTCTCAAAATGATGCAGCTTGTATTTAAAGGCAGTTTTACTTGAACCCAAGTCTGTCAAGCCATGAGGCCATGTTCTTTCTTTAATATCTATACCTGACTTACTATGTAAAGCACAAGTGTTTTATTTTTTTCTAATAACATAGTACAAATAATAATAAGAGGTGTTGTCTATTGTGGCCATTTCTTACTTTGCCTTCCTAATTCTTTGTGTATTATTAAAACTCAAGCCCTGGCTGGTGGCTCAGTGGAAAGGCACTTGCCTGAGAAACCCGAAGGTGACTGGTTCGATTCTCAGCCAGGGTACATAACCAGGTTGTAGCTGGAGGCAGGTGAAAGGCAACCATACACTGATGCTTCTCTTCCTCTCTGCCTCCTTCCCTTCCACTCTCTCTAAAAATAATAAATAAAATCTTGGGGAAAAAAAACCTCAGAGAATCTGCAGATGTCAAAACATCTGGCCCCTATTTTCAGGATGATAATCTATAGTTGAAAGATTCAAGTCCCTTTAAATTTTTTAATTTTTTAAAACTTTTAAAATTATTTTTAGGGAGAGAGGAAGGGAGAAAGGAAGGGAGAGAGGCAGAGAGGGAGAGAAACATCGTTGTAATGTTGCCTTTCACCTGCCTCCAGCTACAGACCTGGCTGGAGACCTGGCTTGCAACCTGGTTATGTGCCCTGGCTGGAGAATCGAATCAGCGACCTTCAGGTTCACAGGCCAGGAGCCTTAACCATTGTGCTACCAGGTAGGCAAGTCCCTTTTAATAATACATCAAATTCCACTGCTAAACATATTGAAAATTTAAATTACATAATATACTTCTGATAGGTTAGACAGGTATTCATATCTTTGTTTTGGAAGATAATATGTCAGAGATCAAAAAGTTAAGTAAGGTCCCAAA
This sequence comes from Noctilio leporinus, assembly GCA_004026585.1. Classification (NCBI taxonomy): domain Eukaryota; kingdom Metazoa; phylum Chordata; class Mammalia; order Chiroptera; family Noctilionidae; genus Noctilio; species Noctilio leporinus. The sequence goes on from PVIW01000064.1 coordinate 463,541, forward strand.
AACCGTAATGAGGAGAAGATCTAGGAAGTGGAATTTAGGTTTGAAGGTAGGGCTACCAGAACTTCAGTAGATCTGACCCAAACCAGGGAGTATCTTTCTTTTGGAAGACCAACTATAAGTTGTGATTCTAATTATACATATATATGTACTTAGTGCTGACTGAAAATCTTTTATCTATTCTTAACCAAATATTTAATTCATCTACAGAAACCACTCTTGAGAATTTTCTTCATCTCCTTTATCTTTTCTTCCAATCCATGTTCTAATTAAAATTAGATATTTAACTTTCCTCAGATCCTTCTCATCCTGCCACCAGCTATTTACATTACACTCATGCCTTCAATTATTTTCTGTCACCCTCCAAGGATAAGCTAATGCTCTCCTTTTTCATTATGAAACTAACAAATGTCATCTAATCACCATCCCCTGTGCTGCTAACCTTCTTATAGGTCCTTGTTTCATCAGTCAATCTGTCCCCCATCCCTGTTTCTGTCTTTCATTCCTTAAAAAAATATAGCTTATATTTTCCCTGGCTGGTGGCTCAATGGAGTAATGCCAGCCTGCGAATCCAAAGGTCACTGGTTCAATTTCCAATCAGGGCACATAACCAGATTGCAAGTCACATCTCCAGCCAGGTCTGTTTCTCCCTCTCTCTTTCTCCCTCTCTTACCCTCTCTCTCAAAATAAAGAAATAAAAAAATCTTAATAAAAATATTGCTTATATTTGTTTCAAAATTGTAAACCTATCTACTGTTCAAACCATTTGCATCATGTCCTGTGCTTTCACTAGTGTACTATAATCATTCTCAACAAGGTCACTAATGGTCTTACGATTTTTCATAATTAATCAGCCTCTTTGAAGTCAGTATCTTGGAATCTTCCTGCTGCATTTTATAAGGTCTTATCCATGTAGATCTCTCTTCTATGATTTCCAAGATGCCACCCTCATTTTGTTACCTCCCTTCATCCAGGGTTGCCTTGTTGTGAGCTCTCTTCCTCTTCCTCCCCTTCCCTGAACTCAGTCCTCAACTCTCCTCCTACACATCCTTCCTTGAAAACATCCTATTTTTTCATGATTTCATTTCTTTGATCAATCATTCATTCAATAACTACTTACAGATTTCTCATTGTGTACTGGACAGTATTCCAGGTTATGGTTATAAACTGGAGAATTGAACAAAACATCGACCTGCATTGCACCAATATTCTAGCCAGCCTATATACCTAGACAATGTACAAATAAATAGTTAAATATACTTTGTCAGATTATACTGATTCCTATGTCAAGGAATAAGTGCCAGGGGACAGAAAGTGATAGATGGTGCCATCTGATAAGGTAACATTTCAACAATACCATGAGAAAAATGAAGAAGATGACCAGATATTTTTTTCTGGGAAGAACATTTCAAATAAACAGAAGAGCAATTCTAAAAGCCTATGATTTAGAAGGATACTTGACATAGCTTAGAAATAGCAAGGAGACTAGTATGGCTGAGGTGATATGAACAAGGCAGAGGACAGTAAGAGTTGGGGTCTGAGATAGAGACACACAGATCATGTCAACTTTGGAGGATGTATAAAACTTGGGATGGAAATTCCAGCTATTATAACAAGGACCAGATTTTAACATTTGCTTGAATGAAATTGAAGTATATTTGTCTCTTTCGAAAGTCTAAGTTTAAGCCCTTGGAAAACAGTGCACTTATTCCATAATGCATGGTTACCAGACCATTCAATCTAGCATATTTTCTCAAACATGGGGCTTTCCAAAGTGCATCTCAGGTGGCTCCATCATCCTGCCACACAAGCCTACTGCAGCCAGTAAAGAGACAGCAAGTAGAAATGAAAGCAAATGTCTTCTATCTGTAAAGCATAGTGAAGATGTTAACTACAGAACTTAAAAAAATCCTCTCCTGAGGATATATTTATTGATTTTAGGGAGAAAGGAAGTGATAGAAAAGAGAGAAACAGTGTGAGGAAGAAACAAGGATCAGCTTCCTCCCATACATGCCCCAACTGGGGATCAAGCCTACAACATTTTGGTGTATAGGATGATGCTTCAACCAACTGAGCCACCTGGCCAGGGCTGACTATAGCACTTTTATTAGTGTTTTCACCAGCATCTAATTGTACAACCAAAATTAAACCCAAGAGTGATGGGAAATGTAGTCTTAACTGCATGCGCATGTTACCAGTGAAAAGTTCTGTTAATGTATAAAAATGAGAGGATGAACCATCCTCTATCCACTAAATTATCTTTGTTTCTTTGTGAAAGATTAGTTGACTGTATTTAAATCAGTTCTATTCTCTGCCACTGATCTGCATGTAAATTGTTTCCCCATTACCACCTAATTTTGATGGTTATAACTTTCTAGTTGGTCTTGATGTTGAGTAGTCTCAATCCTGCAACTGTGTTATGTACTGTATTCACTCTTCTTGGTCTTTTGCTTCTCCACATAAACTTTAATGTCAATAAACAAAACAATTTACTGGAATTGTGCTTGGCTTGCAGTGAGTCTATCATGCAGTTTTTTTAACCTAAATAATTCTGAACCTGAGTCCTCTCAATACTTACTACTGCTCCTGCTTGCTATTACTCTAATTCATCCTTCATTATGCTTTTCTTGGAGCAACAAAAGTTTCCTGACATATCTGCCACCAGTCCTGCCCTCTTCAAATACATTCTGCATAGGGGGGTTTAGTTAAAATAAACTTTGGTCAACTTAAATCATTATATTGAATTTTTACATGTAGAATTAATTATGAATGTATTATTATCAATGCAGATATCTGGTTTCTAGAGTCAGAGAGCCTAATTCAGAAAGACCATATCTTGAGCAATAGCAATTATATTTTCTAACACAGAGAATAGGGGCTACACAGATCTGAATCACTCTTAAAGGTCCTGTCAGAAATGTGCCAAAAAATACCCCAAGATAGTTTTCTGAATTTAGAAACATTGGATATATATAGGTATAATAATAGGTATCACTAGGCATATATAATTTTACTATATATAGTACCACTATATATAAAATATAACAAAATTACTTTATTGATAAAATAATTTGTGAATGTGCAGGTAGATCATTTTGGTATATATTTGCATATGTATTCATGTATATTTGTACATTGCACAAATATTCAAATTTATAATGGAACTGCTCAAATGTTTATTACGGTTTTGCCTATCCCAGTGTTTTTCATAAAGAAAAATTTTAACACCATCATTCCCTTAAAAACCAATTTGTTATTATGCTATTCATTATTTTTTTAAAGATTTTTATTTATTATTTCCAGAGAGAGGGGAAGGGAGAGAGACAGAGAGGGAGAGAAACATCAGTATATGGTTGCCTCCAGCTATGGACCTGGCTGGAGACCTGGCTAGCAACCTGGTTATGTGCTCTGGCTGGGAATCAAACCGGCGACCTTTGAGTTTGCAGGCCAGCACCTATCCACTGTGCCACCAGACAAGGCTCATTATTTTTTTTTTTTCCAAGAAAAAGAATGTTCCAGTTGGAGTATGCCCAGTTGTTAAATACAGACATATCATTATTGCATTTAATGGGTTAAATACTTGAGGGAAAAACATTTTAGACACATAATGATTTAAAATCAATAAAATGGTTTCTACATGAACTACCTCAAGGGGGAATGTTTCTAAAAATGCTCAAAACATATTATATCAAAAGTTGACATATAATACTGTAATAAAATATTTCAAAATATCTGCTCATAGATCTTGTTTTCTTTTTGAAAATGGGTTATTTAATAATACTCTTAGGAGAAGAGCTGTAGCCCTTTCAGGTATAAAGATAGATACTATTTAGAAGTAACTTATAATCATATCTATCTCAGAGGCACTAAACCTCTCATAAAAGAATATATTTTATATGCATTATATTTACCCAGAATATTCAAATTAATTTAAATTGCTTATTCAGAACTAATGAACTGGCTGAATAGGCAACTGAATAGATTGTTTCATTCTAATACTTGGATAGAATCAGTTTTGTCACTCGGTTTAACCGACATAGGTTAATTTATGACTCATATATACATCATATATGAGCAGCAGGCTGCTGAAAACAGAACTTTTAGTGACTTTGAAGGCTAGAAAATTAGACAAATTTCTCATTTTAAGAGCACAGGCAAATCAATAACATGGAGAGAAACCACTAAGCAATAAGAATGGTCATCCAGAAGAAATTTTCATGATAAATTGGTTTAAACCCCAGATAGATAACCCAGTTAAGGAGGTCTTTACCCCATAAAAAAACTTAGGGTGGGGATCCTAAGAAAATGGTAAAGTAGGAAGCACAAGCATACTGTCTTTCTACCTAGACAACAATTGCACTGGCATAAGCTCTCTCACCTATTTTAGAACTCCAGAGTATAGTGAAAGCTTGCAACTTCCAGGGAAGGAAAGAGATGGTAAGTTGTGGTGCATTTCTGCCCATTTCAGCTCTACCACAGTTCTTAGCAGCTACCCAACCCTCATTCCTCAGGCCCATGAGAGACAGCTGTGCACATGTTCTTGGAGCAAACTACACAGAGCTTACCAGAGCCTGGGTGGGAAAACATGCCAAAGACCTCTGCTCTGAGTGCTGATGGCTGTTTCTGATCACAGAATTAATAATAAATAATAGATCATCAAAATTAATAATATAAATAATAATAAAATAATGCAAATGTATAATAGAATTGCCATATGATCCAACAATTCCACTTTGGGATATATACCCAAAAAAATTGAAAGCAAGGTCTCAGAGAAATAGTTGCACTCCCATGTTTATAGCAGCATGATTCACAGAAGCAAAAATGTGGAAGCAACCCAAGTGTCCATCAACAAATGAACAGATGCCAAACATAGTATTATGAAACATTCAAAAAGGTAGAAAATTCTGACATATGCTGAACAGGGATGAACCTTGAGAACATTATGCTAAACTGTATAAGCCAGTTTCAAAAGACAAACATTATGATTCCGAAGGGGACAGAGAAGAGCAAAAAGGGGATGGATATAATACAACAAGAATAAAATTAACAAAGAAAAAAATTATGATTCCACTTACATGAAGCTTAAAGTAACAAAATCATAGAGACAAAGTAATTGTCAGGGGGATGGGGGAGGATGAAATGGGGTATTCTCACTTAGTGGGCATAAAATTTCAATTTTCCATTATAAAATAATCTCTGGAAATGATGGTGATGATTGCAGAAGAATATGAATGTATTTCAAACCATTGACTATAACCTTAAAATCATTAATATATTAAATTTTATTATATATATTTATAACAATAAACAAAAAATGGGAAAGAAGGTGAAAGAAAAGTATTATTTTTTTCAATTGTTTTAGGATAATGGTAGATTTTGATTAACCCTGTAATTCCTAGCCTAGGGTGTCTATCTGAATCACTGGTGAAATGTTAAAAAAAAAAAAAAACAAAAACACTTGCTTAGACCTCACTTTAGAGATTCTGATTCAGTAGGTTATGAATGGAGATCAAACACATTTGTATGAAGCTCCAAAGATGATATTGAGACAGGTAGCATGAAGTTTTGGCTGACAATAGGTCAAAGCTTATAGCTATACATCATTTGCTGCAGGAGTGAGGGTTGGAAGGCTAGAGAATATATGGATATGTTCTGCAATTAATGCTAGTGGAGTTATCATAGCATAGTTTATAGTAACAGGTGGACATTGCACTTGACAATGGTACATCAATCTTTCCCAATTTCCTGAAATGTGCCATACACCTAAACATAATTCTTTCCAGTTTTCATTCAAATGTGGGGCAATTTCTTCCTGAGCAATGACATTTAAGAAAGTCCTTGATGTCAAATGACTTTTACAAGTCTCTGTGCAGCTGTTGTTCTTTTCAGAAATATTAGAGATCTATAACATATATTTTATTGCACAAATATTCCTGTACTAAAAATGTTGCAACACAATAGTATTTACGAGACTACACTAACAAAATAAGGATACAACTGAGGGTATAAAATATTGCTGAAGTACGTTCATTTAAAAATTTGCTCTAGAAAATTCTGATATGATGATAACCTAAGCTTTGATTAGGTAAAAAAAAATTGTAACAGTTGTTTACCAAATGTGAAAAGCCATTTGTGAACAAAATGAAATCTTGGGGAAAATAGCATACTTTTTATGAATCTCAGAGATACTTGAGCTTCATGCATCTAATGTTTGGCTCAAGAAAAGGCCACTACCTGGTGGCAATATACTGAAACATGTAAACTTGGGAATTTCAGATGTCAGCATTATGTATACTGCTAATCAGGGTGAATTTTACATAAATTAGCAGTGGAGACTGAGTGTTTACATAATAGATACAGGACCTTTATACTTCTTGACACAGATAATGCCTATGCATAGGTGATAAGGTTAGTTATAGGAAACATGGCTACTATTCCAAATGTTTAGTTTATTTGATCTGAAGTGAGATAAATATTTGGCTTAAGGTAAAGTGGTTTCTGAACTAACTGTATGTACCACCAGTATCAGTAATATTAATAACATCCTCCTTGATATCAAAAAATTAATCATTACCAGGCTTAAGCTAGAGTGTAAGAATTTTATTGTCTTAATATGGCATGCCAATCTTGGTTGATCCCTCTTAGGTGTCAACAGAAAAATATTGGGGGAAAAAACAAAGACCAAAATGAATTATATTTTTACCTGGACCTTCCATACTCTGACAAATCAGCTTAGAGTGATCAGGTAATTATAAAATGTAGTTCCTAACAGAGTCCTAGGTGAATTTATCCTCAGGATTAATTCACAAAATATTTACACTGTCATTCTAAAAGGATCAATCGTTGTCTGGAAAAGGAGTTGTAGAGGTTCTTACAGTAATAGAAGCCAGGCTACATAATACAAATACTTCTGAGTGAGGTATGATTGTCATGTAAATATATTTGCTTCCATTATGAACATTAAGGTAATGATACCATATAAATGTCAGCCAGAGAAAAATGAATACAGTCTTTGGGCCTAAGAAGTATTACAAAATTACCTAATTCTCAGTTTTTATGACAGCTACATGAACTGAATGGTTTGTCTTGGTGCATAGCAAAGTATAGCTTCTTAAAAAAATTAATATTTATTAATTAACATGGCAATCAAAGGGACACAGAGGATGGGGGATTTGTTCCTGAAATGTTTAGTTAAAATTTCCCAAGATTTTCATATCATTCAAGAATTTTATTTTTAGTCCACTTTAACTAGAACAATTTAAAATGGCTTTCCCCTGAGTGTTTTCTTCGGTGTTGGCTTTGTTCTCAGGTCAGATCCATCCACATGTGTCCCTGGCCATTACAGAGTTATATAATTTTTAGAGCTAAGATACCTAATGGAAGAGATTTTTTTCCAAATAATTACAAAACGCCACTGAATTCATTTGAAAGACCAGGGTATGATGATAGGTCTATATATGAATTAAAATTGATGAGAATTGAATATACTGGGTAGACAGGTCTAGATCAGATGACCACTCCTGGAGTTCATGGTCCTGTCAGGTCTACTCAAATCATGTGGATAGACAGCAGGTGTAAGTGGGTGCATACTGCCCAAACCCCACCACTCAATGCCATAACCTTAAACATCAATTCCTCATTATCTGCAGGGTTCAGCTGATCCTGACAAAGTTACTGTTGTTCTTTAGGTCAGCCCTGCTGCACATTTTTCTCTTTCTCTTCCTAGGACCAGTGGATTAATCAGGCCATGTCCAAGGTTCAAGAGACCAAGAACCTCTGTAAACAACCATTTCAAGTTTCTGTTTTTATTACATCTACTAACATCAGTCCGCCAAAGCAAGTCAAATGTAGAATCAAAGAGCAGGAAGACTACCCTACCTACAGTATCAGGTACTTCAAGGGCATGCTAGAGCAAGGATAAATCATCATCAGAACTTCAATCTACCATGAGAGTATTGTTCCCAGAGGACAAGAGAAAGATTTCATTAAAATTAAAATGAATAGATTCAGGGGAGCAATATCACAGTAGTCAAGATGGTCTCATTTTTATTTAAGTCAATCCTTAATACATTATAAGAACCATAATGACATAGATTATATCCTATTTAATTTTGAAAACTCTGTGGTTCCAAAAGCAGTGTATTCAGCCAGTTAATATTTATCCAGTGTGAAATTTCCAATTCACTTTTGCAATGAAAACTATAATATTTTCTTATAGGGGAGCACAGAATTTTCAGTTCTTATTTTATCAGTGTCTTTTACACATTCATTGGTGAAAACATAGAAGAGAGAAATGGTGTCAGAAGATTGGGAATGTTTAATAGGCTAGCCATACCATAACCTCAACCTATGAAAAGCTATGTGAGACCACATTAAAAATTAAACTGTTTGTATTACTTATCTGGATTCATTACTCAATCAAGCATACAAGTAAATATTGATTATTGAGTAAAAACCTGGGAGTGACAAATGGTGAATTAATAGCATCATAAGCTTTGAAAAGTTATTTAACTTCTCTAAGCCTGTTCCCTGATCACTATAATAGGAATAATGACACCCACTTTGAAGGACTGCAGTGAAAATTCATTGAGGTAATAAAATTGAAGTGAATCACACAGAATTCAACACAACATTGATTCTCTATAAATTATAGTTGTTATTACTAGGTGGAGATGAACAAGTATGTGGTATTTTACTTTACACAGAACCAGAGCCTAGAAAAATAGGATTCTAACTGTAAGCATTCTGCTTCTTCCCTCACAAAAACAATTCTAAAACTTGTCCAAAATGGGAAAAGAGAAGAAGTCACTTAGAATTTTTTGTTTTTTCTAAAAGCACCTTATTAATATTTAAATGGTGTCCAGTATCACTTTGGTCTCCACTTTCTTGGGATTCTGGTAATGAGGGTGAGTTCTACAGAATGTTTAAGCTGCATGTATGTAGTCTTGTTCTATTATGACAAACAGATCAATCAAACCAAAAGGAGAATATTTGCACAGTAAAAATGAAGAAGGCATTTTATACCTATTCTGAAAAATGATATGCTTTGTAATGTTTTAGAGGAAATTTATAATATATAAAAGTATTATAGTTTTTCCTTAGAAAATGAATGATTGAGAGAATATTTATGGACGGGGGCTCACACTCCTTCCAAAAGCTGGTGTGCATGGTTCAAGCAAGTTTGATGTGGTACTAATGGTGACACTGAGCGTGCTGAGTACTTCAAAGTTCACATCACTATTTTATGGCAGATCTCATTGCATTCTCATAGAAGAGTTAGGTTGTAAATAACATGTTGTTAACTTTCCAGTGAAAAATTGGAGGTTCATGAGGTTTAAACAACTTATCAAAACTCATGAAAAAAATCAGGGTAGAGTTGAAGATGCATATCCAGACCTTCCAATTCTAAGTTCAGAGCCCAAAGCAGCACCAGAGGTTGAGTTATCTAATCCATGACAAATTAGGTGTGTGACCTATAATACTGTGCCTGAGTCTCCTTGTTGATAGAATGAGGTTTCTTCTAGTACCAACTTCATAAGGTTATCATGACAATGAAGAGAAATCACACTTTAGAGTGGTGACTGGTGTTTAATAAGGAAACTTTAAAAAGTTTGGTTGTATTTTTACTAGTACCCTTAATATGTTTCACTTTTCAATATTATCTAAGTAGCACAAAGTAAGATCAACTAGAACTGATCTGTAAGTTTTTAATAAACCAGAGTCCCTTAGTGTCAACATGACTCCCTGGTAGGAAATTGGACATCTTGTGGGGCGTAAAATCCTGTGGACTAATTGGAGAACAAACTGCTCCAAGAAACAAATTATATGGTGATAGGCTTGAGTTTAAGGCAGTATTTCCTACTGTCTAAATCACATTTACCAAATGCCTTCTTCCCAGTAGATTTCTTCCCAATTTTACTTTGGTTATATAAAAACGGGCCTTAACTTTCCTCTTTTGTTCTATCAGGTCTGACTCTTCTAAAGGTTCCTACATGTTCCTGGATTAGCTCAAGTGAACGATTATGTGCAGCCTAATCTCAAAGTTAGAACCATATTTCTTATTAAGCAAAAAGGAAAATATATTTATTTGATTATTTTTATGAGCCAAGGGCTGTGTTAGGCACTCATCCAATTAAGATAAACCTGGAGAGTTCCATTTGAAAGCAGAACTATTTGATCTACTTACAGAGCAAATAAAAAGTTTAAAGCATTTTCACACATAATCATATTTGACAATTCCACAAAATTTGTGAAATAGTTACAGATATAACTTACTGCCATTTTAAAGAAAAAAAAAAAACGATAACACAAATGAAGTTAATAGTGACCTAGTTATGAAAAGAAGCTAGAAGCTAGATTATGGTACAGTTGTACATGATTCAAATGCTGTTCCCAGATTTTTTATTCTCTGGTGTAATATTATCATTGTATATTTGAAATATGTTTAGAACATGCAGTGGCATGGGACTAAACATTTACATTTTATCAGCGTACAAATCAAATGAAATTCTAACCACAAAATGGTGCTGTGGTCTTGTGACAATGTTTGTCAATAATTTCAGAAGCTAACAATTTGGAACAATTAGAATGCTTTTCATTAGTTCTTCTGCAATGTCTTTAAAACACACCTGGACAAGCTGATGAATATTCTATTGAGATCCTCCCCTGAAACCCCCATCTAAAGTCTCCACCTTTGGAAACAGGAAAAAATAAACAAAACAAAACTTTAAGATGAAGGACTCAGCATGCACTAATTTGCTTTCTTCAGAGCATGCCAATGCCTTAGCCCCTGTCTTCCCCCTAGGAGCATTTGCTTTCTTTGCCTTGCTTTCTCCTAAGCTCCAAAAGCCCTTCTTTTGCCTCATGCAACTTGTTTTCTGAGTCTATGCAGCCCTTCTGGCTCACTTCTTCTCTACCTTTGTGACTTTCTCAATAAGCATTTGCTTGTATTTTTTAAAAAAATTAAAAATAATAATAAATAGATAAGGATGTGTCTTTCATATGAGGTAAGCACACCTTGGCCAACATTCTGGGTGTATAGAAAAGTGATTAGAATACAAAGCATGTAAGCATTCCTTCATGCCCTGTTGATAAACTGGGCTGATCTTTTACGGACAGTAAACACAATATAGAGGAGACTAGTTCAGATTAGCAGAATTGGAACCTCAAACCACATTTCTGCCCATTGTTTCCTTAAAAAGTATTCCCAACCACACTTATTATTAGCTTTATAAACCTTTAGTAATGTTGTAGATTTCTGTTCTACTGTAAGAAGAATTTCATGAGAATTAATGTATAGATCAATGTGGCTTTAGGCTTCATAGCGTACTCAGTAATGGTTAGAATTCTTATTCCAGAATCAAAACATATACTTGGATAGTAGTTGTTTTTTACAGGATAGGCCTCCAATTGAGCTCCTGTACAATCATTGGGACAAAAATGAGAACTTCAAAATGAATTACATGCTTACTTTTAGAGTGTAACATTAGTTGAAGGATGTTTATTGATAGGCTTGGATGCTTAAATACTGCACTAGATTTTAACAGGAATCATTTCAAGAGGATAAAGTGGTAGTAAACATCTTAATTGGTTGCTTATCATTGATTACATTTGTCAAAGGTTAATGTTACTGGAAATATTCACCATTCAGTTATTATTAAACATGTCTTCTAAAACCCATGGGGTCAGATATATTTGCAGAGTAAAACTTTTTAAATTTTAGAAAGGTAAAATAATGAAATATCATACCTGATGAAAGACCAGTATGGACTTGGGAACTATGCCAATATCCACTGAAGTAATATTTCTTCAGCAAAACCAAGTACATTTTTGTATTAATTAGAATAAATAACAATGACAAATCACCTCATACCAGTTTGGGTCAAGACATGCTGCTAAACAGGTTCAAAACCAATTAGTTTTTGTCACCAAATACATTATTTAAAATCTCAAAGTCTGTTTTTCATAATTGCAGATAAGAGATTATGGACTGACATTGTGCATATTTTTCTTTAATCTGATCTTTTTCACTTAATCACCTTCATAATGATACGCTTTTTATATGATTGCATAGAGATTCACATTACTCATTTTAATAACTGCATATTATTTCCTTTTATGGATGTACCATAGTTTATTGCTAGTGATAAAAATTAATTTTGGTAATTTGTCAAACTAATCTTGACCTCTTTCATCCATCATCTAACTTTCATCACCTGTCATGATATGAATGGCCCATGATTCAAATTATTTTTATTAGTCCACTTTTCTGGACACATTTCATATATAATAATACTGAAATTAACATTCACCCTGAAATGTACTAAGTAATTTCACATTTTTATGGTCAAAATGCAAGCCATCTTACAAAGGAAGAGTGTTATATTGTAAGAAGTTTGAAGACAAGGGAACCTGTATTCTAAGTGATTTTCTTTCTAATCTAAAATAGGTGTGGCTTTGGAAACTTCTTAGGCTACTTCAGAATAAATGATTTCATGCTTAAAGTGCCACAAGTTGAAATAAATGGTTTTTAAAAGTGTGTGACCATAATGCTATATCCTAGTATCTTTGAGTCATATTGAGATAAATGGTAATCAACCAGCTTGACAGCCCTGGCTGCCCCTGCATCCACCTTAAAAACTTAGGGGACCAATATTCTTGGCGTAATGATTGATAAATTTTGCTATAAGTTACCAATGAAATCTATATGACTGTCATAAAAATGGTTTACTATTTAGGCCCAGATATAAGCTTGTAGAATCAAGTGGCATTTACTTTCCTGGGAATATTGGATGTGTGAAAATTGATTTTTAAACTAGGGCTTATAGACCTGGAGTAAGTAGAACAAAAGTCAATGATGATTCAATAAACTTGTTAGGTATCAAGCTTTTCTCAGCCATGTCTTTTCTTCACCCTCAACCTATAGATTTGCTCTGTTTTCTGATATATTCTAGTCTCCATTACTTTGCCCAAACTCTAGCCAGAAGCATGCAAAACATAAAGGATACTGTCCCGAAATCTTAACTAAAAACTTTGCTTGTATCTGATTGGCCAGAAGTTAGTCTTATGACCATACTTTACAAGAAATACTTGGGAATGCAGTCTTTATCCCAAATACTTATATGTAAGTAAGGAAAATTAAGAAAGCAGATAATACAGAACAACTGCAAGTCTAGTTATGATGGATGTAGTAAGCAAACATAGCTCTTAAAGAAAGGGAATGGATGTTTGATCATTCTCTAATACCATTTGATTTACTTTACTGCCTTCATTATAAATTAAGCCAGGCATTATGCACTGGACAGTCAGGGGATTTATATTTAAACCATCACTCATAACCAAGTGCTGCAAAAAATCCATTAAGTCATTTAATTTCACTGAACTCCCAGTCCATCATCAATTATACTAAATAAACTTTACTGAGTTCTCCAAATCTAGAATTCTGAAGTTTGGGTAATATGACATAAATGTCATTAGCTATCGCTAAAATAAACACATGCAAATTATTTTTTATGTTATTTTTCAATTGTCTCTAATTCACTTTGTAGAGTTGGTTAGAAAACTTTATCCAACAGGATAATAATATTTAGAAAAAAGGACATTAGTTTGAATACTCTGTAACTAGAAAATGTAGCTTTTTGATCTATAAGCAACTTAAAGTGAATATATACTTTCAAAAGCTTGAAATTTGTTAAAGACACACATTACACTACACCCTTCACAAAAATTAAATCCAAATGGATCATAGACCTAAATGTAAAGTACACAACTATAAAACTCCTAGAATTCCTAGAATATAACAAAGGATAAAAACTAAATGACCAGAACAAGGTGAAGACCTTTCAGGTATAATAGCAAATGCACAGTTCATGAATGAAAACATTGATAAGGGGACTTCATTAAGATTAAAAGTTCTGCTCTACAAATTATTGGAAAGAGATGGAAAATAAAAGCCACAGACTGACAAAAACAGCTTCAAAAGACATCTAATAAAAACTGCTATTAATAATATACAAAGAATTCTTAAAACTCAACAAAAAGAAAACAAAGACCCTGAATGAAAACTGGGTCAAAAACCTTAACAGACACCTCACCCAAGATGATATACAGATGCAAACAGACATAAGAAAAACACTTCTAATCATAGCTCACCAATGAAACACAAATTAAAGAACAATGAGATAACTCTCTACATACCTTAATGAATGTCCAACTCCAGAATTATAACAATACCAAATGCTAATGAGAATGTGGAGCAACAGGAACTTTCCTTCATTCCTGGTGGGAATCAAAAATGGTACATCTGCCTTAGAAGCAGTTTGGCAATTTCATACAAAACTAAATATACTCTTGCCACCCCATCCAGCAACCATGCTACTTGAAATTTATTCAAAGTAATTGAAAACTTATGTCCACACAAAACTCTGCACACCAATGTTGAAACTTTATTCAGAGTTGCCAAAACTGAACCAACCAACATATCATGAATGCATAAATAATTTGGGTACATTGAGAAAGTGGCATATTATTCATCTCTAAGGGGAAATGAGCTTTAAAAGCCTTGAAAATACATAGTGAAATAAATATATTTAATTGAAAAAAAAGTCAATCTGGAAAAGACTACATATAGTATGATTTCAACTTTATGATATTTTGGAAAAGGCAAAAACTATGGAGATAGTGAAAAAATCAGGGGTTAGCGGGGAGGGAGGAAGCACAGAGGATTTTTGTAGGAGTGAAACCCTTATGTGTGATACTATCATGGTGGGTACATCAAACAGATGTAGGGTCTGTTTGAACAGACTCTACATCTGTTCAAAGCCATTAAATGGGTAATATCAAGTGTGAATCCTAACATAAATGATAAACTTTGGGTGACAATGATTTATCAATGCAGGTCATTGATTGTAACAAAAATACCACTCTGGTGAGGAAATTTGATAGTTGGGAAGGCTGAGGATATGTAGGAGCAGGAAATATATGAGATATCTCTGTACTCTGTGCTCAGTTTTATTGTAACTAAAACTTGTCCTAAAAAATAAAGTCTAAAAAGAATAAGCTAATGTTACATAAGATATTGACCTTACAGAACATTGAGTTATGAGTTCACTGAAATTCTTTGTACTATCTTTGTAGCTCTTCTTTAAAATATTTGAAAACAAAAAGTTAAAAAAATAAGCATATACTGACTATATGATTCAGCTATCCCTCCCCTAGTTATTTGCACATGAAAAACAAATACATGTATTCATACAAAGACTAGCACAGATGTACTGCTGGCAGGTTTATTTAAATAGACAACAATTTGAAATAACCTAAATGTCTACAATAGTTCAATAGATACACAGATTCTAACCTACTTATTCAACACAGTACTATTTGGTTGTAAGAAAGAATGAACTAGTAATGAACCCATAAACATGGATGAATCTGAAAATAATTATTATTAGTGCAAGATGCCAAAGAAGAAGAGTACATACTGTATGAATCTATTTATGTAAATTTCTAGTAAATACAATCTAATCTACAGTGACAGAAAGCATATATCTAGATACAAAATTTTTGGTAGAAAAGGTTGGAGAGAGGAATTACAAAAGGGCAGGAGAAAACTTCTGCAGATGATGAATATGTTTATTATGTTAATGTATAATGATTTCAAAGACATGTATATATATGAGAGGAGTTCAAAAAATGGAATTATCTTCTGGAGGATGAGTCCCTTGTAGTACAGGCTTCCCCCGCTAGGTGAGTGTTCTAGGAACTCGTCTGTATCAGTGCACCAGCTGGTGTTGTTGTGAAAGGCTGTATTTGGCTTCAGTGAATTCTTTTTGAAGACCCTTCCAATGCATTGGCCCATTTCATAATGGATGATTTATGACCACACCTGCCCACATTAGACTACGTGTTCAGAAGTTTTTGACCAAAAAGGTAATGACCCCTGAGCCTCACCCTCCCTATTCACCCACCTGATATCTCCCTGAGATAAAAAACATGCTCAAAGGGAAACATTTTGATGATATAGAAGAGGTGAAACAAAAAATGGCAGAAGTACTAAGTCATCAACATTGCTCAGTTCAAAAACTGTTAAGAGAAGTTTAAAAACATCTCGATAGGTGTAGTATGTCAAATGGAAAGTACTTTGAAGGAGGCCTAAGTTGAAGCATGTAAAAATAAATACACATTTTTTAATAAATAAATCCTGGGGCTTTTTGGGTCCCCTATCATGTGTGTTTGTGTGTGTGTATATGTGTGTATACAGGAGTTCATATGGAAAATAATACAATTATTAATAAATACAAGAATAAACTCATAACTATAAACCTACTTTTGCCTACTCCTATGCTCATGTATACACATACTCATATATATACCTACATATATTTGATAAGTAACATTTTTGATATTTATATACATTTGATAGATTACATATAATTTTTAAATGTGATGTTTTAATATATATACATATCAAATATATATTAAAACTTATCAAATGGTAAATTTTACATATATTTACTATATATAAATTATGGCCCAATTACATTGTTAACAATAAAGTGAAAATGTTCCCTTGTCATTGTGAAAGAATTGACTCAAAATGTTACATATTTCAAATTTGGTAAACACAGTTTTATTTTGTATATCTTGAGATGAAAACATACATTGAGTTTTATTTTGTATATCTTGAGATGAGAACATACATTGCATTTATCATAGGAATCAGCCATTATACTTAAAACATAGAATAGTTTATAGGTGGAAAAATATTTATTTCTTCACTTCAGTTTCTTCAAATGAATTTAGTCCTAGGCTTATAGATTTTAGCTGTTTTTATAATTTACACAATTTTAAAAAGTACTTTCCAATTCTATTTTTATACAAGATCTTCTTGAGGATCACCTGGGTATAAAATTTATAGATATTTTGACTCTCATCAGCCACCAACCATTCATAGATTTAATTAGCATTTTAGAAAAGTTTTAAAAAGGTCTGATGAACATTTCAAGTATAATTTTATCTTAATAAAGTGTTATTTGCATATTCTTAATCTGCAGAGAAGTGAATTTCTACTAAAACCTACACCTTCCTAGGTCCTTGCAAAACCAGCAGTTAGTTTAAATCAAAGCATTCAGTCAAGTGGTTTTCCAAATGCATTTTTGTGATTATGCAGAATTCAAATAGTAATAATAGATGTGTGTGTATTTACTGTAATTTTTATTCTTCCCAATACATTTAAAATGAAAGATACACAGAAAAAAGTCCCTCAAAATTTTATTTTGACACATAAAGATTACAAATTATTAAATAAGTTAACATCTATGAAATGCTTAGAAAACTGCCTGACAGAAAGACACACCACATAAGTGACTGCTAAAATTACTTTTTAATGCATAATTTGTTAACATGTGTCATAAAAATTTTATAATTTGGGCCCTCTAAAATGGTAACTTTTCATGCTCTTTTCTTTATGTATATTAGTAATATATTGGATTTTGAAGGTCTGACAAAAGGGGTAGACTAGGAAAGACAACTTCAATGTCATCACCATTGGCTCCTTCTCTTGCCCTCTATTTTCTGCTCCTTTTCTACTCACTAGGCTGATCCTGGCTCCACCTCCTAACAAAGGAAGGGTGGCCGGCAAAGAAGATGCAAAAAGATTGATTTGATAGAAATAATCTGGTGGTTGACAATGAGAGATGCTCACAGCTTGGTCCATTCTCTCAGGGGTTGCATTTTTGAGTTTTTGACACCCCTTCCTCACCTCCTTCAATCACCCTTAATACCCACACATCTGGACAGTCTCACAGCTTTATTTCTGGTATGGACTCTTATTGCACACTTTTCAGATTTGGAGGATACAGTCTCTAGATGAAAGAAAAATTGTTCCAAACTCATATCTTGACTTGGAAAGATTTCATTCTCCACCTTTTTTAGGGGGCAAATTATTGTGCATGATGAAATACATCAGCAACTTTTTTAACTTTTTTTTTTTAAAGAGTTTATTCATTATTATTAGGGAGAAGGGCAGGGAGAGAGGAAGCAAGGGAGAGAAACATCAATGTATGGTTGCTTTTCACCTGCCTCTAGCTAAGGACCTGGCTAGAGACCTAGCCTGCAACCTGGTTATGTGCCCTGACTGGGAATTGAACCAGTGACCTTTGGGTTTGCTGGCACCTATCCACTGAGCCACCTGCCAGGGCTCCTTTTGTTTTAAACAATCATTGTCTTACAGTTCTCTATTTTTATTAAATGTTGCCACAGGCAGAATCTGGGAAGTAGGTTAGTAGAAATTTTTCCCATTGATTTAGCATCATAATACCATTTTGAAATGGGCTTATGAGATAAATTAGCTGAAACAAAACTAGATTTTCTTTAATATAACATATGGTTCCCCTGCCTAATGGCTGTTCCTGTCCCTGTATCCCATGTAGTTTTTCACTTGAAGCTCCCAGGCAAAATGTATGAGGATAGTCCCATCATGAGGATACATCTTTGGTGAGCTTCTGTAGAGTCTACTCTGGACAAATAAACATTCACCTTGCCCTGGCTGATGGCTCAGTGGATAGGCACCAGCCTGGGAACCCAAACGTCACTGGTTCGATTCCCAGCCAGGGCACATAACCAGGTTGCAAGCCTGGTCTCCAGCCAGGTCCCTAGCTGGAGGTGAAAGACAACCATAAATTTGTGTTTCTCTCCCTCTCTGCCTCTCTCCCTTCCCCTCTCTCTAAAAATAATAAGTAAAATCTTTCTAAAAAAGAGTCAAAACAAGTTTTTTAAAAAAATTCACCTTGCCTTGTGACTGTTAGTGGACATGCAGTTCACTCGACCATTTCTTCTGCTTTGTACTTTTCCAGGCAAAAGACATACACTTGTTTTCCTCTCCTTCATGTCCCAGATAACATGTGGGAAGCTGTCTAAGTAGATATATTAAAGGTCTGTTACTTGGTTTAAGGTGGAAACTACTTGTTTCATTTTGATGAAGAATAGAGAGCTAGGCAGTCAGCCATTCAGTAGCTCTTTCCCAAGAAATCCACAATAAGGGTCTCCGGCATAATTAGTCTCACCCCAACCCATCACCATGTTTGACTTAAACCTCAGCAAAGAATCAGAGATCCAGAAGCCAAGAGTCATTCTGATGGCTAGTCCCACACAAACATATTATCTTTAAAATAAGGCATATTAACACTTCATTGTAATCAATTTGGAGATTTTAGCCAATCCCAAGATATCAACAGTCAATTTTTAACATACAATTATATATGCAACTAATATAATGCCATCAGTGTTATCAAGGATATCATCAAGATTGCTTCTCATAGACATCCCAGAAGCAAATTCAATGGATTCTTTGATAGTTTTAATGGGTACTTATATGAGGACAAATGACTTCAAAATGGAAGTGAATGATAAATATTGCTCATCAAAGAATAAAACAGCTATTTATCATCAGAAAAAGAATGAATTTTTTAAACTTAATATGATGAAATACTAAGCAGAAACCATTCTTTACTACTGAAAGATGAAAGTGTTTGGTCATATTTTATAAACAAAGAGAGTTTGAAACACAAATATTGAAAACTAAAAATTCATCCTCCTCTTGCCATAACAAATTAAAATTCATTGAATCTATAGTAAGTTTCCCTTAGCTCATTATTTCTGACCTTTATTTTTTATGACTAGCCCTAGAATCTTTTCATGGGAAATGACTTATAGGTAAGGGAAACATACATCTCTTATTTTTGAGGGTTCTATTGTTGTCTTAACAAATCACCCCAAGTTGTCCTGGAAACTAAATGTTTTCACATTCAAATAATACTGCTTGCCTGGTTCTCTTACCAAAGTCTTTTGCCAGATCACCTTTGATTGTTTATTTATAATATATAGTCCCTGCATGAATAATCCACTCTTATTTAAGTGGTACCTGTAGAGCATACATTTAGTTTTCACCATGTCTCAATAATCAGTATAATTGTTAATTAGTATAAGCATACATTTTTCTTGCCTATTTTCTGAAGGATTTTACATTATTTTATTCATTTTAAAAGAGTTCACAATGTTTCACACCCTTGTAATGCAGCTACTAAGAGTGTGTGAGTTTTAAAGCATTTTTATAATCTTTAGCAAAAATTAGGAGCTGCTTTATCTCAGTATTAATCTTGTCATACTTTCCCCCATGCATTTATTATTTTGATTATCGAATTCCTTATTTATACTGACTTAAGCCTTGCCATAGCAGTTTGGAAAAAAAATACTATCATTAGTATTGCCTGAGTAGCAAATAAATGAAAGCATGAAATCATATTTTCACATTCAAAATGAAGTTTACAGGACATTCAAGTTGTAAGTTTTATTAAACATGTTTTAATGTTAGTGGCATGAGTTTTACATTATATAACTTTCTTACTAAACTTTTTATTCATGGGAGGAAGTTGAGATTTTCTATTTTTCCAGTTATGTTATATAAACCCCAGATTAATTTCTTGAAGACATCCAAAAATACTGAGAGCAATGATAACAGATTTAACAAACTATTGTATTTAAAAAAAATGAAACAGAAAATGGAAAAGAGGGCTTTCGCCAAGCAAATCTAGATTCAAATTTTGACAAACTTTCTTACACTCAATCTTATTTACCTCAAAAGACTTTGGGAACTTTTAAAATGCTTAAAATTTTCTGAACCAGAGTTCTTATCTTTACAGTAAAATTAGTATTTATTTACATGGGTATACTATATAGAAGATAATATACAACAAAGTGGCTAATTCTATTATGGTTTCTAGAATAGTATTTCTCAAAATTATACATGTTGTTAAATTACCCAAGGATTTTGGTAAGTTGTAGATTCTGACTCACTGGGTCTAAGGTGGAACCCAGGATTCTCCCTGGTGGTCCTCAAACTTCCCTTTGAGTAGCAAAGTCCTTTTAAGTAGTACCCATTATACTTTTATTTTAATAATTTTTTAAAAGATTTAATTCATCATTTTCAGAGAAACAGGTAGGGAGAGAGGCAGAGAGGTAGAGAGACATCAATGTGTGGTTGCCTTTCATCTGCCTCCAGCTAAGGACCTGGCTGGAGACCTGGCTTGCAACCTCGTTATATGCCCTGGCTGGGGAATCAACCCAGCAACCTTTGGGTTCTCAGGGCAGTGCCTTATCCACTGTTCCACCAGCTAGGGCTATACTTTTATAATAATTGTTTTCTACAGAAGATAAGGTACCAGCCTGATTCATTTCCCAGCCAGGGGACATAACCAGGTTGCAAGCCAGGTCTCCAGCCAGGTCCATAGCTGGAGGCAGGTGAAAGGCAACCACACATTGATGTCTCTCTCCCTCTCTGCCTCTCTGCCTCTCTCCTTTCCCTGCTCTCTAAAAATAATAAATAAAATCTTTAAAAATATATAATTGTATTCTAGAGAGGTAAAAATATTCTCATCCATACAGAAAATAACAAGCTTCTCCTTTTTTATATTATAATCCATTGCTGTCAGTAGTGCATTCAGATCTCACAAACAAGTTGGCATGTGTCAAAGTGAAACATGGAGTAAAAAGACTAACATCAGGGAGAATTTTTGCTACCTGTGACTCAAGTTCTAAACAAAAGAGAAACTATTAAAAAAAAAAAAAAAGCTTGAATAACGTTTACAAAAGCAGGAGACACAAACACAGAGATCTGAATCTGTTTTAATGTCACCACTTGCCGGAAGGTTTTACAGACCTTAGAAAATTCTGCAAAGAGGCAAAGACAGATTGACTTTGTTTTTGTTGTTCAGATATTAGGTTCATTTTAAGATACTATCTACACAACACGGTGCCATAAATAATGGGGAATTTGACAGAACATCAAATGCCCCTTCAAGGTGAAGTTGATAAGGTATGGCAGGGGGATGCCGAGAGACAGACAAAGCAACTTTAGGTAATCAGAATAAAAGTCGCCACCTGATGGAATTCAAGCAGTCAAAACCTCATTTTCTAAAATCCTGGATGACTTCTGTAGTGTGTGAGCATTTGGGGCTTTATGTTGGGCGAATTGTCACCAGGCGACAGGCTGACCCTTTTCTCCCCCAAGAAGTTATCAGTTCTCTGTAGAAAAGTAATTCTGTGGCTGTCTTGCCAAAGATGAACTCATGAATCAGTGATGTGGGCAGAGGAGGCATCCCAGAGAGCATTCTGAAAAATCCATTAAATTTTTTAAGAAAGACCGTTTCTCTACTGCTGTCAAATGCTATTATGCTTAAGTCATGCAATTTTATTTGGAAACTGAGGTGGTCTGGAAGAGTGCCCTAAAGGAGCTAGAAGAGAGAAAAGTGAAAGCAAAATGCCAGGGAGACAGGATATTTTATTATCACACAAAGGTCTAGAAGAAAGACGTAGGTCATGTCACTGTTCAGTAACAACTCCAAACACTACAATTTAATTTAAACCTGGGCTGTATTACACTGCCAAGAAGACAGGATGTTTTAGGATCGATGAGCAATAGGTTCTAAGTCAACTTTTAAGACTCACCCAACAAAAGGCCTCAAACATGGGGGAAAAACAACAAATAGTGTCTAAGACCAGTAGTATTTTGAAGAACAGAAGAGCATGAATATACAAGTTATCTCAGGAGGTAACTTATTTTATATTGTCTAAAGATCATTACATAACACTATTATATTTGACACACGTAACAGCAAGGATTTATTTTATATATATATATATATATATATATATATATATATATATATATGTATGTATCTTGAATGCCTGGTGCTTAGTTTAGTCACAAACACATTAAAAGCTGATCAATAGTTGGAATATACTCCAAATATATTAGGAAGAAAGAAAGAATCACTGATTTTTAAGCACAGAGTTGGTTATATCAATTTATCTTTGGTATGATAAATCATGAAAAGAATTTTTAAAATACTATTTGAGTGGTTTTTTCATGTTTTTTTTGTCATAAATAAATAATAAATAAAAATTTTCTGGTTTTTTAAAATTGAGGTATAATTGGCATATTATTATATTAGCTTCAGGTGTACAACATAATTTTGCAATACCCAAGAAAACACTGTATAGAGACTTGACTATAAAAGTTTAGTGTTTGTTTTCAATGTACGGTTGCCTTTCACCTGCCTCCAGCCACAGACCTGGCTGGAGGTCTGGCTTGCAACCTGGTTATGTGCCCTGGCTAGGGAATTGAACCAGCAACCTTTGGGTTCGCAGACTGGCACCTTTCCACTGAGCCACCAGCAAGGGTATAAAAGCTTTTAAAACTAAGGATATCAGTGAAGATTTACCAACCTCTGGGATGTTTTACCGTAGTTACTACACATAGGAACTATAAAAGCAGTTAAGATCAAACCTTTGTAGGAGTAAAACAAGTGATTTAATTCTATTTTGCTTACTATTTTTACTTTTTTTTTCCCAAAATTTCAAAATATATCTCTTTTTAATTTTTTTTAAATTTAGTTTTATTGTTGTTGTATTACATCCATCTCCTTTTTACTCCCCTCTGTCCCCATCCCACCCACTCACTTCCCCCCAAAGTCAACCTCACTTGTTGTCCATGTCCATGGTTCTTCCATGCTAGTTCCTTGACTAAACTGCTCCTTTCTTTGCCTCCTCCTCCCATCTCCCCCTTCCACTCCCCTTCCCTCTCCTCTGCCCACTGAAGGTCTATTTATTGGATTCATGTATCTGGTTCTGTTTTGCTTGTTTGTTTGTTTTGCTTACTATTGTCCTGTTATGGGTGAGATCATATGGTATTTGTCTTTCACTGACTGGCTTATTTCACTAAACATAATACTTTCCAGTTCCATCCATGTTGTTGCAAAGGGTAGGAGTTACTTTTTAATTCTGTCATCCAACAAATATGATAAATTGGTTATAAAATTATGATTAGCTGGAATAATGTAGCTAGACTGTTCTCATGGAACTCAAAGATAAGAAAGACAATCAGAGGATGATAGTTAAAGATAGAACATTCAAGATATTAAAAGAGATGCTGAAAGTTGCCAGAGTGCTGTAACAATGCAAAAGTGTTAAAAGCTAATATAAATAGTATTTTGAACAAATTTTAATGATGTATTGCATGTAACAGTGAAATTAACTGGAAGCATTTGCATTGATAGGAAGGAAAAGAATACATAATATAATCACCACTATTTCACAAATTTGTGAGGGGTCCTGGGCAATTTCATAAGATTAAAAAAATAAATATTTAAATATTATATAATTATTTGTAAAATATTTAAATTTTTGTATTTAAAATATTTTATTTATTTTGCTATTACAGTTGTCCCAATTTCCCCTCTTTGTCCCCCCTCCACCCAGTACCCCATTCCCTCCAGCAATGCTCCCCTTAGTTCATGTCCATGAGTCATGCATATAAGTTCTTTGGCTTCTCTATTTCCTTTGTTCTTCTTAACATCCCCCTGTCTTTTCTGACCACCAATGTGTACTTTTTTTCCTTTTACATCCAGACAATTCACCATTTAATTACTGCCTCTGTCAGCTTCTCAAACCATATTAATACACAGTTTTCTTTTCATTATTCCAAAACACCTATGTTAACTTATTTGTTTAAAGAATTACTCTTTTAAGTAATATAAATTGCAATATTACCAAACACATGCAAAAATACATTTACACCCATACATATTTCTACACATATTTAAAGTACATACTGGATCTTAAAGAGTTAATACAAAAAAATTAAAATATGCCAATACCTTACAGAATTATTACATGTTAAACAATAGTGTTTTAGATATACTGTAACAAGATTAAGCAGTTTTTTTCTTCTTTAATATTTATTTTACTCTGGAATGCTATTTTTGTACAGTATTATCACAGTAAAATATTATCAAACTGATCTTTTAAAGAAAACATATTTAACCTGGCTGGTTGCACAGTGGATAAGGTGCTGGCCTGTGAGCCCAAAGGTTGCTGGTTCAATTCCCAGCCAGGGGATATAACCAGATTGCAAGCCAAGTCTCCAACCAGATCCATAGCTGCAGGCAGGTGAAAGGCAACCATACATTGATGTTTCTCTCCCTTTCTGCCTCTCTTCCTACATCTCTCTCTAAAGACAATAAATACAATTTTTTAAAAAAACAAAAGAAAACATATTTGAATAAATATTTTAAAAAAGATTTTATTATTTTTCAGAGACAGGGGAAGGGAGAGAGGCAGAGAGGGAAAGAGACATCAATGTATGGTTGCCTTTCACCTGCCTCCAGCTATGGGCCTGGCTGGAGACCTGGCTTGCAACCTGGTTATGTTGCCCTGGCTGGGAACCAGGCCAGTGACCTTTGGGTTTGCAGGCCGGCACCTTATCCACTGTGCCACCAGCCAGGGCCCAGATAATAGCATTTTTATAGCAATAAAATTTCTTTAAAAAGCTTCACAGGTACATAAACTCACACAGCAATTAGATGAAGAAAAATGCACCATTTTCATGAGTGACGTAAAAACAAAGAAGTCATATAGAATGAAGAATCATTACCTGGCAAAGAGAAAGAGGCAGGAATGAGAAAGTGAAGGATGGAGAACAGATGAGAGCTCTTTCTGATGGGTCCACAACAAGAATACTCCAATCAACAGGTGCATACATAGATGCATTCCCCAGCATTTCAACAGATTATTTACTCTTTGGTATTTGTCAATGGTGGAATATCTTACTCCTTTAAATTACCAGTATCATCTAGGAGTATTTTGCCAAATACAAACCAATGTTTGAGAAAAAAGTCAATAATTTCTAGGGTGCTTGTTGCAGAACATGGGAGAGTTATAAATGCCTGTTGTTGTTTTTTGGGTTCCAAGAGATAAACATTTAAGTCTAATATGCTGAAGACTATCAATAGTGTTTTTGGTTCACTTTACTGGCTCCTTTCCGCCACCCCTTCACCATATATTGTTGCTTAGAGACAATGAATGCTACTGGGAACTAGGTTTCTTCTTTCTAAACATCAGAGAGATTCATGAGAAGTCACTAGATTAATGTTGAAATGGGATGATGGGGTTAGACTAAATGATGAAAATGATGAGCTGAATGATTTAGCTCCTCAAAGTTCAAAGTTCATACATATGGTCAGTTGAACCATCATCTCAGACCACATCAATGATGAGAAATTGGCTCCCTGGTTTTATGTGGCCTCAAGTAGACAAAAGCAGAAGCAATACTGAACTGCTCGAGATCAGAATCAGGCAAGTGAATGATTTCATGCTTTTGCTAATGTTAAAGACATGGGATAAGCCCTGCCTAGAGCCATGAGACAGAAATGTACCACTCTATGTTTAAGAATTGATACAGGAAAGTTACCATTTTAGTTTGTTTAAGAGAATTATAGAACCTAATGTATATGCTCTCTTTCTCCATTCTATAACAGAAACGCACCATTTCCTGGCAAATCAGCACAAACTCTTAGATATCTTACTGATTAGGGTTTTGGTAATGTAATTCAATCTTCTAAAAAACCTTTGGTGTGATGAATTTAATTTGAGAATGAAAGACAGATACTAAAAGGAGAGCAGTTTTCATGACTAAGTGGCTGAAGTTCACTATTTACATATGATTCAGGGAGTGTCCGCTGTCATTCAGAGGCAATACATGTACACCTGTAATTGACCCTGTTGACAGTGGCCTACTTTTATGGTAAACCTGGCTGAATGTCCTATCTTTATATTGTTTTTTTACCTAGCCAAAATATCCCCATGTATTCATTTCCAGTTAATTTATTCAGAGTTAGCTTCTTTTGCTGATAGTCAAGCCCCAGATGGACACACAATAAAAATGTATTTATGTTCATATCCTACATATATTGTAGTTAAAAATCACAAATGAAACAAAAATAAAATCAACAATATTATTAGATATTATTTTGGAAATGTGGGCCTATGTAAGAAGAGTTGTTATAAAAAGGGGATAATTTGTGAAGAAAAATACATAATAGAAACCTATTCTAGTGTATAATATACATATGAATTTTTTCCACTCAGAAATATAAATGCCTACAAAAGTTGAAATAAAGCACAGTAATTATCAGTACAAAAACTCTACCAGGCTTCTAAAATCTGAAAGAAATGTGAGGTTTGAAATGGTTATATACTTAAGCAAAATGAACCAGCTTCTGTTTAGTGGCTTAGCTAAACCCACAGATATGGTGGGGGAAGATCTCTGTGCCAGCTTAGAGAGTCGTACAGTATCACACCTGACTCATCCTGCTTGATATCACTCAGTCCATCCTACACTCAAGGATAGGAGAATGAGGGTCTATCTATTGAAAGAGGAGTAGTAAGGTCACATTGCAGAAGAGCACGTGGAGTGGGAGATATTAATGTGGCTATCTATAGAATATACGAAGTGGTTATCTATACAATATGTAACTATAGACATATAGTGACTTTTTTTACTGCACTTGAAACCAAATTACCAATAACACTAACAATCAATGGGAATCAATTTCCTGGTTTTTAAGATATAATTATTACATTTACAGGTATACTATCAATGAAATACCTGTTTTTTCTACAGAACATGCATTTTAAATGTAATAATGTAGCCAACCTTTAGTAAAGTTAAATTTAGATATTCATGTCTAATTTATTCTGTGGCTTGAATGTCAGTGAGTGCCTTGCAAATATAATTTAATTGCAGTCCTACAGCAATACAGTGAATAGATATTAATATCCTGATTTTATAAATGAGAATACTAAGGTATTACATAGAGAGTAAAATGTATAATAAAGTTGTGAGTGAAAATGTCATGTCAGCACAAAGCAGACAAATCACAATAGTAGCCAACATTACCCCCTAACAAATTTTACACAAAATTGTGTGTGTGTGTGTGTGTGTGTGTGTGTGTGTAAAGTCTGCATAGAGAATGGAGATGGTTCTGTTTGTTCAACGAAACAGGGCTATAAAATTAGCTCACTAATTAATCTGAGTGAAAACTATAATCAGTAAAGTTTTTCTGTATTTTTTAGTAAACTTTTATTTTTAAAAGTTATACATTGATAGAAAAATTGTAAAGATAGTACTCTATATCCAGTTTTTCTTATAATTAACATAACAGTGTGGTACAGTTATCATGATGGACCAATATTGTGACATTGTAAATTAAAGCCTATACTCATATTTTCTTACACTTACCTAATGTTCATTTTTTTGCCCGGAGTCCATCTAAGGTACCACATTGTATTTAGCCATTCTGTCACCTTAGGCTCCCCTTTGCTGTGATAATTTCTCAAACTTCCCTTGTTCTTGTTTGCCTTGACAGTTTTGACAATTACTAGTCAGACTTTTGAAGCACATCTTTCACTTGGGATTTATCTGATGTTTCTCTCACGAATGAACTGGGTTTTTGAAAGGAAGGTCATAGTGGTAAAGTGCCATTTTCATCACATCATATCAAGGGTATTTACTGGAACATGACTTAAACTCTTGATCTTAACATTGATGACCTGGCTAAGGTAATGGATTCCCCACTATGGTGTTATTTTTGCTTTTACCTCTTCATACTGTTTTAAAGGAAATCAATACTTAGTAGCCCACAATTGAGGAATGAGAAACTATGATCCACCCCATTGAGGGTGAGGTTTCTAGCTATGTTATTTCAAATATTTTGGAATAGAAAAATTTTCTATTCCTTCTTATATGTATTCACTCAATCATTAATTTATATCAGTATGGACTCATGGATATTAATTTTATGCTCTGTATTATAATCCAATACAAGCTTTCAGTTGGTTTCTGTGCTCCTTTAGCATACCCTTATCTTGTGAAATATTCTGAGCACTTTTTGACTTGATGATACTATAAGACTCTGCAGATCAACTTGTACTATATTTCTTGCCTTGGTCTTAGAATCAGCAATTAATATAAAGAGTCCTGAACCCTTTTATTGGAGAATAGTATTGGAAGCTAAGAGGTGAATGGTAGGTCACTTTTTAAAAATGTTTTGAGCTATTTACTGATCACAAAGAAATGTAAAAAAAACACAGAATTCCTGTATACCATTCATAAGGTCTTGACCCAATAATAACATTAAAAACCATAGAATGGTAGTATAACCAAAAAATTATATTGTCAATACTATTTAATTATATAAAATATATGTTCTGTTTGAATTATTAAAGATTTTGTTTATGTTTACTTGAGCATAAGCTAAAATATGAATATGTATAGAATAATATTTTGGAACCTAGGGTAGATAAATCTTGGTCATCTATAAAATAAATAAAATAGCTTATTGTGATGTTCTAAGAAACTTAAAATGCTATTTAATGTGCCATTCTCTATGGAAGTTGATAGGCGTTATTTTTTCTGTTCTCTGTATCTGCTTGACTTCATAGCATACACAGATGCACACAATCTTCTTTGATTGTTGATTTAATTCATAAGTCTCATTAAATTTCCTTGCAATTCAGCAATATTTCCTGCTATTGGTGATATTGATTATCTTAAGGCTCTGATACATTTTATTGTTAATATCAAGGAGGAGTTGGAGATTATAAGAACCTTCTTTCCCAACATGTTCCTATGATTTTTTAAAATTAGTTTTCCTACCATTTGCCTATGTTTTTAAAATCCTTTTCCTAGAGAGACCATATAAATTTTAAAACTGTAAAAAGTACAAAACTGTGTCCTTATGTGTTCCATTTGCACCTACATTGTTAGCGTTACTTAGTTCTAATTTTCTACTTGGAGGAAAACTCTTCCTCCTCAAGTATATATCAGATTTGTGATGACATCCTTTGTGGAAATCCCCTCTGGGTCTAGATCCTCAGCTTGGTCTGAAGCTGATTGGATTAATTAATCATACAGTAACCACACAGAATATAAAAATTTTACATGAACTTTGACAGAGAACCAACTACAATGATAAAAGGATAGTAACTTTCTTTACCTTAACACTTTTACACAAACCAGTGGCATCCTATGTCTAAACTAATCAAGTCCTTTACATAAGTTATTTAGTGGAATAACTAAATATTAAAACTTAATATTAAAGTAATAAATAAATATTAATGTTTTTACTTTCTGAATTTATTCAAGGCTGGGGGATATACATTTTTTGTATGAAGTTAAATGCAACTGTTTTCAGGACAGTATGGTATTTGACAGACTTGAAATCAACTTTCATCACTACCTAGAATAATTGATTTAAAAATAGGTCATGATGAAGTTAGAAAAGATAATAGAATTCCCCTGTTTCCATTTAAATTAGATTTTAACTTAGAATTTCTTGTCTTCCTTAGCCATAACACTTAGAATGTGAAGCGCAGTCCTTGCCAAATAAATGAAGAGCAAAATCTAATGAGAAATCTAAAGCCTGTTTCCATCCCCAGCTGCAATATGTCATCATGTATTACAACCATGACTTATGAGTAAATAATAAGTGCTAGAGAATTAAATCATAATAGTTTGTTAACATATACAATATTCATTCCATAGACTTGAAAGCTTCTGAAATAAGTATTTTATTTAAAACTCTCTTTTCTTTTTTCTAACAAGTAGGGCAAACTAGAGTCTGCTGTGAAGGGAAATACTGATAATTGCAGACCTTATTATGAGTTACACAGTGAGTTCTACAGCAGATATAAACAAAGGTAAGAAATGATAGACAACAATGGAAAATAAGTAATATTCTCCTAAAGAGAGAGGTTTAACTGTGATCTGAAAGAAAAAAAAAGAAAACATGAAAATTAAAATGAAGAATTTGAGGGTAAATTTTTGACTAAAAAGCAAAAACAAACAGTTGCTTGCTTTATTTTTTTTAACGTCACTGTGATAGATCTCTACCAATTAGTTTTGTACTTTTATTGCCTCTGATCTATCCCTAAAGATAAGCAAAGCAAATAGCCTTCATTATTCAATAACATTCAGCTGGCCACCTAACACAGGAAAAAGAGCTACAAAGGGCAGAAAAGTTTTATGAATCAATTAAAACAACACCATTGACAAGATTCCTGACTTTCATACCACAACCAAGTAATTCTCTCTGTCTTTTGTTCTTATGCTCTTGTTTGTAAAATTTTATGTCATGCTCTGTGGAATTCTCACTAGAACAGAAACCTGAAGACACTCTCTGACATTGGGATTAAAGCAGGATTTTTCTTCTTTTTAAAGGTTTTCTCTTTGTCAGACTACTTTGAGTCTAATTTTCTGATGCTATTTATGTGTAATATAAACAATTCTTTCAACCATTAGTTATAATGTCTCCAAAAGAATTAAGAAACACTAACATTTTCTTTCTTAAAGATGAATACCAGCATATGGAAAAGCAGGTGGAATACAGTGGGATATTTTTTTTCCCTTGGCAGAGGAATATGTACATTTCAAAAACAGTTTGGAAGGTGTGGAAATTGTATATTTCTAAACATGAGCCTGAATTACTCAATTTCAACTACAGACAAAAGAATAACAAAGTAAAATCTCAGTAATAGAAAACTTTATATTTTCCTCCTAAGTACTACTTCCTGCTTTCATCTACATTTTATTTCTTCCTATAAAAACAGAATTTTCTCTCAATGTCTAACTTTCTGGTTATCCAGTGAAACACCAAAGCATTCCATGTCCTCTTCAAAATACTTAATCTGCAGTATAGTGCCACCAGTTTACAGTACAGTCCAAAAATCACATGGTTCCAATAAGAAAGCTCCAATTTGGCCAAAAATATAAAGGGAATTTTAGTATGCCTGAAAATATTTATAATCTCTTAATCAAAGCACAGAATATTACACACTCAGTCTACTCTAGCACCCTGACTTTTAGAGGAATATGGTAGTTCTCTAATTTTCCAAACACCATGTGGGTTTAATTTTTCCAAGTCATGGAATGTGCTCCCATGTCTTATGGATAAAGCCATGCCACCCATGGTTACAGGACGGAGGTGCCAAGTCCTGCATGAACATGTTTGGCTGGCACAATCGCTCCATGTAAAGCAGGTGATAGAAAAACCACTCCTTCCTCAGAATATGAACACATAGTTAGAATGAGTTGATCAAAATGTTATCCTTACTGGAAGAAAGAGCCAACCAAACTTTTAAGTGGTGCAGAGTAGGCATGAGTGATAACCTCAGCTTACCCAGAGGTGATGAAAAATATAACCAAATTAATCTAGAACTTTACAAAGTTATGAGTCTGGCCTATCTCCTATTGTGGCTTCTACTTTCATAACCATGGTTCTTTAAAAACAGTGTAAAGCAAAAGACATAATAAGTTAATTTATGCAAATCACTTAGAAGGATGTCTGGATTGTAGTCAACTTTTCATAAGTATTATCTGTAATTCCACAATTCTCTTTATTGCCAGAGCAACTTTTATAGACAGTAAATAGTACAGGTTTTCCTTTATTCAGGTTTAAATTCATGAAAAAGTGAGATTTTGTTCTCTCAAATACCCAAGTATTCAACATTTACAGAACATGAAAATAATATTTGTGGGTACTATCTCCAGAATGCCCACAATTATTGGAAGGAAAAACTAGATTAGGTATAACTCAGTCAAAATATCATTCAGTGAATCTGATTGTTTTAAAATACTAATTCCAACAGTGGAAGCCAGACACAGATAGTTAAAATATCCATTCTGGCAGTACAATGTGTTTGCTAAGGAGATGAACACATTATAAACCCATTTCCCTAATGCATACAAATTCCATTCCAAGCTAAATGTGTTCTTATGTATTCTGCTTTATTCACAAATATAAAGAGGACTTCTTGTTTAGGCAATGCATGGTTCTGTTGTACTTTCTTGTTTGTTTTTGCTTAAAAAAAAAGATTTTGTTTCATACTGCCAAAAGATAATATAAGCACAAATGCCTTCAAAAAAAAATATGACTTGAAAGACACTCTTTCATTTAGGAAAAAAGCCTTGAAAAAAAAACTATGTATAGAAATTGAGCAAGCAGCTAATGGATAAGTTAAGGATACTCGCTATTCTCAGAGAAGAGAATGGAGACCCAAGAGAGAGTCTTAGAAGCCACAGCAGATGGCCCTGGTAAGCCAGAGCTGGCCAATTAAGGCTGTGTTTGGAGCACTGTGCTTCCCCTGGAGGACAGAGACAAGAAAGAAAGGAGAAGGCTCTGAATTTAGTAACTGTTCAGATTGCAAAACCGTGAGAAGTATGTCCCTGGGAATGAGGTATTTTCATTTGGACTGTGACTTTTATTTTAGGCATTGTGATCAGCAGTCGGGGATTCTTGACTATGCTTAGTGTTATTTTAACATTTCAAAGAAGCATAAATGAAGCTCAGTTCCCTGCTGTTGTGTCTTTATTTAGTCCACAGTTACTCCCTTGGACACCTGTCTTTTTAGCAGCCCTGATACTAGGGGTCCTCAAGATGGTGAAGAAAAAAAAAAGGAAGGTGAATGAGCCTGTCACTAGACTTTTATGTTGCTTCTTAGAGAGTTGGATTGAACTGATCTTAGAAGAAAAAAAAAAAAAACAATTTTCAAATATCAATGGCTCCTCTAAGCTACCTGGGTGGTTTTACCTTCTTTTTAAAAGTAATTGTATATAGGGGGGGAAATCAACAGCCTAGTGGGAAATTGCATTAATTATCCTCTTCATATAATTACGGACAGATGCAAGTAGTCTGAGTTCATTTGAGTAGGGAAACAGAACTATTATGTAGATACCACCAAATAGCTGAAGTTGAAGCCCTGCTCAGGTACAATATCAGGAAAAAAAAAAAAAATAGATGTTTTTTTATTTCCCTGTATGAGACTAAAACCTCACTTAGTACCCTGACTTAAAGACTCTAAAGGCTCACTGAAATGTAAATTCATTTGGGAAAAAAAATGTTTCAAAGTGATAAGTTGATCCCATGGGGATAGTGATGATATTTGTTAACCATTTTTTTTTTTTTTTTTTTTTGAGTTATTGCACATTTGTCTGAATGCCATCCAGTTACCAGATGGAGATTGGGATGAGTGTCTTCTCTTCTAATTTACCTATCAATTTCAATGGAGTCCCTAGAAACCTCATTGCATTTACCTAGAGATGGAGCCTCCACACCAAGTCAACTGCACCTCAGAGAGGCTGTTCCTGAAAGAAAGGCCAGGAAAACCCCCCCCCCCCCACTCTGTGTCCTCCCTTTTTACTAGTTTTGCAAATACACTCTGCGCTCTACCAAGAAAATGCCACGTTCACATAATGCAGCCATTCTGAACATAAGTAAGCAGTTTTACAAGGCTGTGGTAGAAATTTTTGGAAGTAAAACTGCAGTTAGAAGGAAAGAATCCACAGCCTACATCTTGATGTACCTTTTTAATTGATGCTTTGACGAATCCTTGCTTTCTTAAACCCATTTCTCACTAAGCAAATGGAAATTTTAGAATCATTATCTCCACATGAGAGTGAAAATGAGGTTTTAAAATTAAATTGCTCTCAAACAGTTATATTTACTCTAAATGACTATGGTGTGACTGGGACAAAACATCAAGTAGGCATACAAAACAACAAACTTCTTCAGGTTTCAGGTTCTTAATTACTGTCTTAGGTGTTCAAAAAAAAGAATAATTCCAGTCTTCTAAAAAGGATTCATAAGTACTCTAAAGTGTTCATAGAATTTGAAAAGCAGATGGGGCAAAGGTGGAATCTATCACTTAACGGTAATGTGATGTTACAGAAATTATATAATATCATTAAGCCTCATCTATAAAAATGAGTGGTTTTGCAGATTAGATGATATAATTCATATAACAGAATGATTCTTTCGTAGAGTAGCATTGCAGATTAGATGACATACGGCAAGTACATTTCTGGGTACACAATAGACATCTAATCCTTTACACTTTACAACTTCACTCAGGTGCCATTGACTTGGTTTGTGATCCTGAATTACACAAATTATTTTGCATACATTATTCATCTGAAAATAATGGCTGTAATAATATATACCTATCCTCTGTAATCGGATTGCTTTAAGAATATAATAAGGTCACAGATGTGAAAGCTTTATGAAAATTGTAAGATAAATCTATAAATATTGAATGTAATTATGACTTGTCATAATCAAATGTTTGAGAGTTGGCTAAGTGAAAGATAATGCTGGAGCTGTGAATTAGAGACCACATTATGAAGGGTTTGCTAAGCCATACTTTTATATATATAGTTGGTGGACTGCATCAACATCAATTTTTTATTGTAATGGTGAGTTAGTTAGAGTTATACAGCATTTTTCCACTGGAGAAAAGTGGGTAAAGGGTATGCATTATTTCTTGCAACTGTGTGTGAGTCTAACAATTATCTCAAACTTTTAAAAATGGATATAGAAAAACATATGCTTTAAAAGAGATTAATAAGTAGCTTTTAATGGGTTTTATAAAGGTGACTGAAAAGATCAGATTGTTATTTTAGATTCTTTTGGAGGTAAATTAAAGAAGAGAAAAGAAACATAATGGAAATATGTGAAGGAAACCCTGAATTTCTGGGGAGTGTCAAGTGTTTTAAGTAAGAGATTGACATAAAGAAGGGAAATGATAGAATGAAGAGAAGATTTTTGTTTGAAACATGTGTAAGATGAGGATGGATAAGAATTCATAGTTTGTTAAACTTGATTATAAGGCAGAGGGAGCAGCAAAGAAAGATGACCCCATTCTCTCTTGAACAGACTGAGAGTGACTCCATTTACTCAAATGGACAGCAGTGAAGGACAAGAAGGACAAGGTCCTTGAGAGAAGGAAGAAGGTCAAGGTCAGTTGATTAGGAAGTACTGGCTTTAAATATTTGGAAAACAGAAAGGAATATTCATTAGTTAGATGGATATATACTTCTGTATTTCAGGACAGACGTTTAGTTAGTTTCATTGGTATAGTGCTTGGAGCTTTGGTAGTGGATGAACTTGCCCAAGAAGTGAGTGTGGAGTGATGGAGGAAGAAAGGAAGAGGCTCTAACACAGAATGATAAACTGTGTCCTCCCTTATGTGGGCAAGTTGTGAACAAATGTGTCCAGATAGAATTATAAAGTGTTTATGGTGCTACATCCCTTTAATTTTGATATTGAGAGGCCACAATGTCAAAAAAAAAAAAAAAAAAAGGTACTATATTAATCTTGAGTCTTTACCAATTAAATAAATAATTATATAACATAGTTGAAAGGATTACATATACACTTAAGATAATTTAAAGAATTGTTTCTGGAGAATGTTTGTTCTTAATGCTCTGATCTTCGTTCCTTTTTTCCAAAGATATTGCCTCTTTCTCTCATTTCAAAAAATTTATGTTCTACCACACAAGTCAACAAATGAAGCAAACTTTATTATGAAGTGTTGAATTCATAATGTGCTATATTTAATATTAATTGCTACTTTTTTCCTCAGAGTTTCTTTCTCATCATTAATTTTAATTTTCTATATAACTCACATTTTTCTGTATCATTACTTTGAAACCTGTTAACTTGTTTTCTGAAAACATCTTGGGTGTTAGTTTTTTTCTTTATATCTTTGCTTTGCTGTACATAATACTACTGTTGTTCACACAAATGAAATTTCTAAGAATTTATTTTTAGAGCAGTTTAAGGTCCACCCATAAATTAAACAGAAGGTGCAGACATTTCCATGCCTCCACCTGGTAAAACCCCTCCTTTGTAGACATCTCCACCATAGTGACACATTTATTACAACTGATGAAACTACACTAATATTATAACTCAAAATGCATTATTTACATTACAAGTGGTATGAGTATATTCTAGTATATCAAGCAAGAGCTCAGTAGGATACAAAGATAAAAGACACTGACTGATAGTTTTAGATGTGTGGCCTGAGCTAGGTACAAGATTACAGTCAGGCAGGAAAGTAAAGTCATACATTCTTTTTCTTTTTTAACAAAGATTTTATTCATTATATTTAGAGAGAAGGGCAGGGAGGGAGGAAGAAAGGGAGAGAAGCATCAATATATGGTTTCCTTTCATTTGCCTCCAACTCAGGACCTGGCTTGAAACCTGAGCATGTGCCTTAACTGGGGAATTGAACCAGGGACCTTTGGGTTCACAGGCCAGTGCCTATCCACTGAGCCACCAGCCAGGGCTATATTCTTGTTCATATATTTGTTTATTCACCAGGCTACTACCATATCCCAACAGCAATGCTTTCTATTGCGTATAAAGTAAAAAACAACTGATGAAGTCCCTGGATCCATGGAACTCAAATTTAGTGAAGGAAGATAAGTAATACACAAATACATAATGTAACGGTTAATTGATGACACATGATGAGGAGAGAAAAATAGAATAAGAGAGACAAATGGTTCTCGGGACCAAGTAGGTAGAGGTACTACCTTCTATGAGTAATCTCAGAAGATCTTTAGTATGAGTTTACTAGAGCACAGCACAAAAGTAACACTTGAGCATCTCCGATAGAAAGAGCCACTGTCAGTGGCAGGAATCCACAAGAATAATAAAAGATAAACAAATTACCTTATGCATATAATCCAAAAGATAAAAATAAATCTGTTTTAGAGGCAAAAGTTTTTACTTCAAGACAGTAATGTGAAAATTTCTCCATTGGGTCCTTATAAATAAAATACCAAGTGGTATTGTGGAAAAATGTGTTTCTGTAAGTCTATTTTAAAACAGATGTTTCTTGCAACACATCTCATTGTAAGACAATGGCACAACAATTTTTTTAATGTCTATTAGGAGCAATATGGTTCAAATACATAATTTGTGTTATGTTAGCTTGATCCAAGGTGAAATATACAAATATGGAGAACTTTATAGACACCAATCATTACCAATAATCATGACACTAGCAACACTTCTGAATGCATTACTTCAATGAGAAAGGTAGAGGAAAGAATGTGACCATTTTCTCATTCTAGACGGCATCTCCACCCAATGGAGTATTCTGGAGAGAATGTCTAAATAAGCAGTCAATGTCTAAATAGCTGAGATTAGTCCAGAAAATTTTCTTTTTTTAAAAAAAGCAATATAACTTTTACCCTTACAATGGAAAAAAGTAAATTATAATTTCATTCCAATCAAAAGGAGCACTGTTCTTGTCTTTGCTGTGATGCTAGTTTGTATTTTGTAATTTCTTAAGAAAGCTTGGATTTCCATTAGTGAGTGAAAAATATTGCAGCTGACACTAGGAAAATATCTGAAGTGAACTTCCTCTGATGTGGCTAAACTAATCTCATACTATAATTATCCTTTGGCCTAAAATACTGTAAGTTGTTAACATTTTCACCAAAGAACTTTGTCAAACAAATTGGTGCTAAGAATTAAATATTATTATTCTTGTCATTCTAATTGAATATACCAACACACACACACAGTCCCTAATAGGGCAGTGGTCTGTGAGACACAGCCTTGTATTCAGGAATGCAAATGGAAGTTATTTCTTGAAATTATATGGTTAATGGAAAGATCACTGAGAAGTGTACAAAATCAGGCTGAACTGGACTAAATAAAGCCCAGGTCTTGCTCCTTGAAAACTGTGTAAACTTAGGCATGTATGACTCATTTTCTCCAAAGTCATCTCTTTATTTGTTAAATAAGATTAATGATATTTTTCTCTTAGGATAAATGTGGGAATAAATCTAATGTAAATCTCCTGGCCCATATAGGCAAAATATGCTGGTTTACTCTCTCCCAACTAATTTGGTTCAAGTCACATTAATTAGCATTAGTCCGATAACGCAACTAAAAAAGTACTTTGCACAAGAAATTAAAATTCAGATAATTTTGCTCTTTATAGCCTAAAACTTACGTTATTTCTGCATTTTAAATTTCTGAAAACACTGTGATTTTTATAAATATACTTAACATGAACTGTTTCTTTTTTTAAACCTTTGTTGAATATATGATGCATTTTAAAACAAATTAGAACAGGCATCTTAAAGGAAAACTGTACTTAAAATTCAGGATAATCTCCACAGTAGTAGTCTAATTACTTTATATATATAATTTCATATTATAATTATGAATTGCATATTAGATTTATATGAGACAGGGCTTCCCAACTTCCCATTCCTCTATCTTATTCTTGTTTTGAGTTTCCATGTATCTTTGAAGCATTTTTTAAATTAAACTTTTAATTACTAAATGCTGTTAATTAATCAAAAATCAAGTGTCACCTGGCTGGTGTGGTTCAGTTGATTGGCACTGGCCTGCAAACCCAAAGGTTGCTAGTTTGATTCCCCAGTCAGGACACATAACCGGGTTGCAAGCCAGGTCTCCAGCCAGGTCCTTAGCTGGAGGCAGGTGAAAAGCAATCATACATTGATGCTTCTCTCCCTCTCTTCCTCCCTCCCTGACCTTCTATCTGAAAATAATAAATGTTAAAAAAATCAACAGTGTCAGAGTTGGCCCAATCATCTGAGGCAGGGGGACCTATCTTTCTTGCAGGAAATATAAATTTTCTGCTTTATCAGGTCATAACTTCCAATATTGTGTCCTTCTGTGATGGTGGTGAGGATAGAACCCCTCAGGTTGACCTGTCTGAAACACAGTGGTTAAAACTGTTCATATCTGAGGGCTGGAAAAAGTGTCCATGTGGTCAGAAGTCCTTGCCATAACATCCATCACCTTTATTTTTCAAAAATAAATTTTGTTTTGCTTTGCTTTGTTTTTACAATCTCTGCCTAATGCCTTAATCTCTCTAACTTGGTTTCAAACATGGGAAGAAACAAAAGGAACATGTTTGTATAACAGTGAGAAGAAATAGTATATGTAAACATCACAAGCCAAAAGGAAACACAATGAATTTACACAGCTGAAAGACGGCCACTGTGTCTGAAGAAGTAATTAAGTGGTGCAAGATGAATATAGTGAAGCACACTGGGGAACCACTGTGAAGGGATTTGGGACCACAAGATGGATTTTATAATATATTCCAAGTAAAAAATGCAAATTACTACAGTTTTTAAGTAAGGGAATGGTATATTGTAATTTACATTAGAAGTATAAATGGATTAGACAGTGGAAGAGAGTGGATGCTGATATAGCAGGTTGGAGGTCCCAATTATGACTTTTAAAATTACATATTTATTTATTTATATTTAAAGAGAGGAGGAAAGAGGGAGAAAGAAATTAAGGGAAAGATTGATGTGAGAAATATCAATCAGTTGCCACTCCTATGCACCCCAACTAGAAACCAAACTCACAACCCTGGCATGTGACCTGACCAGGAATTGAACAGGAATTGAACAGTTTGTGCGACAACACCCAACCAACTGGGGCACACTGGTCAGGGCCCAATTATGATTTTTCAGGGAACAAAAATTAAAAATTTAGACCAGGGTGATGATAATAGGGAGACATTGATTCTATGACTTAGATAGAAAGAATTGTATCTAGGATTCTAGATATTATAGATTAGTTGAAGGTGGTGTATTAAGTAATATGTTCTTGAGGTGTTTTCATTAAAGTAGCTATTTCATCTGCCTTCTGAGATATCCAAATATCCCTAACTGAAGAATAATATTCTCCTGCTATATTGTACACATCTCTTAAGTATAGGGCATTAGAATAGGTCCTTAGTGTGCCGGACCATTAAGTGACTTAGCTAACTTCACCCATCCAATTAGAATGAGAAGTGTGCTACAGCCTGAATTCTTGGTTGCCAATCTTATGTCCTTGTAGCATATCCCACTATATAAAGCACATCTTTGGTCATATCTATTTTTTCCTCAAAAAAAAATTAAAAACTTGGCATTTGCTTACCAGTTGGAATCAAACCTGTTTAATGGATAATGTTAGCCTTTATTTGATCTCTTTACCTTTCCACTTTGCACTTAATAGTTATGACTTCACCATAATTTAATAATTAATAATTATTTGAACTTGACTGAACTATCTACTGGGACCTCTCAATTATGCTGTTCAACTTAGAGAGCTTTCTGCATATATATATATATATATATATATATATATATATATGCAGAAAAGCTGCATACATTTGAAAGATGATGTACAAAATTACATCATCTTTCAAAGTTCAATTTCCAAGGTATATAATGGATTCACTAGAATTTAGCATCTTTTTACTTATAAAATAATAGTTCATGACACACACACACACACACATATATATATATATATATATATATATATATATATATAATTTCTTTGTAAAATATGTAGTCCACTTATTATGTCTATTCCTTTCCATGAATTTTATGAAACTACCTAATAGGAAGAAGTCTCTTCTTCCTAAGTTCAACAGCATTTTCCTTTGTTCACTCCAAGAGAACGTTCTTCTCAAATAAAAGTTTAGTTGTTGATGGTTTTTAATGGCCCCACCTTATTTCCATTATTAGACTGGATGAATACTAACATATTTATCATTAATCTTTTCTGTACATGTTATGTGTCCTAGAAATTGCCTAAATGTTATTAATCAAGTAGAAATATGAATTAATCCTTGAAATATCCACATAGTTGTGTTAATGGGAAGCAGAAATTTTTTAAATTTTATGAAAAATATTTTTTTTAATATTGAGGAGACAGGAATTCTGTCATATTATAGTGAAAGAGGTTACTTAGTCATCATTAAATTAACTCACTCTTTTACATTTAACAGGATTTTTTTCCTTGTTTGTTCTCTCCCTTTTTCAAGGCAATGAATTCCTTGCTGCAGTTATTTCACATGGTAATGAAGCACAAAGTCTGTGAGTTGTTTGGGATCTGAAGAGAGGAAAATGACTTGTCCAGCCAATCCTGAATACTAATTCAGTGGTACAATGATTGGGTAACTTCATATTAATCATCAGGTTTATCAATTCCATAACATATCACAAGCAATAAGTTAATTTTTAATAACATAAAAAGGCCCTCACTAAGGAAGCAGATAAGAAGTATTTTGCAAAATCTTATCACAATATTAACTGGCAATGATTATGTGGTGACAGTATTAACAATTGTATATTCTAATATAATAGAATATTATGTAATTAATACTTACATATGTATTAATTACAAATACTATATAATTAATGTTTTTAAATATTAGTATAAAGGAGTATCCCTTTGTGTCAAAATATAACTGAAATTTAGCATAAAAAAAACACAAAAAACCTCATAATTAACACATCGCACATGTTCTAGCTGAAATATGTATTTAAGTGTCAATAGCAAATATCGACTAAAGAAGAGTGTGATGGTAGGTGAAAGTTTTCATATGTGTAAATTTATCAACTTGACAGGTAATGATTTTACATAGTAATGAATACGAAGTAAGGTTTTGTGATTTTGATATGAAATTGTTTTGACTGTGATATTGGGTAATAAATAAGGAAATGCTTTGAAGGGATGAAATGATAGCTAATAAAAATCAAGTAGTATCTTAAAAGTCAAAATTTCTGAACTAGAAAACATACTTGCACAGATGAATATTAAAAGTAGTTTGTCCTACTTTATAAATAAGAATAAAGTAATTTAAAGAGATATGTCAGTAGTATCTTTTCATGGAGAATCTTAAATTATTTTATAGAAATTATTGTATTTACTTCTGTGTTAGAACTATGATAATAAGGATACATATTATTTAATTCTCAAACAGTTTATTTTAAATTCATGAAAAAGGAGGTCAATGCTACAGGATTAAAGTATGTTTGTCCAATGAGCTAGTCTGATAATGTGTAAAAGC
The DNA here is from genome assembly GCA_004026585.1 of Noctilio leporinus. NCBI lineage: Eukaryota > Metazoa > Chordata > Mammalia > Chiroptera > Noctilionidae > Noctilio > Noctilio leporinus. Next base: position 506,120 of record PVIW01000064.1, read on the forward strand.
ACTGGACATAGTTGGCCCCAAGAAATTGTTCAGGGCCTGATTCTTTAACAATATTAAGCAGTGACCTAGGACAAAATTACATCATCTTTCAAAGTTCAATTTCCAAGGTATATAATGGATTCACTAGAATTTAGCATCTCTTTACTTATAAAATAATAGTTCATGACACATCATGATTAAATATGTTAACTAAGTACTCAATCTTTAAGCATATATTTAAAATCTCTTCCCATGTACCCACCTCAAATATTTCACAACTTAAAAATGTAAACATGTAATTACATTACATGTGTAACAATAAAGTAAGTACAGCGTGTATGAGGGTGAAGAAACTATAAGTGACTTTCATGGAACAGCAGAGAAGGTGCCCTAGAGGATGCCATTTCTAAAAGGATACCACCAGAACACAAAGGAAATCATCAAATGAAGGGAGGGGAGCACTCCAGCACCAGGAAGGCCAGATTTGCTACGCATACATGTGAAGTGCATACTCATAATTGGAGCCATTCACTTGCATTCCTCTAGGTGTATTATAAGTAGGAATAATTCACCCAGCTTTTCAGCATCCTGGAATAAGCACTGATGTGATTCCAGTGGAACCTGAAATGTGGGTGCATCAATGCAATGGACTTCCTGGTAGCCATTTGGTGGTGGCAATTCATCACGTTTCCTTGCCCAGGGAATGCTCTGGCAACCAGTATTTATCAACGTTATGTATGCACACAGCAGACAATACTGCCTTGGTGCCTTCTGTTTCTCTACTTCCCTAAAGGCCAATTTCCTGTTTGCATTTATAAATGATTCAAGTACCTAACTGTAACCACCCCTTCCCTGATTTACATTATCCATTTGTTTAATTACTCTTCGGCATACCGAACTTAAACATGCATCTGCCTCTGAGCGGTTCTATCCATTAACCAAATGGTTTGTATCATCACTTTTTTCCAGTCTCTGCTCAGCTGTTACCCTAGCTACATCCTCCTCCTGAGTAAACATATATAAAATACCTCCTCTTCATTGATCATTCTCTAGATCATTTTCTAGATAGATAGATAGAGCTATATAGACATAGCTATAGTATATACATTCATAGTAATTGTCATTAATTCATATCAATGAACATCATATATGAGGCCTATCCAGAAACTATCTAGCCATGTACTATGAAAAAGAGACACTTACTGAAAATACAAGATACAAGAATCATTGTACATAGCTCAATGATGCCTCAGTCCTGTTCAAAGTGGGCACGTTGGGACCTCACACAACGTGTTGCAAGTTCTCCCAGCAACATTGATAGTGGTTTCAATCAAGTCATTAGCAACTGCAGCATGATGTTCATTCTGCTCTGGTAGCAGAAGCTACAGAATGAATTTTGCCATGACACATTTCATGCTAAGATCCTGCATCGAAATCTCAGACACAGTAGTTTTTGGAATCCCCAAATCAGCTTCTAGCTCTCACACTGTCAGTCGCTAATCTTTGATGATGGCAGCCTGTACATGTCCAACACTCTCAGGTGTTCTGCTTGTTGCAGGCCTGCGAGAATGTGGATCTTTTGCAACAGATTCTTGCCCATCTTTGAAGTGTTTGTGCCACATTTTTATTTGTGCTGACTCATTGTATCATCTGCAAAACAATCTGAATCATTTGAATAGTTTCCACAGAAGGATGTTTCTGCTTAACCCAAAATTTGATGCAGGTTTGCTGCTTTACTATGTCAGTCATTTCGAATGTGACAGCCACACAGTACACAGGGTCACTCAATGGCATCTACCACTCCACTGACTAGCACAATGAAGTCATCATTGTTCACACATGCGCATTCCAGTCCACTCTCCTTGGCTGCCAGGTTACATCAATATTGTATGAACCATTCTCATTATATTTAAAAATGTCTGTATTTTTTCTGGACAGACCCCATATGTACTTTTCTGTATTCTATCCATGTGCGGGTGTGTTTCTCCACTCTCATCTTACTCACTAGAATTATTGATATGCTCATTTTTACATTCTATGGGAAGGAATTATTAGAAAACTGCACATTTTTATTAACAGCTTAAAATTGTGCATTCAATAATATGTTACAAGGGCATTTCTTAGCAGAAAATAAGATCTAAATATATCGTGAAAGTGAGATTGGTGATAATCCCTCTTCCGAAATTTTCCATTCACCGATTTTCATTATGGGTACTTCATGGAAAATATTTCAAACCAAATGTGGGGTTTTAACTGCTATGACTACATTTGGAATCCTATGGAGAATATTACAAAAGTGGAGAACCCTCTGCAAGTGTTTGGAAGAAGGAATCTGGTAAGATGATTCAAACAGAAGCTCTCAAACTTTTTCATCTCAGTACTACTGCAGGCTTATGACAATTACTGTGGCCCCAAAGATTCTCAGTTCATGAGGTTCATAGTCAGTGGTGTACTGGCACAAGCTATTTCTGACCCAAAAGAGCCAATTATTGGGTGCTTCTCAAATTTGCATTTTGTTATGTGACTTGGTAGCTTGAAATCAGCCATGGTGGGAGTTTTCACCTAATGTCAACTGAATTGGAAATTTTAAAAAATGGGATTTTTTAAAAGAGCCAGTTTACAAATCTGTTAGTCATTGTGGTTTTCTGTATTTATATACTAGAAATTAAATAGGAATTTTAAGGCGCAAGAATGTTATAAATTCACAAGAGAAAGAAAAATGTAAATAACTTCATAGTATTATGATTTTACTATGGAAATTGCTTTAATCATGTGGACCCTAAAACATTTTCAGGGGCTCCCTATAATCCCTAACTGATATGTTTGGGACAACTGTTCAACATCACAGTAGCTAGAATCTGATGCTATCTCAACCATCAAACCTGTAGCCTGTGCATAAAGAAGGGAAAGTGTATAAACATAAGCTAAAATATATCCTTATTTCTTGAAACTTAATAGCCAATGGAGCTAGCTTGTATGACTTTTTAATCTGAATATAAAAATGCTGAGGTATCCTGCTTCCAACTTAGTAAGAAATTGATCATTTCATTTTTTTTTAAAGATTTTATTATTTTTAGAGAGAGGGGAAGGGAGAGAGGCAGAGAGAGAGAAAGGCATCAATGTATGGTTGTCTTTCACTTGCCTCCAGTTACGAACCTGGCTGGAGACCTGGCTTGCAACCTGGTTTTGTGCCCTGACTAGGAATCAAACAAGCAACCTTTGGGTTTGTAGGCTGGCACCTTAACCACTGTGCCACCAGCCAGGGTTCTTATTTCTTAGACAAGTTAGAAAACACATATCAGAAATGCACCTTAATCTTCAGTGATATTCATGTTGTAACAGCAAAGACCAGTAGTTATAGTACTAGCATTGCTCAGATCACTAAAGATCAAGAAAGTATTTGAACTGAAGGATGCTTTTGTGGCAAAATATGATATACCTCTGGGCAACAAGGATTAGTCAAAAAGTATGGTTGGGATAAAGGCACAAGTCATCAAAACACAGTCCTATGGAAAGGCAAAAGATACTTGGATGCACATTATTTTATAAACTGTTGAAGTTTTTAATATAATAAGTAGGCAAATGCTGGACATGGGTGAAGTTAATTTTAGTCAATAGAAGATTTTATTAGTATTAATGAAATGGCTTGCCTAAGATTTACCACTGCAAACCTTTCCAGCCATATTCATCACACCACGTCCTATTGCTATGTAATAGTTTATCACCAACGTAGCCTCTTCAAACAACACCTGCTTCCATCTCCCAGTTAGCTTAGCTGGATCCTCGGCTCAGCCTCTCCCACCCTACCTTTTCATCTGGGGGTTCAGCTAAATATGCTTTGACTGCTATTGGCAGAACTCATGTGTTTATGTCTTCATGATGGAAGATTTAGATTCTGGCTGGTTGACAACCACATTTCTCAGTGACTGTTTGCAGTTTCTAGAAGCCAGCTGAAGTTACATCCCACGTGGGCTTCCTCAACATGACTATTTCACCTCATCAAGCCAAGAAAGACAACCTCTACAGAAAATCTGCCAGCAAAAAGGAGTCTCATCTAACATAATTAAAGGAGTGGCATTCCACCACTTTAGAAATACAACATCACTAGTGAAAGTGGCATCCTTCACCATATTCTACTGGTAAGAAACAAGTCACAGGTCCTCGCTATGCCAGAGGGAATGAGATTATCAAATAAAACAATTAGTGGAAGTGGGGACCACTGGAGCCACCTCATTGGTTTATCTGTCTTTCTATCACATTAATACTCAGAGAAACTAACAATATTTGTAAAAATACTGGGAAAAACTAATGAAAATGTGTAGTTTTTCAGATGGCATTGGCACACACAAAAAATGGTATACTCAATACTCAAGTATGATAAGAAAAATAGTAAAAATTATTCAGAAATATTAAAAGATAGATTTCATAAAACATTTTTTTTATTTCATAAAATATTTAAATAAGAAATTGAAGCATGCTTCTATTCACCTGAAATTTCTCCATAAGGTTGTGTTTTTTTTTTTTAATTGAAATGCTCACAAGAATTTCTGAGCAAGATTTTTAATGATGATCTATTCCAATTCTTGAAAGTTACCATCAGTGAGAATCTTTGCTCAAACAGAAAGGTGATAAAATAATTAATACCCTTTTCATAACCATTGAAAATTTTAGATCATCAAAAATTATTTTTAAAGAATCTAACAGTTCTGCCTCTTCTTTCATGAGACAAATAATGTCAAAAGTTCTTGTGATAATGCAAATGGATGTCAACTTCAGTGGAAATTTTCTATCAAATATATCAAACCATCAATAAATTCCCCAGTTTCCAGCTATGTGTCTATTATTACAAAGCCACCCAGAAGCTGGCTTCCTGCCACTGTGGTGACACATCCCACACTGAATGGATAGAAGTTATGTATCCATCATACTGATATATGGGGAGATAGCCATTTGTATCAAACTCTGAACTTCACTCATCACAAGCCCCTGACTCAGTTTCTTTGGGATGATTGCTTGCACAGTTTGGGTAACTAAAATGAAACTGATATATTATCCCCATAGACCCCTTTTCCACCAAGGAGTGTTTTATAGTTTACTGCAAAAGAAAAAAATAGCCTCTAACAAATGAAACTCTTTCCTGGCTATCTTTAGCCTATGATATTTGAGAAGCGGGTGCTGACTTTTCCTTCATAAGAAGACCTCAAGGGATGCCATAAGATCTTAAATTATTTGAGCCATACTCTGAGTGTGTCTGATGAAGAAGGTCAACCTAAAATGGCTGGGTTAGTGCCTACGGCCAACCCAAGACAACAGGCCTCCCCAGATTAGGCCAAAAACAGAAGGGATCTGTATCTCTGAGCATAATTCACACTTGTGAGCAGCCAATGGGCAGCTCTATTCCAGCAAAATTCAAATACCTTGTAAACAAGTAAACCAACAGCTTAAAAATGATTTTCAAAATTATTTCTACATAACCACAATAGATATGATATAAAATACTTGTTTCAGTACTTGTTCTGTACTGAACCCAGAGCTTTATATGGAGAATCTATTTTTCTCTCTTTCATACATACACACACACACACACACACACACACACACACAACTGAGGTTGGGACAGTTACATAATTTGCTCAAGAGTATACAATAAAAAGTGATAAGTATGCCACTTTATATTTTGACTTAGTGTCATTTTCTTGAAGAACAAATGACTAAAGTTAGTGTGGCTCCTCTCTGTATTTTGTCTTATTTGTAGAGAGAGCATTAAAAGTTAGCTATGTAACAAATATATATGTATATAATTTCTATACCAATTTGCATTAAATAACTTTGTAAAGGACTTTGATCTCTAAAGGTCATGTTTACAGAGTCTGATGTAGATTCAGTTGTGATGCAAATGTCACAAATCCTGTTTCCAAACTAGCATATAAAAAAGCAAAATAGAGTGAAATTTAAGTTTGAGAAGCTCCTGTATTTTATTTGTTGTCAGGCAAACTAGAACTGAAACCCTTTGACAATCAAGCTTATGTCGTATCTGTCTGTATCTCCATCACATGCTTTACTTAAGCAACTGTACGATGTCAATGCCACACTCTACGTCTGGTACTGAACATATCTCAAACTTTCAAAACTATTAATGACCTTATTACCATGACATAATCCATTACATAATTGTCCCACACTAAACACTTCCCTTTTAATAAGATCATGGGATATTTTCCAATCCATTACTCATAATAATACTTACTATATTCAGATTAGGTTGTTATTTATAGTTGTTTGTTCTATATTGTATTTCTTGGAGCTGATGAACTGCCTGTTAAAAGCTATTATTCAGGGTTAAAATATATGAATTTTTTATAGCTCATTATATTGCCAAATTGTTTTCTTTTTTAATTGGGACACTTGATACAGTCCCAATAGCAATAAATAAATACTGAATTTTTACCACCTCTTCCAGCTGTGGGTATTAATCTATGCTAATTTGATAGATGAAAAATAGTACCTCTTAAATTATTTGATTGCCTGTATCACTACTTTCTTAAGTAATATTTATAGTAGCTCATTTTTATTATAAATTCAATATACTTTAATGAGGGAAAATTTAAATACAAAATTTCAGTAGATATAATTAAGCATCCCATGACCCTATTAACTCTGAAGTTACTACTATTAATATTTTTGTGTGGATCCTTACCTTTAACTCATCAACTATATCTCTATATAAAATAATTCTGTAATTATATCTGTGGCTACATCTGTACCTATATTTAGCTATATAGATTATAGACACATTTTAAAATATATCAGAACCACATTTATATATATTTACATAAATATTTACATAAATATAGAGAGACATGCATAGTTTCTCTAAAGTTTTTTTCTGTGAAATGCATGCATAGCTGCTTGGCATTTCTGTGAAAGTGAACAGAGTATTTGAACAGACTGGCTTTCCTAAACATTCCAGTAGCATGTGCTAGACACTTGTAAATAATTTAACAGTAGGTAGAATAGTCCCCACAGGCCCACAAACAGGCTTGCGTATTCTCTCTTCTCTTCTTTCTTCCTCTCTCTCTCTCTCTCTCTCTCTCTCTCTCTCTCTCTCTCTCTCTCTCTCTCCTTACATATAGAGAGAGGGAGAGGGAAAGAGAAGTGGATATAGATATAGTAGCTATTAAAAAGAAGATATACTATAAGTTGCAAGGTTTTAACCTTTACATTATTGAAGTATTCTATGGAATGGTTAAAATATAATAGGATATGGCATACCATGACATATATGATTATGCCTTGAACCTTTCTGGGAGGATAGGTAATAGTGAATATCTCCAGGAAGTTGGGCAAAAGAAGTAAGGATTTTTACATATTGTATTTACAGCACTCATGAGGATACAGGCTATATTACTTTTTCTTTGAGATTCACATTGGTTTTATCGTACTATTTGGTTCATCACATGCTATTATAATTGGTCCATAATGGCCTATGTTATTATTATTTATTTTGATATATACTAAAGGTAGAGCCCCGAATACTTTAAAAAAGTTATCCAAAAATAACATCTGCTGATATGCTTTTCCCTGAGTGAATAACCTGCCAAACTCAACAGCCAGGAAGTAGACCACCATTCTTTTGAATTTATTGTTACATGTGTCACTGATTTTGTGCCAATATGGTTTGTTCACAAAGAAATTATTTGCGTTTCTTGCTTCTGAACAATTGCTGGGGCAGCAGAAGATAAGAGCCAGGTCCTGACCTCTGTCAGGCTAGGGAGTCAAATCTTTGAGGGCATCAGCTTTCCCACACTTTAGATTTGCCAAATCTATAATAAACTTCCTTTCTATATAACAACATTTGGCTCATGCATTTCTTTTGGCCAGCTTCTGCAGGCAGGTGAGCTTAAAAGGAATGGGAAACAAATGAGCATTTTAATAACTTTCATTTTTATTAACAAACAACGCCCTTATGATCAGATAGATCTTTGCTTCCTGAGAAGCATGGACACAAGTTTTTCTTAGGTTTATGCTGGGAATGTAATCACTATTTCTTCAGTTACATAAATGTTTCCCCTTGTAAGGTAATGTTAAAATCTTCTCCAGAGTGATTTCATGAGATTTTATGTCTGTTATCAATGTTAAGAGATACTAATATATGTATGAGCCAATACTTGGTAATGTAAAACATATATGCATTTTGAATTTCCTTGATTTCTTAAAAAGATTGTATTCATTACTTTTAGAGAGACTGGCAGGGAAAGGGAGCGAAACATCAGTGTATGGTTGCCTTTCACCTGCCTCCAGCTACAGAGCTGGCTGGAGACCTGGCTTGCAACCTGGTTATGTGCCCTGGCTGGGAATCAAACCAGTGACCCTTAGGTTCACAGGCTGGTGAGAATTCCTACTTTCAACACTTCTCACAGCCTAAATCTATCCTCTTCCATCTGAATGACATAGTCAGGTCATTCCTAACAACTGTGGGCCTATCTGTTGAAATACATACTCCTTCCTAACTGGCTTGATTTCAATGAGCAAAGCTTTCTAAGCTCTGCATGGGAGCCCCTTAGCTCTCGGCAGGGGCTTCCAAGGAGATGAAGCTCTGCGGTGCCCTTTCTCCAGAGCCATATGCTTAAGCTGCCCCGCACTTTGAGTAAACAAGAGCTTATGAATGTGCTGTTTTAAGGCTGGTGAAGAGGTCACAATTAGGAGGAAACCAAAGGACTAGGAAAGCATTGACCAACAGACTTGCTTTGGATCATTAATGTGACTGCTTTTCTTCTCCGTAATGATTATTTTTAAGTAATGATTTAAAAAAAAATGTTCTTGACAGTATATCATGTATTTTGAGACTAAATACCATTTGTGATTGACACTTTCTATTTGGCTTAATAAAGGTAAACGTTACTCATAGGAAAATTATTATAAGTTGAAGTTCTTCTATTTGAAGAAGAAACCTAAAGTTGAAATACTAAAAGTGAAGAAGATACCCTTTAGCTGCTGAATTTCAGAGTAAATCACTGTTCTTCTTTTCCTCATTGCAGTTTCCCCAGTATGACTAACTTCAGGGGAAATGTTCTTACTAACTTAAAAGTTATATTTTTCTTATTTCTTAAATTCTTTGGAGGGAATAGGTGTCATTTATTCAATATAACGAAATAAATATGTATGCATTAAATATATACATTCTATATTTATATGCATGATTTTTTCATATACAAAAATATGTATATTTTTGCATAATACATATGCTTGTATATGTATATAGGTGTATGTATGACTGGATATGTGCAGATTTATATATTTGTACATATATGCAATTAGCTATGCTGTTTTCAAGGGCAGATTTCCCTTTCTCTCCCAAGGAGCATGAATATCCTTAAGTGGTCAGAAATCTATATTTCCTTTGAATATTTTTCAGAACTATATAAAAATGCCTTATTTTAACATACTATGCCAAGAAACTCTTTCTCATAAGAATCATCTTGTCCCCAGCCAGGGCACATAACCAGGTTGCAAGCCAGGTCTCCAGCCAGGTCTGTAGCTGGAGGCAGGTGAAAGGCAACCATACATGGATGTCTCTCTCCCTCTCTGCTTCTCTCCCTACCCCTCTCTCTAAAAATAATAAATAAAACCTTTAAAATTAAAAAAAAATCATCTTGTATTTTATAAAGGTTATTCTACCCTAATTGTTTTGAATAGTTAGTCTTAGCCAATCAGTATGAAATTTTATTAAAATTAATGTTATTTATAATTGCAATCCCACCCCATAATTCTAAACCCCTTCCTCTGTTCTTTTTTCCATAGCAATTACTACTTTGTAATTACATATAAAATATATATTCTATATACTTTTCTTAATTACCCATACACACAGTTTATTTTTAGCCTCCTTTCACTAAAAATTACAGGCTAAAAAAAGGCAGGATATTTTTGTTCTGTGTACTGATGTATCTCAAATACTAGGACAGTGCTCAATAAATATTGGTTAAATTATTGACATCATTCTTCTCTCTGAAAATGTAGGATGAACAGAATATGCAGAATTTCAAACAGGGTTTGAAACTCTGTATCAATTTAGTTGTATGATGTGGATTAAAAATTATATAATCTCTCCCATACCTAGTTTCTGTACAAATAAAATAGGTATAATAGAGCCTACTCAGAATACCTGACCATAGAAAACACTCAATAAGTGAGAGTTATTATTAGTTGGCTGGCTAATAGTTATGTTTATTTGGTAGTTAATTAAAGCTGAGACATCATCTCAAGTCAAGAGTGTTTCATCCTTTCTCCTGTAGGAACCGTCTTGCCGCATGTATCTATCTACCAGGCAAGCTAGCTCTTTTCCTGCCTATTACTCCAACATCAGTTTCCTAGTAAATACTTTTTAGCTTACCATATATAAAGTAAAACATTTTCCAGCTTCACACAATTCTAACCTCTTTTGCTACTTTATTTTCTGTCTGGTACACCCTACCCTACAACTGAAAACATTTTACTTTTTTTGGTGTAATATATAGCCACCCTATTCCCTACGAGACTGTGCATTTTTGAGGCCAAAATGTGTGTATAGTTGACTATTATATATCCTCAGCTCTGGGAAATTGGCACATAGCTGATACTCAACAGAACTGTTAAGAAATTGTAATTATTACAAACATGGGCATTTAGGCACAAGGAAAGTGTTAAATAACTTCCTCAGGGAAATGCATTCATTAGGGGAATACATCTAATGAGTGAGTAGCAGATACAGGAAACAAATACAACTAGTTTGTTTCTTGTGTCTGTTACCTGAACTTTTTATAATTATACCATCCATCCTCTGACCTGAGGGACTCAGAACACCTGTTACAACTTCACTTCAGTGTTACACAGAACACAATTTAGGAAATGCTGTTCTATGTCACACTGCTTACTTTTCATCTCTGTTCATCCTGAGATTTACTTGTTACAAACTACCATTTGTACAAAGAAGTTCATTCTTCTGTGACAGACTGTTAACCTTAAAATCTTTACCTCCTGTCATAATTAGAACTCCCAAATTTTATCTGGGAAATAAGAACATAGAAAAGACACTATTTCTCCACCTCCAGTATAAGTAGGTGTGTACATTTGACCAAACTTTGGTTAGTGAAATATAATTGAAAATGGTCTGTGTAGAGGCTGCCTTTTTCTGACAAAGGAAGCGACTTAGCTTTTTCCTTCCTGGTGGCTGCAATTCAGATGTGGCTGGAGTTGGGGAGCCTATTTTGACCATGAGGATAACTTTTGAGTGAAGACCATGCATAGCAGAGCAAAACTAAAACATACTTGGGTCTGAAAACATAAAACTCAATAGTAGCCTTAGACCACCAACCTGGCTGGACATCTTGGCAAGGAGAACATGTCTCTAATAAAAAACTAAGAGATTTCTAATTTAATCAGAAATCTAATTTAATCAGGCTAGCATTTAAAATAAAATCAGCCCTGGTTGATGTGCCCAGTGGATTAAGTGCCAGCTTGCAAACCAAAGGGTTGTCGGTTCGATTCCCAGAGTCAGGCACATGCTTGGGATGAGGCCAGGTTTTCAGGTGGGGACATGTGAGAGGCAACCACACATTGATGTTTCTCTCCCTCTCTATCTTCCTCCCATCCCCTCTCTCTAAAACTAAATAACATTTTATAAATAAATAAATAAAATCATATAGTAGATGCCACAACGTTTTAAAACAGATTTAAAACTATTATGAGAATATATTCAGGGTATATTGTAAAGTTTAAAGTATCTAAATAAAATTACATTATCACCATAGTATCACTTTTATTTAAAATTATATATATATATAATTTTGAGATACTAGAAACTAGTTGAGAAACTAGAAAATTCAACATGATGAACACCTACATTTTTGGCATTAAATGTATGCTGTTACTTACCCCATACTTTTTTCTCTGATTCTCAAGTTTTCTGCATTGAGTATAAATTGCCTTTAAAGTGAATAAAATCAATAAAAAGTGATTCCTAATTCCTGAGCTTATTAAACCAAGTACACGAAAGATAATTCCCCTGGTTCTTGATAACTTTATTAATTATAACTCATCATTAATTATTTTGCTGTCTTATAAAAACAGGATGTTCTCAAACCCTAAAACAGTGCCCTTCTATTAAATGTCAACAGATTGCTATTTGAGTTTGGGAATCTGTTTTAATTTTGTCTCTTTTCTTGCTGTTAATTATCACCTTTTGCTACAGGACTTCCCTATTAACGAATGAGTTTGTTATATGGAAATCAGTAACATATTACAGATGCTCAAATGCAAGGTTGATGTGTTTATCTTACACATGTTTGAATTTGTAAAATAAAAGCCTGGACCTTTAAAAAAGAGTCAACCACGTGATTCTTCATAATTGACCTACTTCCAAACTGAGGCACCGGCAATTCTGAATCATAGTCATCACACTATGGTTTTGTTTTTTAGTGACGCTTACTGCATTTCAGGCATTTCTTTTCTTAATATTATTGTTTTTAACTTGAAAAAATATGCTGGAAGCCCTGGCTGGTAGCACAGTGGATAAGGCACTGGCCTGCGAACCCCAAGGTCGCAGGTTTGATTCCCCAGCCAGGGCACATAACCAGGTTGCAAACCAGGTCTCCAGCCAGGTCTGTGGCTGGAGGCAGGTGAAAAGCAACCATACATTGATGTCTCTCTCCCTCTCTGCCTCTCTCTCTTCCCCTCTTTCTAAATATAATAAATAAAATCTTTTTTAAAAATATGCTGGAATTTAATCTCTTACATTTACTTTATTTTCAGTTAAAAATACATGTATGTCAGTTCATCAATTATAATAAATTTACCTGATGTAATAAATTTTATTAAAGTGTATCCAATATAATATATTAATAACATGGGGAAATGTACAGGGGCAGAGAAAGTGTTTTTATTTTCTACTACACTTTTTTGTAAAACTTAAAACTGCACTAAAAATAAAATTTTAATTAATTAAAAATTAAAATTAAAAAATTCATTTGTGCAATTGGTGTTTATGAATTTAGATTTTTATCTATCACCCTCTTGAATACATGTGTTTTCCCTAGACCTCCTGTATACCAATCCCTTCCTCAATCTGAGTAGTTTGGTATCATTGGCATAATGAACCAATGTGATGATCTGTGGAATTTCTATTTGTGCTAAATATCTTTATATCATACTGTATCTAGGTAGGAGTGCTAAAAGAACCCTAAAACTAGACTTTAAATGCACATTAGTATCCTTTCTAACTAAGTGCAAACAGGTTTGGATCCCTTTTCTCTGATAGAAATGGATAATGTGTTTACCAGATCGATTGCTACATATATATATGCCTGTTCACCTCATCTATCAAAAATAGCACATTTGAAGGAACAGCTGTAATTGGACCTAGTTCTTGGTTAACTTGATATTAGTCCCCTGTTATCCCTCATCCCTCATTATCTGCCTTGGTGCAGGGCCCAGGCTGGTGAATTAAGCTGAGAGAGGATGTGGACCAACACAGGTGCATCCTCAAGTTCTTTAAGGATAATATTCATTTTTTTTGTCCCTGTTCTGAGGGTAGAGAGCAATGTCACAGTCTTCTCTTGGCATTTTCCACTATGGAAGATTTTATTCCACAGGGCAAAGAGACAATGTGAGGGTTTTATCCAATTCTATTTTCAAAAACATGGAAATTGCCATTTAAGCTGCTGTGAATCATACCTGGACCAGGAATCCATTTATTAACTGTTTCCCACTGATCTTACTTTTAACAGGGGCATACAATCAGGCCTCTTTTAATTATCAATGTCCACTCAGACCTGATTTCAACAGTCTTCATAATGTTGGGATAGTCACCTTTCTACAGTATATGCTTAATCACAGATCTCATTTGTATTCCAAAAACCACCTCAGGACTAAAAACTGGACAAGGGCTTGTGACATTTTGGAGGGGGGGTGGCAAATCCTTTTTCATATCCTGATTATAGATCATACATGTTAATTCACTTTGGTTGCATTAATTGAGCAGTGCTCTTGATGCCTGGCTAACTTTTGCTTTGCCCCCAGGGATGCTATGTTTTATCAGTCATCTTCACAGCTCTCTGCAGGTTAGCAGATTCCACCTTAGATGGCATTCTGCCATTGCAGTTTGTTGAAAACTTACATCCCTTTCTGGCTTCCAAGAGCTAAGTTCAGCCACTGGCCTCTGTTCTCCCAAGAGTTGTAGCACATCCATTATGGGAGCATAACACAGACATCCCCACCTTGTGTGTGTTACACTCTCATATTAAATTACACTTGTAAGTAGTCTAAGCTTCTACGTTCTCTCTTATCCAGACCACTGTTCTATCTTTTTTTTTATAATTTTAATTTTATTTTACTGTTGTTGTACTATATTTATCCCATTTTTCCCCCACTGCTCTTTACTGCCCCACCTTCCCCATTCCCCTTTCCATAGTCAATCCCACATGTTATTCATGTCCTTCGGTCATCCATCCTAGTTCCTTGACTAAACTGTCCCCCTTCTTCCCTCTCTCTTCCCCTCCCTCCGCCCCCTCCCTTCTGCATACTGAAAGTCTGTTCCTTGTATTCATGTCTCTGGTTCTGTTTTACTTGTTTGTTTGGTTTGTTCATTAGTCTCCTGTATTGGGTGAGATCATATGACATTTATCTTTCACTGACTGGCTTATTTCACTAAGCATGATACTTTCCAGTTTCATCCATGTTGTCATAAAAGGTAGGAGTTTCTTCTTTCTTTCTGCTGTGTAGTATTCCACTGTGTAAATGTACCGAAGTTTTCTGACCCATTCATCCACTGATGGGCATTTAGGCTGTTTTCAGCACTTGGCTATTGTAAATAGCATTTTGCTTTTTAGGTCAAGTAAGTTTTTGGAGAGTCTATTAGGTTTTTTATGTACACTATCCTGCCATCTGCAAATAATGACAGTTTTACTTCCCCCTTCCAAGTTGGATACCTTTGATTCCTTTTCCTTGTCTGATTGCTATGGCTAGAATTTCTAAAACAATGTTGAACAGAAGTGGAGAGAGTAGGCAGCCTTGTCTTGTTCAGTTCTATCTTCTTAAATGGGCTTTCATTCTCCCAACTACTCTGGCCTTTTCCATTTTATTTAGTACATAATATCTAAAGATTGCCTCTGATAAATCAAACCAATGTCGTTTCTCTGTTTAAAATCTTCAAAGAATTTTCAATATTCTTAAGATAAAGAAGAAACACTATGATCTCAAAACCAATACCATTTGGTTATGTCCTGTCCTTCTAGCCACATCTCTAACCACTGATTGCTTTCCTCTCTGGCCTTCTTATTTGTCTTACTTCTTGAGTCTTTCAGTTTTTCTCTAGTTTTTAAAAATTTTCTTTCCACTATATATAATGTTCTCTATCCATTAATTGCTTTTATAGTCAAATTCTCAGCTCAGATCCCAGCTCAAATATCCACAATCCCCAAGAATTATTCCCTGAGATCCAAGGCTCTGACAAAGCCTCCTATTGCTCAAAAAAGTCCATAGCATCTCTGTTCAATTTGGGGGGAAATAATTACATTGTTTAATATGCCTACCTTATCACACTTTAAGATCCATAAGGATAAACACTTTATCTGTCATTTCTAATTCTTTAACTCTGAGTAACTAACACATAAATTATCAATAAAACACCTGTTGATTATAAAGTATTCCCTTGGTTACTAAGTAATTCTTTATCTCCTCTATTCTCATCCATTCCCCACTTTGAGTGTGAGAAAGAATAGGGGAAAAGAGGGAGAGACAGAAATGCGGGAGGGGGAAAGGGTGATTACAAAGTGATTTTCATCATATTAAAGATTCTAAAGTTTTAAAACTGTTATGTGATTATATCTTCAGGTTATTTTATTAGACATTATAACCTATTTCATTAAAATATTATAATAAGGAAAATGAATGGTACCTTTTCCTTGTTTAAGAAATTTAAGAATACCTAACTAATTTCAGATACTTGAACTTTACTTTTTGTAAAATATTGTGAAATTAAAACTTAATAGCAGTAAACTCCCTCTAACTGACCTTTATTAACTCTACAATATACTCTTCTCAACAATGAAAATCTATTCTGCAGTGACTGAAAATATTTCTAAGAATATCACTATAATAAAACAATAATTCAGTGCTACAAAGAAGCATTATGCTATGACTGGTAGTATATTAATTTAATTTGTATTAATGAGGTTTTAAAATGTTTTCTCTATGGTTATTTCAGCAAATTACATGATCACTTGTTTTTTTTCTAGGCAGGAAATTTTTCATTAGATTAGGAACCATAGATCTGATATAACTCACGGTTTCCATTCAAAATTAAATTAATTTAACCCTTTATCTTTTATTGTAAGATGTTTCTATGTTCTCAGAATCACAAGCCAAATCTTTGGACATATTTCCTAAACATTTATTTTATCAAAATATATTTTTAATATATGGGTATATAGCTATTTAATAAAAAATAGCCTGTTACTATATATATATATATATATATGTACATATATATATGTGTGTGTGTGTGTATGTATACATATATATATACTATTTCATCTACTGCTGTAACCTATGACTATTATGACTACTATTACCACTACTATTTCTCTTTTTTTAAAGATTTTATTTATTATTTTTAGAGAGAGGGGAAAGGAGGAAGGAAGAAAGGGAGAGAAACATCAATGTATGGTTACCTTTCACCTGCCTCCAGCAACAGACCTGTCTGGAGACCTGGCTTGCAACCTGGTTATGTGCCCTGGCTGGGAATTGAACCAGGGACATTTGGGTTTGCAGGCCAGCACCTACCCACTGAACCAACAGCCAGGGCTTACCACTACTATTACTCTTTATCACTACTGTTACTGCTGCCACGGTGTGCCACTATCTTCTGGTCATTTTATAGTGAATAATTACATTATTCCCATCAGGAAAACAATCCTTCAAGAAACATTAAGTTTATGTTTTACTAATGAGAATATTGAAATTTAAGAGTCCCTAAATTTGTTGACTAAAGTTACTCAGCTAACAAATGTTACAGTAGGATTAGAACTGATATTATTCAGATTCCTAAACCTGTGTGATTGTAAATATTATCCTATGCCATTTGCATTATTTGGATATGCACATCCTATCCTGCAGAGACTTACACTCATTTAGAAACAAAGCAAAAACAACAACAAAAATCATTAACTATTTTTCCTGGCAATACACAAGTTGTTTCCTTCTTTAACTCCTGTGCCTTGAATTGTTCTAGTCTGAGACTGATATTATGAAACCTCAGATTAAAAAAAAAAAAAAAAAAAATCAGGGAGGAGGCTTTATTTCATTTCTCTGATCCATTCTCATGGAGGCAACTCTATATGTGCTTGACCTTTTCAAGGTTCTGCTGGAGGATTGGATGACTGCCTTCCTGATCACCTTTTACCACCTCTGCTTCCTGTGAGAAGTCAGGGTTGCTGGGAGAGCCAATCAAACGTGGAATATTGAAAAGGTTACAGCAACGCTCAGACTACCAGCCGTCCGGGCCCACAATGGTTATTAACATCCTGGTGCCTCATTCCAATGACAGAGTTTGTAATAAGAGCAGATGAGGTCAAGGCAGGAAGTTTACCCTTTTGACAATGATCAGATGGGAAACGATCGAATATGGGTGTCTGCCTTATCCTTCTGCTACCTCACCGCCTGATTGTAAACCTGTGGATCTGCTTCAGTGTCACAAATGGGGGTCATGCTGACATAAATCACAACCCAGAGGTGCATCTTCCTGCATGTTGCTTTGGGCTACTTTACCATTATAATTGCCTTTTTCTGTGCTTTCTCTGCCTTGTCCTATTTCTTCATGGCATTTTAAAATGAAATTGGCTTTTGAAATAGTGTCTCCTTTATTTTTCATCAGGACACAGACTCCCTGAAAGAGTCAAACAGAAATGCCATGAAGTGGTTGGTAGAAGAGTCTCTCTTAAAGTTTTATTAAATACATAATCAACTTTACTACCAAAAGCAATATAGGATATTAAATTCAAATGGCAGGGCTAGTGCCTGTACAGTTATATGTGGTCTAACTTTATTACTGGTAAAATTTACTGTATTTATTTCTTTTGGACAAAGCCTATCACTAGAGCTATTTTATATTTCTTTTTTTTCTCATATACTTTGTTAAAGAAGTTTTAGGTTTGTTTGTTTTTACTTTTTTAGAGGCCTTTGTATTTCCAAGTTCTTTGAAAAATGCCAGGGGGCCAGGCTTTCATGAATAATTTGAATTATATTGGCATGGTTATGTCCTCCTTAAATAGAACTGGAAAGCCATATATAGACATAACTAAAACTTGAACAAAATACATTAGGCCTATCAACATATTCCAGCTGATGCTAATAATTAGACATCTGATTAAAGGGAAAGGAACCAAATATTTCATAATGCTCAGCAAAACAACAGGATTTGCAAACACACCACTGTGCAGAGGGTTGTTATACATTTTTGTCCATGTAACAAAACCATTAACTATATCCCGAGGACAGAAAATATGTTTTCCTGATTACATTCCTGATGCAATAAATCTTCCATCTGTCACCCATTTATGGTGGCTTTGAGAAAGAACATTTTTAAAAAGGGTCCTTTCTTTCCTTATAGCTTTAATTAAAGGTCATTGCAGAATTTCATAAGCAACTCTTTCTGAAGTTTTCAAATCTTGGTGGGTATGTGACTGTCCCACAGCTGTGCCATGAAACCTGCTGTCCAGAGCACTGTTGTCAACTTCACAGAGCTGGGAATTGTCTTTAAAACTCAGGGCACCCCAGTGTGTAAAAGGCACATAGAACCGTGCAAGACAGAGCAGGTGCTGGGCCACCTGCCTATTAGAGCTGCTTTCATAGAATAGGAAGGAAAAATAACCAATAATAAATTACATAAAAATATTTCCCTTCCAGTCCAAATAAGGGGAAAAACAGTATTCTGCTTATATCTACTTGTACCAACAATCCCAGTTCATTCACCAAACTCAGTCATGGGATTGGCTTCCCCTTTCAGTTGCATCATCTTCTTCCCTAAAATATGTCCCATGCTACTCAGACATTTTCTATTTAATTCTATCTTAGAAGTTTATCTACAATATTTAGTAAGGGTCTACTGAATCATGGGTATGCATATCACCTCTCTTGGGCATGATGAAACAGTTCCTTAAGCTACTACGCCCAGCTCTGTGACACAGAGATCACCCTGAAAAAGAACACTCAGGGTAATATGCAGAGTGCCTAGATGGTCAGAGTCATTTGCCCTAGTCTGGCATTAATAATTCTGATCACCAGTCACTGAGGCAAACCTTTGTCCTATGGACTTGACTGGTCTTTCCTTTTATCTATAAATCAGATAATCCACCATAACTATATTCACACTGTTTCATTGGTTTGTAAGTGGCTGAATACTGATCAAACTTGGTGAAGAATAAAAGGAAAATGTGGTTATTATCTTCTTTGTTGAGCTTTGAGAATGTCAACAGAAACTTTTCTTTCTGCCTCCATTTCTCACCATGTTGTTACCTGTTTTAATTTTATTCCCCAGTAAGGTCCTTCCATAGTGGGAAAAAATAATGGCTACCAGTTACTCAAGAGTCGTATCTTACGAATTTAGTAAACCCAGGGAAAAGAGTATCTTTCAAAACATCGTTCTGACAAAAGTAACAAGAAGTTGTCACACTACTTAGCTTGGGTCACAGATGTACCCCAGAACTTACTACAGTGGTCATTATGAAGGATGCCTCTAATTTCTCAAGGTATATTATGGACCATAGCCAGAGAGAGGGGGAATGACAACAGATCTAGGCTTACCACATGGACTAAACTTGGGAAGAATGGTGTAGTAGGTTCCATCTATAGAGATATCCATGCTTCAATCTGCATGTTCTAATCTCTCCATGAATAATGCCTTACATGGGAAAGAGGGCTTGGCAGATGTGGTTAAATTAAAGAGTTTGTAATGCAGAGATTAGCCTAGATCATCAGGGTAAGCCTAATGTAACCTAAGATCCCTATAAAAGGGAAAGAGGTGAGTCAGATCCATAGAAGAAAATACGATAATGGAAGTAGTAATCAGAGCCCAGAAAGGTAGGCAGCTTTTAGGAGCTGGAAAAGACAGGAACTTATTCCCCCTTAGAGCCTTCAGAAGGAACTCTGCCCAATGAAGATACTGATTTTTATTCACTGAAACTTGTTATGAGCTTCTATCCTTCAGGCATACAAGATTGCATTTGTTTTAAGCCGTTACATTTGTTGTGACTTGTTACAACAGCAATAAAAATAAATTCACTATTCAAAAGCAAACAAAAAAGATATTTTTGCAATAGTATTTATTTTTATGCTGTTGGAGGAATGGAGAAAGTGTATAACTGCATTTCAACTTAGTGATGTTACTTACTACTTCTCATCAATGGTTTGTCTTTATTGCAGCTTCTGTAATAATCAAAATAAATCTCCTGGTCATCTTTAAAAAAAAAAAAAAAAGCATAGTCTGTTTCCTTCAAAAGATGTCAGATAGAAATCAGCATTTGTTCATGAAATGTGGGGAATATCTTTAATTTTAGACTGTCTGACAAAATGAGTCCTACTCTAAATTGACCTTAATATTGGGTTGGCCAAGTCTGTATGTTTTTTCCCTGTGAAATAAAATACATACTTCTCATTTTCACCAATAACATTATTGATTTGGATTTATTGAGTAGGTGGGCTATCTCCTGCATAGTATAATGTTGATTGTTTTGAGCGTCTGGATTCGCTCACTATCAACTTCAACTGGTTTATCTACCATGAATCACTGTGCAGCAAAGAAATCTCTGGCACGAAACTTCATGAACCACTTTTGATATGTTCGATCAGTCACAGCACTTGCTTCATGTACTGCACCAATCTTTGATGCATTTTTCCTTTTTGTGAAATAATAAAGTGTAATATGCTGAAAATGGTGCTTATTTTCCTCCATCTTCAATCTTAAAATGGTTACACAAAAGTTCACCAATTTTGGTAAGTTTTTTTAAATGCATGCTGATATGAATGACAGCTGTCACAGTACAATCTAACAAAATGGTTTTGAATGAAGTTAAAGGCTACTAAGAGCTACTGGAGTCACCTTATGGAAAATAAACCAAATGAATTTTTTGGCCAACTCAATACTAGATAAATTAATTATAAAGCCTTTAAGAGTTGGCACTACATCCTGATCATGTTTGCACCCCAACTTGGCCCACAGCCATGAATATATAAATATTCATTAAGTATATATCATTAAATTTGGCATTAGGTAATCACTCATACAATGAAAATGACAGTAACACTTCTTGGGAGTCAAATACAGAGTTTGAAATATAAGTCTGAAAAGGACAGAAAGAGACAGGAAGTGAAGCAAACAAAAGTTGTGTAGTAGGAAAAAAAAACAACTCTGTCTTGAAAGTGTTCAAGACAGAGTCCGGTACCCAGGACCACGTAAGCAGCCTTGGGTGGGATTCACCACAGGTAAGAATAACACATGGAGTTTAATTTAGATAGACAGCAAAGAAGCACACATGACTTTTCTAAAGGATGACATATAAGATTGAATTGACATACATTTTATAACCCAATTTAAATTTTAACAAGTAGAAAATGGAGAAACAAATAGCATAAGAGAAAACTCAGAAACATGAATATTCCTGCCTGTTTTAAGGTATATGGAGAAATAAATGCATATAAAAGTGAAACCAAGTGTAACGAGAAGCTAAATGAAGAAATGTTTGTTAACCAATTATATGTACTATTGTATTATGTAGTGTGTTGTTATGTAAGAATATGTAATGAGAAGTGGCCATTATATTTATTTAATGAAATTAATGTTGAGATTAGCAGGTCAAATATTTAAGAAAAACATTTATAAGCTTGAAAAAGTAGCAACTGAAATAATCCATAATTAAACAATGAAAAAAACAGAATTAAACAAAAATAGAGCATCAATGCTGTGCAAGACAATTCATGCATCTATGTCACCAAATACACATCTCCAGGGTGGACTGGGAAATAAAAAATATACATAAATGTGAAGTAATCATGGCCAAAAATCATCCAAGTACCTCAATAAACCTCAAGCACAACAAACATGAAAAATAATACAAGGCATATCAAAATCAAATTGTTGTAACGAAACAAGAGATAACCTTAAAAGAAGCCAGAGAAATGTAATGTTATATATTGTAATACATCAAAGATTAGAATGCTAGCAGATTCCTCATTGGAAACACACAAATGAGAAGACTGAAAAAAAATTTAGAGTTCTTAATTTAAAAAGTCAACCTAGAATTATTTGTTAAATGAAAATGTCATTTAAAAACAAGGTGTGATAAAAATATATTGGAACAAAGGTAAGTTGAAAGAACGCATTAACACTCACAACAAAAAAAAATGTTAGCAAGTCCTTAGGTCAGAAAAATACTATTATATGGAAACACAAACCTACATGAAAAAAATGAAGATTAACAGAAATGGTTACTGGTTGGAAAATATACAATAACCTTTCTTAATATTCAAACCTTTAAAATAGAAGATGGACTAAATACAAATTGTAACAATGTAGTGTAGGAGTTATATAAAAAGTTAAATGTATTGACAATGATATAACAAAAGACACAGAGGAGATATAACATTTTAACATCTATAGGTAAATTGGCCTAATAGTACTTGAAGATAAATTGTGATGTTTTATAGGTGTAGGTATGTAATGAAATGTACCAATTTCATTTAATGTGCATATTATAACATTACAATAGTTATTTTAAACAAGAAAACAATATTGCATGGTGAGTAGTACATTAAGTATATATTTTTTAATTACCTGTTTTTAGGTTATTCAAAGAGTAACTTTAACAACAATATAAGTGTCCCCATGCACTCTTTGTAAAGGATAGGTTATTTCCAACTTCAGAGATTGCTTTTGCTATAATTTATCCAGCATGCCTATTTATCTACATGTTGATATTTCTTTTTTGACAAATAATATGTATGGTCTGATCTGCTGCAGGGAAAAAAGAACTATTGTCCCCTTGGAGATATGTAAGTATACCCTTATTAGCTTTAAGATCAAACAGTATATGTGCCATACAGAGGGCCCATAGGCATATGAAAAAATGCTCAACATCACTAGCCATCAGAGAGATGCAAATTAACACAATAAGATACCACCTCACACCTGTCAGAATAGCCATCATTAACAAATCAACAAACAAGTGCTGGTGAGGATGTGGAGAAAAGGGAACTCTAATGCACTGTTGATGGGAATGCAGACTGGAGCAGCCACTATGGAAAACAATACGGAATTTCCTCAAAAAACTAAAAATAGAAACACCTTTTGATCAAATCCAGTGATTCTACTGCTGGGATTATATCTGAAGAATCCTAAAACACCAATTCAAAAGAATCTATGCACCCCTGTGTTTATAGCAGCACTATTTTCAATAGCCAAACAGCTAATTGCCATTCAGAAAATGAGGAGATCAAAAAACTGTGGTACATTTACACAATGGAATACTATACAGCAGAAAGAAAGAAGGAACTCCTACCTTTTACAACAACATAGATGGAACTGGAGAATATCATGCTAAGTGAAATAAGCCAGGCAGTGAAAGACAATACCATATGATCTCAGTCGCAAAAGGAACCTAATGAACAAAACGAACAAGCAAAATAGAACTAGAGGCATAGAAACAAGGAATAGACTGACAGTGACCAGAAGAGAGGGGCAAAGGTGAGAAGGGAAAAAAGAAGGGGACGGGTGTAGTCAAGGAACTAGTATAAATGACCCATGAACATGGACAACAAAGTGGGGACTGACTGGAAATGGGTATAGGTAGGGAAGGGGACAGCAAGGGGGGAAAAATTGGACAATGGCAATAGAACAACAATGAAAAATAATTAATCAATTGATTAAAAATTGAAAGAAAAAAAAAAAGAGTTCAAATAGCAAAGTTTAAGTCTAAGAAACAGAGTTGGCCTCATTCTCTGTTTGGTTCAATTTTTCCACCAAGCTCTGAATGGTATAACAGGCAACACATTTTAATAGTCGGAAGATGATTAGAGAATGGCAAAACGGAGAGAACTATTCCTGAATTGTCAGAAGTAGTTAGAAATAAAAAAATTTTCAAATATAAAAGTTAGAATAATAAGTCCAGCTTTAGCTCTCCAGAGAGCTCAATTTTTCTTGCAAACATTTTATGAATGCCATGAAATTAACTGACTTAAATGAATCTTCTAGAAGGTTACTGCCTTACATCCTGCTCACTTGCTTTTTTATCCATATTTACTGAGCTTGCACACTGTGTTTCAAATTGGCTTGTTATTGATTTTGTTATAGCCACAGGTGTCAGTAGAAAGTACCAAACTGAGACACAAACAATTATACTGAGGATACTATGAACGTAGGAAAATGAATAATACATTTAAAATATTTGGAAAGTCTGCAATTTATATTTGAAACAAATCAGAAGATCTTTCTATCTGGGTAATCCAAGTTGCTGGAATAAGCCAACTTAATAAAATCTCATTATGTTATCTGGGTGAGGTTCTGATTAGTTACAAGAATGTAATACTAGATATTTTAAAACACTAAAGAAAACTGCGATAAAGAAAAAATACCTTCAATATTTATTTGCATCTATTTTTTGTTATTTCTCATTCTTTCACTTTTTATAAATAACATTATCATAGTTTGTCTTTAAACAAGTTCTATCTTGTACAGAAACACCCTTGTCTCTCTGGCATATCCATTATATTAGTTTTTTCCAGTTAATATTATATTATCTTTCAAACTATAGATCAAATATCACTCTTTCTAGGGCAGCCTAAATCTCCCATAGCATCCTACCTAGACAAAATTAATCATTCACCTATATGGATTACCATGAATGTATTAAGACCTTTAAACTCAATACATATCATCTAATGAAAGTCATTTTTTATCAGGTATTTTACTGTTTTCTCTATACATATACATTTCCTCATTAGATAAAATTTTGTAAAGACCAAGGAGCATACCATTCTTTTTGGTATTCATAACACTCATTGAATAGTTAATTGCATAGAATATCTAAAAAATAAATCAATCACATTTCCTGTATATCCTGAAAAATTCAACCCCTACCTATGGGTATTTTCACAAATCTTCTATCACTTTTTGGAAAACACTTACCTTATAGTGAATCATTACAACATATTGAAGGAGAAAAGAGAAACAATATGTTGCTTTGTGAATGTAAGCATTAAATAAAATATGTATATGAAATAATATAAAATTAATAATTACTATGAAATCATAGTAATTCTATTTTTTTAATTTTTCAATTTTATTGTTGTTGTATTACATCCATCCCTTTTTTTCTCCCCTCTGTCCTCTTCCCTACCCACCCATTCCCCTACAAAGTCAATCCCACATGTTGTCCATGTTCATGGTTCCTCCATTCTAGGTTCTTGTCTAAACTGCTCCCATTCCCTGCCTCTTCCTCCCCCCTCCCCCTTACCCCCTTCCCTCTGCCCACTGAAGGCCTGTTCACTGTATTCATATATCTGGTTATGTTTTACTTGCTGTTAGTTTTGTTCATTATTGTCCTGTAATGGGTGAGATCATATGGTATTTGCCCTTCACTGACTGGCTTATTTCATTAAGCATAATTCTTTCTAGTAATTCTAATACTAGTTAGTACTTATGTTGTAAGTATCCAGGTACTTTACACAAAAAAATTGATTGCTCACCACCACCTGCCCAGCACAAAGCTGAGAGTATTCATAATATTTAATAAAAATTTTAAAATATATATTTATGTTATTTTTCTCAAGAAATTCATAGTTTAGCTAGCAAACTCAAACTTACCCATATGTAACTATGAAATAAAAATATGACAGGTTGCTAAATTATAAAATATATTTCCTGAATTAGAATATGATATATTGGTAACTAAGGAAAAGAAGAGGAAATTGTGAATTACAGAAACTGATTTTTGTCTTTCTGCAAGATGCAGTATGGCTAAAGGTGGTGGATGAGAATTGGCTCACCTCAAAGATTGGCAGAGAGATGAAAACACAGGTTGGAGCTAATGAAATATGATATCAAAACACAGTAATTTATAGTATCCCTTTTTTCCTTTCTCTGAATTTACTAGAGACATTATAATTTTAAGCACACTAGACCAACCACATTTGGTACTTGCCTTTGTTGCATTGACTGAAATCCTGTCATTGATGTAGGTAAGTATCACTGCAACCAACTTCAAAAGCATGAAGTCTCAGGGAGTCATTTATTATCTATTGAGTTAGGGCCACTGACTATAAACCATATTCTGATAGACTTCTAAGAGGCAACGAGAAACACTTTTTACTATAAAAGAAGTGAATAGGTCACAATTGTTTTCATGTTTTCTCAAATTGTGACTTAATGATCCCAAAGGAATTGAGGTTGATATTGCTCAAAGTTAATCTTGTTTGCCTATTGTTTATTATTCCATAGTCAATATAATATTTAAATTACATAGAATTGTCTGCAGGTATTTCTAAAAATAGTTATACAGTGAATTGCTATGCAAAAGCAAAACATACTGGGATGAAGAAAAGAACACTGATGTCACCAATAACATATCATCTATGGATTTATAATGATTTCCACTAATTATAAACACTCTTGGAGATATTATCATGCAGATTTTGCTTGAAAAACTTGACATAATACTTTATATACTTCTTGTGTTTCATCAGTTCCCTTTCCTCTTCAAGTAGTTGGCTATCTATGTACTACTAGCTTTAGGGAAAATATGTGAGGGGTAGGAAAAGTGACATTAAATTCAAGACCTATTCCTCTCTGGCTGTTGTTTCTACAAACCAAGCCTTTTGGGAAGAACATGCTTCCATGCACTGAGATGTTTAAAGATAAACAAACATGCAGTGAAGCAGAGAGTAGAACAATAAATGTTATCCCAGAACAATGCTCTTCCCAGTGGCCCCAACCTCAGCCTGGAGGGCAGTGTGATGAATTTAGGAAGACCAAATCCTGGGCACTGGGACTCCCAGCCTCCTTTTGCCTCAAAAGTGACACAGAAGCATTAGATCCAGGGGACCTTAAGACCAAGGTGTACTGAGGCAACAAAGGGGCTTCTCCAAGGCTCCAACAGCATGTCTTTACTCCCAGGGTGCTGAGGCTCCAAGAATGCCTGACACTGAATTCTCCCTAAATCCAGGAGCATGAAAATTCAGAGACTTGAGTCAGAAGAAATGATTAAAGATTTAAAAATAGATGCCTTTGTGACCTGGACTTCAAAGTGCCCCATGTGAACTGCCTCCATGAGCAATCATCATGCACCCTCAAAAGAGTTTTAGCAACTGTAAGATTTTCTCATGGAAATGCCTGAGGATGTTGAAGTTCTGTCATTCTACCAGGGAAAACTAAAACAGTATCAGTGTCAACCTGCCACCCACAGAGTTCATTTCTAACATTCCGTTTAGAGAAATCAGAAAAAGTAGACTTGTTCACAGCACGTGTGATGGATTGAGTCTGACAGTAGCCTTGGAGGTTTTGGCATTTTTTTAAGGGCAAACCATGAAAGTAAAAAAACAAAACAAAACAAAACAAAAAACACCAATGTAGAGAGAAGCTGGAGTGAGACAGTTCTACTCATTTCCTGACAATGTCTAGGTGCCAGGGGTTGTGCAGTAGATCATACCAGCAGATTCATCTCTACTATTCCACACTCTCGGTCAAAAATGATCTTCCCCTAGTTACTGGCATACTTTGCTGTAGCGCTTCCTTCATACTTTTACACAAATGTCACCTTCTTAGGCTGTTGCCACATCTAAAATTGCAATCCCCCTGATGCTTCCTAGTCCCCTTCTGTAATTAAA
The DNA here is from genome assembly GCA_004026585.1 of Noctilio leporinus. Taxonomy (NCBI): domain Eukaryota; kingdom Metazoa; phylum Chordata; class Mammalia; order Chiroptera; family Noctilionidae; genus Noctilio; species Noctilio leporinus. The sequence goes on from PVIW01000064.1 coordinate 534,005, forward strand.
TTTTCTCCTTAGCACTTATCACTACCCACCATACTGTATGGTTCATCTATCTTGTTTACTGAAAGTTTTATGCTTCTGAAGGCAGTTGATTTTGACTCTTTTATATGTCTGTATCTCCAACCCTAGAGCCATGTCTCACACAATATAAAAGCTACATAAGTATTTGCAAGGAAAATGGATTAATGTTGAATGACTCACTGAAGGAAAGGCAGCTACTTATCTTCATTTTGCCAGATGGGGAAATCAAGGCTAATACGGACTCAGTAATTTACCCAAGGTGACATAGTGAACTGAAATGTAAATATATGTTTATCTGACTCCAATGTTTCTGCTCTTTTCAGTATGACATTATTTCATGTATTTTAAAATAAAATCATTTGAATATGCACTTTTATACCAAACCAGGGGCTACGAGTGGGAGATAAATAAGTGACTGAGACACTACTTTCCATATTCAACTTATACGTTAGTGAAGGAGACCGGATAATGAAGAGGAAATTTCAATAAAGACATGAACATATTCTGGCAGGTTAAATGCTTATTGAACTACAGTGAAGGAACTAAAGCTAGACTTGGGAGGTTAGGGGAAGCTTTTTAAAATCAGTTATGTTTCAGCTGAGATCTGAAGAATGAATGAAAAAGAGGGAATGTTTTAAAAAATTAAGAAGATGAAGAGTAGGTGTAAGATCAAGTGATGAGAAAGGGTGGCTAATTCATAGGCTAGCCCATGACAATGAGCACATGAGTAGATTAGTAGAGCTAAAAGAATATGGTTTAGAGTGATATAAAAAAGGAAACATTCAGTAATTAGACTATGAGATAAGCAGAGGCTGGGCTACCAACGGAGATGAAGATTTTTAAGAAGCAGATTGTAACTCCTTTGGTTTATTGCTGCCTTAGCAACTTATTCACACTTCCCACATATTGAAAAGAGGAAATTGACCCCTAAATATGTTCATCTTCCCTCTTAATGCTTTATTATCCATCTTGGACTTTAGTTATTCCATTTCAGAGAATGGACTCTGCCAAAACCTCTGTTGAGAAATCTACTTTCTACATCAAATTAACAACTTGCTAAGGTGTATTAGTTATATATTACTGAGCAAAAAAAAAAAAAAAACACCAACTTGGTGCCTTAAAAGATCATGCATTTATTATCTCACAGGGATTAGAAGACCAGAAATGGTTTACCTGAATTCTCAGTTTAGCGTCTTCTAAGGTTGCAATCAAGCTACTGCCTGAGGCTGTAGTTTCTTCTGAGCCTCTTTTGGGAAGCATCTGTTAATAATGCTCTTGGTTGTCACAAGAATTCAGTTCCTTGCAAGCTATTGGGAAAAAGGACTTCAGTTTCTTACTGATTAAAAGTTCTTACTGGTTAAAAGTAGACCTCAGCTCCTGGCCATCTGTCCTTCTCCATATAGTAACCCATTACATGGAAGCTTGCTTTTTCAAAGCCAGCAAGGGAAAGAAATCCTCCTTGCAAGATAGGCAGTTCAATGATATGCAATGTAATCACATGTAATCGTGTGCATTCCATTAACTTTGCTGTATGCAATTGCTTGGAAGCCAGTCATAAGTCCAGGACACATTCAATAGGAAAGGAAATCACAAGGCATAAATACCAGGAGATGGGAATCCTGGGGACCACCCAAGAGGTTGTCTGCCACATGAGGTTTCTCTGTTAAACTTCCAGGAGGTGATTTGCTAATTATTCCCCCTCAGATGAAGTGAGCGCCATCTGTTTTAGCTCCATCTGTTTTAGCTCCGTTTGTCTTAGCTTGGGCTGTTATGACAAATTAGCATGGATATCATTTATTTCTCACAGTTCTGGAGGCTGAGAGGTCTAAGCAAGATCTAGGTACTGGTAGCTCCGGTGCCTGGTAAGGTCCTCTATCCGGCTCATCTTCTCATTGTATCCTTGCTTGGTGGAGGAAATAGAGACAAAGAAAGCTCCTTGATGTCTCTTTATTAAAGGGCTCCACCTTCATAAGCTAATTACCTCCCAATGGCCCCAGCTACTAATACAGACACACCTTGTTCCTTTCAGCTTCACTTTATTGCACTTCACAGATGTTGCACCTTTGACAAATTGCAGGCAAGGCCCCTCCACCAGAGAAGAAGTTTGAGACCTGCTTTTTCACAGTGGTCTATAACCAGACCTCCAAGGTTTCTGAGGTATGCCTGTATTTATCGCACTGGAGGCTAGGATTTCAACAGACCAGTTTGGAGCAGAAAAGGTACAAGCATGCAGCCCATAACACCATCAGACAGCGTAGTTGCTGATTTAGAAATTCAGTAGTAAAACTCTGAGCAAAACTTCTTTACAACTCCTACCCCACATACAGCTGAGCCTCATATGTTTGAAAAATCTCTAGAGATGAGGGTTGCCCCATTTTACAATTGATTAAACTCACCCATGCTCAGGGGATGCTACAATCGCTGCACTGGTTAATAAATAAGAATAGCCCTTATGATTCATGACTCCTCCATTTGAGGCTTTCCTCCTTTGGTAATTATAATTTCTTGAGGCAAAAGAAAGCTTGACAGATCTGGGGACCAACTGTTCTATGAACTTAATGTAAAAAATAAAATAAAGTAAAATAAAATAAAAACACCAGGGAGAAGAGGTCAGGAGGGAAAGGAGGCAGCCAGATTTCCGCAGTTTTTGTGAAACCTTTAATCCATGACTTCATAGGCAATTGTTTTGTAAAATGACATCCCAACAGTTGTAACTGCCAAAAGCTATTTTACTCTTGACATCGATTTGGAAAACATCACCTGTGAAAAGTTCAACATTTAGCATTTCCTATTGTTTTCTACTTTTCTTTCACTGTTGATCCAGTTCACTTGAAAACTGCCATTTGGGGAAGAGAACAAATACTAAGGACCCCTCAGATGAGATAAAGGGACATGGGGGAGCTGGATGGCAAGAGAATGGTCACTGGAGTCAGAAGATCTTTGCACTATTTTGGGCAAACTGAGTTTCCCAGAAAGACAACTAATACCATTTCTGTTGGGTAGCATGACAAAAATAGATATTCCCATGTAGACCTTTGATGTGTAACACGACAAAAATGGATGTTCCTGTCTGGTCCTTTGATAGTTTACGAGGAGAAATAAGACATTATTTAAAAGTAAAAGAAGGGTTTTTACTACATTCCCTACAAATAATTCTTTATTATTGTCTTGGAGGAAAAAAAGAATCAAAGAAAGAAAAATAAAGGATTAAATGTTTCCAGAGCTGAATCTGATTATAAAGCATGACATTCTGTGGTCATATCTACAACTGATCTGGTAATACATTTGGAAAGGAAATTGGTCTAAATCAGCAAATCTGAAACCACTTGTCCATAAGAACTACCTGAGTGTTTTCTGTAATGCCCTTATCTAAAATTAGAAGAGTTCTAATCATTGCCTCTTGATTTCTTCTTTAGCCAAACTATACTCCAAAAGGATCCTTACATGGAGGTACTGTTAATCTACCCAGCACACCCTTCCCACTCCTCCTTCAACCCTGGCTTGCTTGGATCACCTTTCAGGTTTCATTTGAATGCCACTCTCTCCAATGAGGTCCTCCCTATAGCCACAGATTAGCTTAAGAGATTCATATGCATTTTATGTCACTATAAACATTTTTTCACAGAGATTAATATCTGTATAATTATTTATGCACCACCTCTCCTCGTCAGGATGTAAGATTCCCGAGACTAGAAACTATATGTATTTGATTCTCCGGAGTCTGAAAAATGCCTTGAACGTAGGAGGTGCATCATAAATATTTGTTGAAATAAGAAAGGAAAAACGGAAGGAAGGAAGGGAGGAAAAGAAGGACCTCTGCTCAATACCAAAACTTTTCACACACAGTAGGTTAAAATGCGTTATTCTGAAATTAATATGTATAAATATTTTTAAAAGATTCAATTTTTAATATTTTTTCCAAAAACAACTACCTATTATTTTAAAATTAGATTATATATTTCCCTAGGACTGCTGTAACAAATGACCACAAATTAGGTAGGTTACAACAACAAAAATTTATTCTCCTATAGATGCGAGGATCAGAAGTCCAAAATTAAGGTATTAGCAGGGCTGGTTTCCTCTGGAGTCTCTGAAGGGGAAAGGGTCATTCCTGTCTCCACATGTTAGCTAAAGGCCAGCAACCCTTTGCTTATATCTTCCATAACTACTCCTGTCTTTGCTTTTATCTTTATGTGGCTTTCTCCCATTTGCATCACTGTCTCAACTCTCACTTTCCTCCCCCTCAAAGGGCACCAGTTATTTCATTTAGGGCTAACTAAAAGTCCAAGATGATATGATCTCAAGACCCTTAACCTAATTAATCTACAAAGACCCTACTTTAAATCAGGTAACATTCACACATGATGAAAGTTAGGACTTGGATATATCATTTGGGAGAATATCATTCAACCTACTACATATGTTGCATATATTGTAGCTTCTGCAAGACTCTTCCTGTTATAAAGAATTAAGCCTATGAAAAGTTAACCAGATTTGATGACACTAAAAGGCTATTTCCTGAGAAGTCTGAAATCTTTCTCTTAGGGAACATATTTTTGCCTTGATGCATGAACATCTGCTCATGTCTCATAAAATAATTTGTACTCTTACAAATGGAAAATAATCATGAACTCAGACAGGTGGCTTTACTTGTGGGAAAAAAAATCAGAACTCCTTGGGTTTCCCTTTAAGACCCTAGTGATGTTGAAGAATATCAGTCTATCATTAGACTGACATACTATCTTACAACAATTGCGTGCGTCAGTTATTGGCTTTAAGGTCATTCATCTTACATGTTTTCTTTTCATTGTTCCTAGGTTATCAATCTTTTGGATTCAGGAGCCATCTCTAATAGATTATAGCACAACTCAATTTTTCTTGACTTTGTAGTTGCATCTACAATTCTCTGAGTTTATCAATGACTGTGCTCCTACGTTGTGCACCTATTTGTCTTTCAGTCCCAATATTCGTCATCTTTTTGCACTTACAGAAGAAGAGTGAAGAGTAAATATCCATTAAAAATTTTTTAGTATGTCACTGAGAGACACAAAGAATAAAAAGGAGCACAGAGTTGATATTTAAACAGAGTGATTGAATTAAGAGATTAAATGAACACAAGAAAATAAAACAAAATGTGATGTAACAAGCATTGATCGTATGCCTAGCATGTGTGATATTTGTGGGGAAATGTAATAAAATTTAGTATCTGTGGAAAATATAATTACCAGTGTCACCTTGAGTAAATTACTTTAACTCACTGAATCACAACTTTTCTCAATTGCAAAATGATGCAGTTGTACTAGATCATTTTGAGAGTCCCTTTCTGCTTTGACAGTTTATGGTCAACTATTAATGAAATGATAAAATAGAGCACATAGGAACATTCATTGGAGACTTCTAAAATAAATATTTTCTTGGTTATGACTTTCATAGTATTATTCCACACTCATGATATTTAAGTCCACTTGAGCCTAGTTTATCCCTTTAAAACACTATATTACTGGAGGGGCTAGATTTGCATTTATTGTCATAAAAGTATAAATGATAGCTCCCTCTCAAATGTATTATGAAAAAATACATGGCAATAGAGAAGAGTGGTTTCAGATACTCCTCTGTTGTTTGCATTGTGAATATCAGATGCCACTCATAAACATAACATAATGCTCAGCATATTCCTACATATTTGTGCATATTCTCCCAATTAATTGGTTATAATTTACATATAAAGTAAATTTTCTATGTGTTTTAGAATTTGTTGTAATTACTGGTTGCACATTTAAGTGAATCCAGAGTCATTTTTTATTTTTTGATTTGCTTGCAATCAGTAGTTCAGGATTAACTGATTCATGCCAATGGAAGGAATCAAGAGTCGAAACAGACAGGTACAAATACACTAATCTTCAAATTTGAAACCATGACTCTTTCTATTCAGATTTTCTTTGAATGGTTATCAGCTACCAACTTACATTTTAGCAACTAGGAATGCCTTTGGAGGATACAATTGTTTTATATTCTTTACATAATAAACTCTGAGAATTTATTTAATTAATTAAATTGTGGACATTGAATTTATCAGAATATTTTTGTGCTCAATGGTCTTCCAGATTCTGTAAGATAAACGACATGGCCTATTCCTGACCTCTCAGGATTTATAACACAGTAGCTTGAATAATAGATTAACTACAGGCAGGAAATAATAAAAAATAGTATCCACAAAACAGAAACTAATGAAGTTTTGAGGTTCTTAAAGAAAGAAAAGACAAATACTGAGAATATATTCAGAAAATATATATAGGGAAGTAGACAAATGTTCAGGCCTTTGAAAAATGAGTAGCTCTGGCTGCTGACACAGTGGATAAGCCACCGGCCTGCAAACCCAAAGGTCACTGGTTCAAATCCCAGCCAGGGCACATAACCAGGTTTGAAGCCAAGTCTCCAGCCAGGTCTGTAGCTGGAGGCAGGTGAATGGCAACCATACATCGATGTTTCTCTTCCTCTATTCCTCTCTCCCTTCCCCTCTCTCTGAAAGATAATAAATAAAATCTTTTAAAAAAATAAGTAGATTGCAGGAGACAGATTACAACCTTGATGTGACTGAGGTACCATAGATGGAATGTGTATTAAAAAATGAGATTATAAAGATAGGTTGGGATAAATAGATGGTCTTGAATGCCATGCTAAGCTTGAGAAAATTACTGTTGGAGCATTTAGCAAGTGAAGTTTACATGGATGCCAAAAAACTAATGTTTTATAGAATTGAAAATGAAAAAGAAAAGATGCATAAGAAAAAAGAAGATCAGCAAGAACTAAAAGGTGTAGTTGTGTATCTTGTCAGATACATTTGCGTAATAATACTTTGCCCTCTTCTTACTTAAAATCATGTTTTTCATCACTAAGTGCTTAACAAACATTTATTAGGATTAATAAATTAGACAAAAAGGATATGCAAATCACAAGTCTTCAGGTCTGTAAGTGTTCCAGATGCTTTCTGCACCTTTTGTATTTAGAAGAAGCTTGTAATTTCTTTTCATTGTAAATGATTTTCTGTGTCTCACTTTTTACATATTATGATTTATTATTCCAAGGAAGGTAAAAACCAACTGAAACACACAAGAAAATATTTGTGCAGGACATGGAGAGGGGGCTGTGACTGACTGAACATGTCAAACATGATTTGTGAAGTTTCATGCTAGAGGTTTATTTCTTGCTGGATGATGCTACATAGTCAGGTAGTCCAGTTGAAGTTGATAGCAATCAAATTGAAACATTAATGGTTATTTCCCATGTGAGAAATACCCAACATACTCAAAATATCAAAATCAATAATGTTATTGGCAAAAATCAAAAACATATCTTTTATTTTATGGAAAAAAACATATGAACTTTTTGGCCAATACAATAGAAACTATAGTTGTATGGTTTACAAGGCATTGATTACCATTACCAATCCTAAGGAAGTGACACCCTGCTAAGAACATTCAATAAAGAAATGTTCTCCTCCACCAAATATTATTACTCTATTTGCTAGGTGGTCCAGACACCAGAAGGTTCACATAAATTGTGGTTTGGACCACATCCTAAACCATTGGAGAAACGTATGCTTAGTGACTATCTGTATCAGTTAAAATGAAATAGGAGATGTATTTTTATTTGTGTCATGTTAATACATTAATGTAATATGATTTTATCCCATATGGATATCTAGGGAGACTATGTAAAAATAAAATACTATGTGATGTTAAGTACCTTTGATGAAGTAAATGAATAGAAAATTAAGCACTGATAAATAAATGGCTATAATTTGGCAAGGTACATAAATTGCTACACCCAGGTTCAGGAAGATCCAGGTTAACCAAGTTTTAAGTGTCACAAAATAGTGAGGCCATTACCAGGCAAAAATCCCCTCAGACAGTGATTTCCAATCTTTTTTAATCTCATGGCACACACAAACTAATTACTCAAATTCTGCATCACACCAACAAATGTTATATTTTTTGTTGATCTGACAAAATACAAGTTTAATTTTGATTCATTCACACTGAACAACTATTGTTGTGTTGGCTGTTGTCATTTTTTTTATTTGACACCCCAAGGGCAAAGAGAGCAGTACCACCGTTGCGGATGTTAAAATTCTTGCATCTCACCGCTTGAAAATCGCAGCCCCAAGAGAAATGCAATTATGTCAGAAGCCTCAATTACTTGAGAAAGAGTTAGAGGCTCTGTCATACTAAGTTTAATATGATAATACTCCCATTACATTCTTGCCAATTATCAGGGGTAAGTCAGAATCATGTTAGAACCCTAACTAGTTGGTCGGATAACTCATTTCCAAGAGCTCACTGTGGTGTAACTCTGCTGCAGCCATGTGTATTGTAAGATAACTTGATTTCTGGGTTTACTATTGAAACAACGTGGCAATACCAGTAAATTCGCTAGAGCAATTTCCCTGTGGTCACACACTTCTTTAGCCAAACAAATGGTTGTGTTGGTGGAAGGCAGCAGATGTTGTCAGCTGCAGGATACAACATCATCTGAAGTATCTTCTCTCTGTTTACCATTGGAAGGGAGGGACAATGGGAACGAACCTGGGTGATGTCTGCTTTACAAGAAACAACTTTTTGTTCCTTAAATTCTCTTGTGATTCCCATTATGTCACGTCCCGAGATTTCCCCTGAATATTGATCATTTCCTGTTGCTATCCATTGGGAATGCTGCTTAGTAGCACTGCATAATTCATAGTCATTACTTTGAATTATGGTAATTCATAGTAATGAATTTACTATGGGTTTTCAAAGGGTTGACTTACTACCAACGCATGCCAAAGCATCCCTCACACCCTCACTAATTCTTCCCTGACCCTGTAGTACACATGCATTCCACATGCTGAATGTCTGTACACTAGCCTTCTCAGTTAGTTGAAAGCACTCAGTTCTGTCCAGTGCCATAAGCTTCTTACTGCCATTTTATTTAGTTTGCTATTTACTTTCATTACCTCCAACTTGGTGTGTTCCTGCTTCTGAAGAAAGAAAGTTGAAGCAAAAATTGTATGTTGGCTCATACAAGGTCTCCAAACAACTCTCTTTTTGTCTAAATATTTATAATATAAGATCAGATAGATTAGCTAAGTTGATAGGGTTACATTGTCCAAGAAAGCATAATCAGAAATAGTTAGAGGTTCACCTACCCCTGCTTCTTTCTTTTCACCTGGAATCTCAGACATGATGCAGCAGCTGTTTGTTGATCATGAGGCAAAAGGAAATCCAGAATCCCAGAATCAACATCAGCAGACATTTTCCTTCAGGTGTCTTGTTATTTGAGGAAAAAACATCCCTGTTTGCAAATGAATGTAAATTTACCTAATATTTGCAAACAAAAGCATTCTTAAACCAAAATTCTTCTTGGACAAGCATACTCTTAAATTTGGTGGTGAATTCTGAGTTCCCAACAAATGGTTAGTGGGGCTTTTGGTCTCTTTTATGAGGTCTGTATAGGGAAGAGGCCTTTTCTATTATAAATTTGAAGAAACTATGTTTATCTGATACATCCCTATGCCATAGTAAGGAGACAGCTTCTTTCTGAGTGATACCTGCATGAGCAGCAAATGATTTGTCCTCTGCATTCACCATTAATGTCACATCAATCTGACTGATAGAATGAATAATTCTAATAGCTTAAAATACCAGCATCATTATATGTATTATCAAATGAACATGAATAACTTTTGTATGTTCTTTCAGGGAGAAAAAGATCTCTGCTTACCTTAAGTACGCATAAGGAACCTGTTTTTGTTTGCTGATTTATTTTCATTTTCTATTTGTAATTGTGCTCCTCATTCCATGTCTTCAGCTTAAACACAAAATAAATTCTTGGAAAATGTCTTCCCAAGAAAGGGCATATATTAATTTCTTTTCCATTCCCACAATCTTGAATGGTATCTTTCTTAGACTCCCCAATAGTTTCTCAAGCCTCTTGTTCTCTGGTCCCTCCACAGGGTACCGTGCCATTAGGATGGTTTTCAGAAGGTCTTCCTCAGCTCTCTTTATTATGGCACATTCTTCTGAAATCACTGTGTACCGTGCCATTAGGATGGTTTTCAGAAGGTCTTCCTCAGCTCTCTTTACTATGGCACATTCTTCTGAAATCACTGTGTTCACTCGCGTGACTTTATGTGACATTGGGAATCACTAAGTTCACATCTCCAGGCCCTCTCTTGAGATCAATATATGTGGCATGAGGACTGACTTGCTCTGTATATGGAGAAAGACATAATTTGGACAATTTGCTGGTTTCTGTGGAATAAGTACCTCCTGTATAGCAAATGTCAAGCTAACTATAGTTTAACAACTAGCTCACTAAGTTCCTGAATATTACCAATTGGCTTTTGTAAACTGATATGAATTGGTTCCGGTGCACCAGAAGGCATCTACTAGGTGTGACAGCATTAGCCCTATTTCACAATAGTCATCATCTGGCTGTTGTGAAACTTCAAAATCAATATGCCCTAAGCTAACTTCCATTATCTTCTCTCCCAGCCTCTCCGTCTCAGCGATTACAACTAACACTCGTTAATTTGCTTAAATCAGAGTCCTGGGGACCATCCTTAATTTGTTTCTCACCATCATCCTCCACATATATATAATCAGTAAGCAAATCTGCTACTACTTCTTCATCTTTAATATCTCACAAGTGCTCCAGGAGCACTAACTAGATGGGGAATCATTGTCTCTCACTGGGATAACTACAATAGCCACCTTATTGGTCTATTTCCTTCTGGATCATTTGATTTGGCTTCTAAGTGATATTCCATGCAATAACCAGAGGGAGCTTTCTATAAGACAGTAACAATGGTGTTGCATTCTCATTTAAAGCTCTTCATTGGTCTTCTGAGGCAACCTGGATAAAGTTGAAATTATTTCAGGATAGCATAAGGACATAGTTGGGCTGATATAATCTACACAGTATCATTTCTTACCCCACAGGCTACAACCAGTATCATAATGTCAGATAAAATTAATTATGTTCCCCCCTTTGATTCCAAACCTTCTCACATGTTCTTTTTCCCCAAAAAATTATATTATCAATAGTAAAGTCAATATTGTAAATGTTAAGATAATATCTAATGGGCTTTATTTTAATTTTTCATCAATATTTTTGCTTAATTCTCCTAACCACCATAGTAGTATTTTTAAATTTTGTTTTGTTATATATTACACAGTAAGTATGGACACTGAACTTGATTGTTTCTCAATGCCCCACCCCCTCCAACTCAATCATCATTACAACTTCTGTTTATGGTTCCTGTCCTTCAGGAAGCTAAAATATGGAAATGTATTCTCAGAATATCCTACACTAATTTTTATCCTTGACATAATTGCTCTTCTAGGAATTATGTATTTATTTATCTGTGACCCTCCCCCCACAAATGTCTTCTTTCCAAAGACAGGGCTGTCTTTCTCATCACTCTAGCTGCAGCACTTATTAGTATGGTCATTGCATAACATATATAAATTCTTATTTGTCCAATGAATAAATATTGAAAGGTAAGAAACTTTCACTTGAGATCAGTGAGGTTCAATAATTTATAGACTCATATTACTGTGTTTGAAATTGGAACCAAATACACATACAGTAGGAACTCAACAAAGGCAAAGAAGAAGAATAAAAATTGTAGAAATATACATTATGGATTATTGAAGAAAATTAAAGGTCTTCCTTTCCATGCCACTAACTCTATAACTAAGGAAACTGAAGTCAATGCAAATAATGAAATCTGTCCTGCTCTTTTATTTATTCAACTTTATCATGAGATTAAACCAAGGAGCTCAAGAGGTAGTTTTGTAAATGAATAAGGACATGGATAAGGAATAAGAAATAAGGTCTGAATAATTCAATCTGGGCATTTCACATTAAATCATAAGTTATTTGATACTGAAAGTTGTAATTGCTACTTTGTTATAAACATTAACTATAAAGATAATTGATTGAAAACTAGAGTGCATGAGATGTAAATGGAAAGATTTATTATATAAATTTATCTTGGGTTGTTTTATTTTTCCACTTTTATATTTACATTAATAGAAATACACTCTCTGATATTTTAGTAAAATGAATTTTATTTCCTGGCACTTCTTCAATTTCTATAAATTGAGGATGGCACAACTATTCTCAGAGGCATTTCATAACAAACAAATATGTTAATTCTGCAAAATCTTAAGCAGTAGCTATCATTTAATAAATGCTCATTAAATATTTGATTAATAACAAAAATTTTTCTGACTTTGAATAGTTTCTTACTTTCATTTTAACAATGACATTTTTATGTTTTTGTTTTTTTTATTCCAAGTGTAGTTTTATTGTTGCAAAGAGTCTAAAATTGCTTTCTTACTTTCACACCCATCTTCTCTGAAATCACTATTTAGAATACAAATAACATGAATATTATAGATATTTATTATAGATAAATTCTCCTAGAAAGGTCTGTCATGAAAAATTAAGTTTTGAGCTCTTAGGCTGCAGCTGTGAAATGTGAATTTAACGTTTTCTAAAAGAATTTTTCACTTTGTCTTCAAGTATGGCCATTTATTCTTTTCCCCAAAAATAAAGAATTTAAATCTAACCTCAAAAATGAAATCAAGCATTTGAAAACATTCTTTTCAAAAGCCAATCTGGTAGAAATTATTTACTGATCCAGTTTATGGACAGTTTTATTTCCTTCGCTTGCTTTCTTTGTTATTACACAAAATGCTAGAAACAACATTCCGAACTTCATTAGTACTTGAGCGTTTTTTTTTTTTTTATCACGCTGCCCATCCTTCAGTTGCTTTGCATTCACATTCATTTTCCCAGTTGCAAATTATAATGGGATATCAGGAATAGAATAAGAAAAAAATGAGCTTTAATGTTTGGGGGAGGGGATGCCCCTTATGCTCATATTCAGGGACTATGGTATCAGGAGGATGCAGAACCCAAAGAAGCTTCAGCAAATAGAAATAAAAGGCATCTTTCTAGCCTTCCTCTGGAGGGAAGTGGATATCTGTGGGACTGTATTGGGTAAATCAGATCCACTACCCCTTGCAGAGGTCAGGCAACGGAAGATGCCTACTTTTCTCTCCAATGAGCTACCAATGGTCTTTCATCTTCCTGATGGCAAAGCTGAGAGAGGGTCCCAAACAATAGTTGATAGCATATTATAAACATTTGTCTTTCCTTCATGGAAATAGCTCTACTACTGGCATCCTGTGCCTCAAATTCACGTATTTCTTCATTCTTATTCTTGAATGTTAGCATTGATATAAAAGGGGTTATACATTATTTCCATAATGGCCTCTAAGAATATGTATCAGGACTGATAATGACACCACAGCAGGTGTGATGTGGTATAAAGAGCCTGTCTGAGAAGTTAGATAATTGAATAGGAACCTGAATAAAAAATAAACCTATGTATGGGTAGAAAAAGTGCTTCAGCCAGAAATGCAAACCCCCGAGGCCCAGAAGCATGTTTAACTAAAGTACAATGGGAACATTCCAGGAATGGTAAAAACATTGGTATCTCTCTGCATCATGAGGAGTAAGGAGAAGAATAATAGACCATAGTCTAAAAAGTCAATCAGGGTCCAGATCACCTAGGATTCTGCAGGGCCTGGTAAGAAACTGGATTTCATTCTAAGCACAATGGGAAGAAAATAGAATGGAAGAGTGACTTTGGTCATCTTACAGAATTTCTTGATAAGCAACATACCACCATACCAAAAGTAACAAAATGGCATAATCACTAAGACAACAAGGTTATATTATTTATTATTATTATTATTATTGCAATACTTATAATCACTTATTGAAAGCACTGACATTGAGAGCATCAAGCAAGGAAAATATGTTTTCTTTTTCAGTTTTGTTTTGTTTTTGCTGAAATCTTTGTATCTGCTCTGCTTCTTTCCCTTATTCTGGTTAAAATATCAGAAATACCTCTCTATTTTTTTCAGGCACCATTAAGTAATTAAGCCCTCCACTGAATTTTGGTGCCACGTATAATATCATTTTGGTAATTAAAATATCCAGTCAAATGTGGAGAAATCCAGTTTCATTATTCACTTCACAATGAGTCTATACTTCCTTTTATGCTTTTTAACCTCATTTATCCAGTCTGTGTCCCCGATTAGAAGGGCTATGAGGACAGGGATTTTTATCTCATTTATTCAACGCTGATAACCCAGTACCTGTAGTGAGCAAACACTTAGTAGTCATTTTACAAGAGGCGTAAATAAGACCATTAGAGAGGAAGCATAGATGGAAAAGGACAAGTGCTCCATGTCACTATGATAACTGGGAAGAGGAGGGGAGAAGCCCCCAGCAGAAACAGAAAGGGAGAGTTTGGTGTGGGTTGGAGAAAGGGCAAGTAGAGGAAAAGAGGTTGGTAAATTTTTCAAATGCTACCAAGTGTTTTGAGTTACAGAGATCTGAGAACTGCCTATTGAGTTTGACAAGAGAAGCTACTTGAAAATCAGAAATTCAGCTGAGTGAAAAGAAAACTTGAATTCACTATTTCCAAATAATCTAAGTAGAGAATGGGTGTTGAGAAAGCAAGAATTTCCACAGCACAAAGTGGTTTCAGCAGATTTGCTATTAAAGGTTGCAGAAAACAGTAAAGAGAGTGATATCTAGAAAGGAATATTGGGTTAAGAAAAATACATTTAGAAAGAATAGAAAAGGTCATACTATAGTAACAATCTGAAGATGTTTGTAGCCAAAATATAACAAATATTTATATTTATCATACTTATATAGGTTTATCATATATGCTTATAATAGTTAACATATAGCAAGTTATTTTTATATATGTACTACTTATATAATATACATGCTATTTATAAATAACATTTATATGAATAGATGTACTACTTAAATACTTATATAAATATATGTACTATTCATATAAGTGTTATAATTTTAGATTATATACTTATTTATATTTATAATCATCAGGGATTTGGTTATAAAATCACATTATACCCAGGCTGATAGGCTATTACTTTTTTGTTGCTGTTCTACATGCTACAGAACATTTGGCAAGGCAGTAAACAAATAGAGACGTAAAGCAACAGCACAAACATAAAATTTGAATATGGGATGAATGAACACTGCTAACATTAAACTAACCAAACTGACATTCTTTAGATAGCGTGCAGAAAAAGTGGAGTATACAGATGAGGAGATTGAGGACATGTCATGATCAGGCTTGCACATGTCGTGAGTTTTGGAATAACTGAGACAGCTCTAGCCTTGAACTTGAGTGAGTCCACCAAAGAAACAACGCAAATGAGAAGCACTGAGGTCATTTCTGGGATAACAAAGCTACATCAGAAACACAGGGAAAAAGAGAAAGTAGCAAAAGAACAATGGAGGTAGGTGGTAAGAATCAGAGAAAGTGGATTGGAGATGAGGAGAGAATTAAACATTTTGCAGTCAAAAATAACAGATAATGCAGAAAGGCAAGGCTATTGAATCTGGCATTTCACAGGCGACCTTGACAGAAGCAGTTTGAATTTTTCTTCAGTGGTGGGGGCAATGCAGACATCAAGAGGCCCACAAGGAGGTAAAGACTTGGGAAGCCAAGTTCTTTTAAGATTTCAGAAATAAATGAACACAAGAATGGGGGAGGCATAAGAGAAGAAAAGGCTCTCTATATAGTTTCTGGGAGATCATAATATCATTTTACAAAAGAGAAAGGAGCTACTATGTAAGGCAAAATCAAACTGTAAGGGAAACCCTCTACTTGGGGGAGGACATTTACACTTTGAAAGATCAAAGTTAACTTCATTCTAATATGTTTTGGAAGCAGTTGGTTTGGCTTGTTTTCTTTATATATGCTAAATGTTTCAGGGGTCTTTTTACGTATATGTTATATAATATATATCTTTTTCATAGCAGCCTCATTTGATATGAGTAAGATAATCTTTATCATTAGAAAATAGGTAATTATTTGTATTATTTTCATTGTATATTCACACTATTTTCCTTCTAAGCATTCATTACAGTACCATGAGTTGCCCTCTGGATTCATTTATCATGAGCACATCTTTAAAAAATATTCAGTTTGCACATTTTTCTTTCTTGAATTATTTTCTTTATAAACCAGTGGATTATACGTTCTATCACATTTTATTGTCTGGGATAGCTGCTGAACAAGAAAATATATAATTTTTACTCCTGCACCTGGAGATGAAATTTATCATTTCAGCGCAATTTCATCTGATGTAAAACCTAGGATGTTATTTAATAGATGTATTCATTATTTTATTTTTGTCACAGCAGATCCATTTAATTTACTAATTATAACAGTACATTAGGAGTGAGTTCAAGTCTATCTTTGTCTATGTTGAATATCGGCCCTAGTCCTATCTTGCAAATAACCCATAACTATCCCTTATCAATTATACACTGTGTTTTCTTTCATTGTTAACATAAAATTGACACTGGTTATTTATTTCATCCTACATGAGTGTTTTGAGGATGGATATGAATGTTTTCTTTTTAGAATATAGATTTGATATTAACATTCTACAAACCAGATTAACTAACATCTACTTTCTCCAAAGACATAGGAGAAAAAAAAGAGCAATTCTCCAGGTACTACCAAGAACTATTCCTTTGTGAATACATATAAGAGTGAATTTTTCTAAGAATTCTCAGACTGTGATTTCTTCTACATATATGTCAATTATAAAAAGCATGCTAGACAGTGAAATTTTTAAACAACATACTGGTAATAATAGGATGAGGAAGGTGTAGTGGTGAAAATTGGTACCTAGAATCAAATTGCTTGAGATTGAATGGACTTTGTCACTCATGAACCATTTAACCATTGAAAACTTAATTAATTTCTTCAAGACTCAGTTGCTTCATCTGCAAAATAGGTATGACAATAAAATCTGTATTACTGGACTGTCATGAGAGTTAAAGTTAAAATGTTAGCAGTATACCTAGTGTGTATTAATGATACGTATTAGGAGCTATTCTAATGAGCTAACATTTATTGTGTATTTAAGATGTCCCTAAAAGCTTCACAGGGATGAACTCATTTGATTCTTAGAATACAGCCATAAAATTCATTCTTATTTTCATGATTATTTGTGATAGTGACCTGATCCTTTGCTTGAGCTCACACAGATAGTGACTATAAAACCAGGGTGAACATCCTGGGGGGTCTAGAGACCACTCCCTTAACTGCCACAACACCCTGTCCCACCAAGTATAGCTAGTTGGAGTTAGCTCAAAGCAGAAGAATTAAACCGATTCTTGTGAAGTCAAACTGATTTCATAAAATACTGGTGGAACTTTATTTTCAGCTGCTGTAGTGACTGCTAAGCTAATAATGCTAAGTTATTGCTTTCTGGACACCTGCAATAAGAACTTAGTCAAAAAGGCAGAAATTCTAAAGATGTCAAGCACATTTGTTAACTATACATTTAAATTGTGACTTATGTTTTTAATAGTTTTTAGTGTCAAAAATGTAAATGTTTTAGAGTCAAGAAGTTTTGAAGAATCTGAGGAAAAATATACAGATTACCCCAGAAAGAAGGCATGTACATGTACAACCTAGAATCCATTGTTAGGTGTTCCTGAGCCACTTTGAAGCCAATCCCACACTCCAGGTAAGAAGCCCTGCCATGTACTAACGCAAGTACTATCTGGCACACCTGTTATACTCTATCTTAAAACTCAATGTGTCAAGAGAGAAATAAATAAAAATATGTCTCCTTACAAATGTATTAGCCCAGACTTTCAGAAATTAAGTGTGAATCAATGCTGTAAGCTTCACGAGCTTATTTTTTTATAAACAACAACAAAAAGGCTCTAATGAGTGTGGCTTAGTGGGTTGGGCATCGTCTGGCAAAGCAAAAGGTCACCAGATCGATTCAGGGTCAGAGCACATGCCTGGGTTGTGGGTTCATCCCTGGTCCAGGTATAAATACGAGAGGAAACTGATCTATGTTTCTCTCACACATCAATGTTTCTCTTTATCTCTGTCTCCCTCCCTTATCCTCTCCCTGGAAATAAATAAACAACAAACAAGTAAATAAATATTAAATAAAACCAAAAACCTTTCTTTGCCTATAACCCCACTGTATGACTTTCAGAATGTTCAAGTTGAAATATGCTCACTTGGGGAGAGTATTCTGATTTTTCAAATGATCTTTTTCAAGAATGTTGAGGGAAGCAACTTATTTTCTATGATTCTTGAAAAACTGGCCAGGCTCACTATTCCCATTCTGGTTTATTTTGGGAACATGGTGTATAACTCCCTAAAGAAATGAGCTACTTTATCGCCCACATCACCCTTCTCAGGGCCTGGTGTCTTTTCTGATGCAGATCTTATTTCATTTTAATGTCCTGTAAGGCTCTGTAAATTCCAAAGGGTTTTGTAATCACCAGCATTTCAGAAATATGGTCTGGCACACCTTTTCAGTATAATAGATTTTTCACATACATGTATGGGGCAAGAAATATCACAGTAAAATTTTTAACAAAGAAAATGGCTTTTTCTCAGAAATAAAAATGCATAAGTGATGGTCAGTTTGTGACAAAATGAGGTCCCATTCCAATATACAGGATATTTTGTGTAAAAATAAAGATTTAGGGATTTTGAAGATATTTTTTCCAGGTATAAGTTGCCCATTGTTTGTCACTAGCAAACCTAAATGCCCACTATAAAAGTAATAACTATACAGTTTTTCTGAGCTATAATATTAAAAAAATAATAATCTATATATGTTATTACATATGTGCTGTATTTATTTATTTAAGTTTAGTGTGGTATGTGTATCCTTGAATAGTTAATAGATGTTTAAAGTACTCTTGCTTTCATTTTTTTCTGATTATTCATTATGAAAATTTCAAACTTATACCAAAGAAAAAACAATCATTTATTTTTCAATTAAAAATATTTATTGAGTTCCCATTAAATACAATGTATAGCAATTACTTTGAATTTGTTTGAGAATATGTGATATATGCACAAGAAATGATAAATATCAATATAATCAGAAAATGTACTTGGCCTAATTCTAAAAGTTAGGTAAAATCCCAGAGGTAGGAAATAGCCAATACTTGTTTAAAATGGGTCATGTGAGTTACAGCTTTTGAACAGACTCACATGAACTGTTCAGACTGTTCTACATTTCCTATTTCCTGATTTGCACATGTAGGTAACTCCATTTACATGCATGCACACTCATGTGTCAATGTACACAAATGAACTGGATTAGACAGCGTATTCTGTCCTTCCACAAAAAGAAAAGGAGAAAGAGCAAAATTTTTCTGTAGCTGTAAAGTACTCTAAATAAATGTAATTATCACTATACAGAAGTGCACGTTAACCATTAAAATGTCATTAATTTGGAAAATAGACTTGAGAATCTACATCATCACTGCTGAAAGATTGTCTGTGAGAAATGGGTAACATGGCCAGTAATTTGGAATTGTATGGTCTCCTGCTAAAATGTTTACTGGTGTTTTGACATACAGAATGCTGAAAGCAATGTAGTTCACTTATAGGAAATGCATTAAATTGGGAACTCTGCTATCATGTTTCATGAAAGAATGGAGGGTTTCATGAAAGAGATGGGGATATTTGGAAACTCTGACACAGTGTCCTTGAGTTTTATCACTGGCTCAATTGAAAGACTACAGTTTTTTAATTTTTTTTTTTTTTGATAGAGAAATAGGCGATACTAAACACAAAAGAGTCTTATAAATATAAGTGAATTTAGTCTTACTCCATTTGGTAAACGTATTGCTAAAATTAACAATCAAATGCTGTTTTCTGTTTTTGTTTGTTTCGTTGGTTAGTTATCTTCACCAGATAGATCAGTTGCAGAATAAGCTATCTTCCTTCTCTGATGTTTATTATTTTATTTCAGAGGGCATAGGGCCACTCAACAGCTGTGGAGCAGTAATAGTGGCATATGAATAAAAATTTCCCCCCTTCAGCTGACGACAGGAAAGAACTTACAGCACTGTGTAACTACGGTATCTGTAAACTTATCTTTCACATGCCTTAAACTATGTAGTAATAGTAGGACAGATGAAGGCTCAAAGGTTTCACTATGGACAACTCCCAAACTCGGAAACGCTCTGTGTGGTCATGCAGGCACAGGAGTCTGGGACTGTGGGTTCATGTGCATCTATGAGTGACATGACATTAGGCAGGTTAACCTCTCAAAGAATCAGTTTTGTAATTGGTAGGTTAGAAGAAATAACAGCATCTGCTGCTGAAGTTTGTGGCAAGGAATAAATGAACTAGTACAAAGTTGTCCTATAGTAAATAGGACATAAATACTGGGTGGTGGTGTTAGGAACATCTACTCAGGGATTTTCTTTTTCATCTAGCCATAACCAGTGATGTCCAGGTCTTTACCAGCCACTTTAATTTCTTTAACCACAAAGTGAATAATGAAAGAATAAATTTCAGTGCTATTCCTTAGAATGAGATGGGCATAGCCATGGTAACTAGAGGTACACATTCTGGAACCAGACTCTATAATCTCAGTGCCATGTACTCAGTGCATTCATTAGCTCCATGACTTTGGATGAGTCAATAATTTTGATGCCTCCATTTCTTCACCTATGTAATAGAGATAAGAATACAATCCACCTTTATAGTTGTTACAAAGATTAGAAGCATTGCTGGTTGAACAACTGTTAGAATGGTGCCTGATATTTTATTAAAATGCTAGTTAGTGCAATAGTTTGTGGTTATTTTCCTTTATTGAATATTTTTATATCTTAGTTTCAAATACATTCAATACAAACATGGATACTACATGGACATGAATCACACTAGGAACTTAATGCATAGCCAGCCTGAATCATGCCCTGTGGGCATGTGAGTACAATTCTGAAGTCCCAGTGTAGAAATGCTATGACTGACCCAATTCTACAGACTGTTTAATTTGGTATTGACTCGACAGGGCATGCTTAGGGACCATATTTGCCAGAATCATCAATTCTACTATGTTTTTTTGGCTCACACAATGTCATTATTTATTGAAATATAAAATGAAAACAGTAGGGGAGTCAAAGCTCCAAAACTGTCTTCCAGTGCATGATCACCACAGAGAGATGATTAGCAACCTCTCAACTAGCCATCAAATGTAATTTATTCAGACATGTAAGTGAGGGGTGCATCTTCAGAACAGTTTTTCCTTTAAAGAAGTCTATTTGCCTCAGTTGCTGATGCTGAAATATCTCATTTTTACAGCTTATAATTCTCAATTTTTAAAAATTCTATTTTTTTACAATTTACTATCTCATTTGAGATAAATTTTAGGCCCTCAACATTCATGTAAATCTGCACTAAATTTCTTCCTAATTCATGTATTATTTTTATTAAATCATTTTTATTGTTATTATATGACACTTATCTCAGTTGTTCCCCTTTTGCCCTCTTCCACTCATCCTCAGTCCCACAGTCAATTCCTATACTGTTGGCCCTGTCCATGGGTTATTCATCCATGTTCTTTGACTAGTCCCTTCCCATTCTTTCCACCATTATCCCTCTCCCCTATATCCTCTGGTCACTTTCAGTCTGTTCCATGTTTCCATGCCTGTGGCTCTATTTCGTTTGTTAGTTTATTTTGTTCATTAGATTTTTCTTATAGGTGAGATCATATGGTATTTGTTATTTCACTGAGCATAATATTCACCATTCCCATCCATCCTGTCACAAAAGATAGGAGTTCTTTCTTCCTTTCTGCTGTATAGTATTCCACTATGTAAATGTACCACAGGTTTTTTGATCCACTCATCTACTGATGGGCACATAGGCTGTTTCCAGCACTTAGCTATTGAAAATAGCACTGTTATGAATATAGGGCTGCATCAGGAGAATGAAGATAAAGTATGTGCTAATGATAATAGGAACGTTCTAAACTTGAGTTGCAGGAAAATGATGGCTTTAGAGGAAGAACCATTAACAACAGGATCGCTTTAGGAGTCTCTGTTTGGTTTCTTGTTTCCTCTCAGTTTACTAGTGTGCCATATACTCCAGCCAAAGTTTTTCACTAGATTGTATAGGCTCACCTCAGAGGCATAGCAGACTCAAATCCAGGAGAATGCAATAAAGTAAGTATCACACTAAAGTGAGTTGTAATCTTCTGGGGTGGGAGGAGGCTCTTGCCTTCAAATTGCTAAACAAACAAACAAATGAAAAACCAGCAGCAACATCTATGAAGCATAAGAAAGGAAAGTGCAATAAAATGAGGTATGCCTATATATTATCATAGTTAGCATCTGAAAATAACTACCTTCTTACTAAATAGAAGCTTCTTTAAACTAGACATAGTGCCAGATTTTTAAACAGTTTTTAAATTGTATGCAACTGATTTCAACACTCCCATCCTCTATCTTCTTGGAATTGTTTATCCCTGCATCAACATCATATTTTTTCTTCCATAAGGCAGTTTTACTGAGGCTTAACATTTGATGTCACTAACTGAAAGTAATACACAACTCATATCAAAATGGAAAAAGAAAAAACCCAATCTCTGAATTCCATTTTAAATAAATAGAGCTTATAGCCCCTTAGTGAGATGAATAAGCTTTTTTGTTTTATTGGCTTTTGACAAAGTTGTAAATACAAATATGTATTGGCTGATGCAGCAGAAATTTTGCATTTTAGTAGTTCTAAGATTATTATATTGCCCTTGCTAAATAATATACATGGCATCTAATATTCTTTTATGAAATTAAATAGGCCCTGTAATTTTCAATGAAATGCTAAAAGATGCATTTTTAGGTGAGGATGCCATCTGAGAATAATTTTACCTGGCTAAACATTCATGAAGTAATTTTATTCTCTCATAATTCCTTATTATGAAGAAATCTTTTATATAAAGACCCTACATTTTACTACCTAAATCATTCTATAGCACTATAACTTAATACTTGCATCTACAGTGACAAATTTGGCTTGGAAAGCTAGATCATGTTGAACAGGTACTTAAACGAAGTTGACAAGAGAGACACTTTACGTTGATAGTAAAACTGTAAGCAAAAAAATGAGTATAAGATTGTATACACAGTGTGGTGATTGTAGAACATGCCATCAAATTCTTTAACATTTTTGCCACTAGGTGGGTAGGTGTAAGTACCCACCCTCTGAAATCTGGATGAGCTTGTGAATGCTTCAAATAACAGGATGTAGAGGAAGTAAAGTCAGGTGATTCCTTAACTGTGGCCAGAAGCCATGTTCCTAAGTTGCCAGAAGTCAGACTACCTTGAAAGTGCCAAAAGGGAGATGCCACTTTAAGGCTCTCTGATTGACACTGCCAGTTGTGTCCAGCCCATGTCACAGGTAAGTGGAGAAGCCATCTTGAAATTGGACACCCCAACTGTCAGGTCCCAGCACCTTGGCTTTCTGCCAACTGGGCCATTTGTTGGGGCATGGCACCTCAATATCCTGTTCATGGCACAAGTTGTCAGGCTCCATGGCCTTAGGTGCAGGACCAGCACGTTCTGATGGCAGGGAGGCCTCTGGTCAGGTGACAAAGGACTTACACAGAGCCTTCAGGAGGGTTTGCATGCTTTATTTCAAGAGGAAGGCTAAGGACCACACAGCTGGGCAGCTAGAGTGTCAGGCATCTCTACACTCACTCTCCTGTTTCCACATGGCCGGGCAGATAGGGGTGTCAGCTAGCACATGTGCAGTTGTCCCACCCTGTACAGCAGTAGTATGTGCCTAGCTTACAGAAAGGGCAGTCTTATATACACATGGGAACAAAGGAGGTTCTATACACATTAGAACAAAGAGGCTGTATACCCCCAGGTGAAATCAATCTGCTCAGAGTTGCTAAATAGGTTACTCTTGGGGCTCAGTGTTCCAGGTCTCTGAGATAAGATTATCCCCAAGGCTATTTCCCAGGTTGACCCAGTGGGAAGGTCCAGCCATGCATGATGGAGAAACTCTTCTGGTCTGACTCCAGCCTAAGCTATTCTAGTCCTCTGTCATTTGAGACTAGCTAGCTGAGGACCCAGACATAGTGGAATGTGGAAAAAGCTGATCCACCCATGTCCTTTGTGAATTCCTAAACAAAATATTTCACCTAATAAAAAGGCTGCCTTACATGGGGCTGGTGTGCTGCAAACAACCCACATCATCCTTTGAGAAATAATTACCATGTTTGCAAAAATTTTGTAAGCAAACAGTGGCACAGTCATTTTAAAAAGTACAATTCAATAGCAACAAGAAAAAGAAAGTACTTAGGAAGAACACTGTAGGAGGAATCACAATACCAGATATCAAGCTATACTACAAGGCAACTGTAATCAAAACAGTCTGGTACTGGCATAAGAACAGACATATAGATCAATGGAACAGAATACAGAGCCCAGAAATAAGCCCAGGACTCTATGGTCAATTTATATTTGACAAAGGGGGAAGGAACATAAAATAGAGTAAAAACAGTCTCTTCAACAAGTGGTGTTGGGAGTTGGGAGAACTGGACAGCAACATGCAAAAAAAAAAATAAAACTAGACCACCAAGCCCTGGCTGGTAGCACAGTGGTTAAGGCACCGGCCTGCGAACCCAAAGGTCGCAGGTTCGATTCCCCAGCCAGGGCACATAACCAGGTTGCAGACCAGGTCTCCAGCCAGGTCTGTGGCTGGAGGCAGGTGAAACACAACCCTGTTTCAACATACATTGATGTCTCTCTCCCTCTCTGCCTCTCTCCCTTCCCCTCTTTCTAAAAATAATGAAATAAAATCTTTAAAAAAAAAACTAGACCACCAAATTACACCATACACCAGAATAAACTCAAGATGGATAAAGGACTTAAACATAAGCAGTTCCACCATAAAGGTCCTGAAGAAAATATAGGCAGTAAAATTTTAGATATCCTATGCAGAAATGAGTTTACTGATACTTCTTCAAGGGCAAAGGAAATAAAAGGACAAATAAACAAATGGGACTATATCAAATTGAAAAGTTTCTGTTCAGCTAAAGAAAACACTAGCAAAATTAAAAGGGAACCAACTGTATGAGAAAACATATTTGCCAATGATACCTCAGACAAGGCTTTGATCTCCAAAATGTATAAAGAACATATGCAACTCAACGCCAGGGAGACAGGCAGCCAAATTAAAAAATGGGCAAAGGACCTGAACAGACACCTCTCTGAGGAAGACATACAAAGGGCCTAAAGGCATATGAAAGAATGTTCAATATCACTAGCCATCAGAGATATACAAATTAAAATCACAATAAGATACCACCTCACACCTGTCAGAATGGCAATCATCAACAAATCAACAAACAACAAGTGTTGGTGAGGATGTGGGGCAAAGGGAACCCTGGTGCACTGCTGGTGGGAATGCGGTGCAGCCACTATGGAAAACAGTATGGGGTTTCCTTAAAAAATGAATGGAACTGCCTTTTGAGCCAAGGATTCCACTACTTGGACTATACCCAAAGAATCCTAAAACACCAATTCATAAGAACCTATGTACCCCTATGTTCATAGCAGCACCATTTACAATAGCCAAGTGCTGGAAACAGCCTAAGTGCCCATCAGTGGGTGACTGGATCGAAAAACTTTGGTACATTTACTCAACAGAATACTACACAGCAGAAAGAAAGAAGGAACTCTTACCTTTTGCAACAACATGGATGGGGCTGGAGAGTATTATGCTTAGTGAAATAAGCCAGTCAGTGAAGGACAAATGCCATATGATCTCGCCCATTACAGGACAATAATAAACAAAACAAATAACAAGCAAAACACAACCAGATACATAAGTACAATGAATAGACCTTCAGTGGGCAGGGGGAAGGGAGGGGGGGTGAGTGGAGGAATGAAGAGGCAAAGACGGGGAGCAGTTTAGTCAAGGAACTAGTATGGAAGAACCATGGACATGGACAACAAGTGGGTGGTTGGGGAAGGGGACAGAGGAGAATAAAAAGAAGATGGATATAATACAACAACAATAAAATTAAATTAAAAAAAAAAAGGAATGAATGGGAACATGCTTTCTGGGTCAGATGGTGAATGCCCTAATCCTAGACCAGCCAATTTGTGATCTTGGATACATTATTGATATATTATTTCATCTCTCTGGGTTTGCATTTCTCCATGTATGTCTTTAATGTTGCTTCTACACTGATATGTGGAGGTGATGATTGTAGGGTAATTGCTCAATAAATACTTATTGAGACCCAAAATATTATAATTCAACAAGCTATATTTTAAAATATTAATTACTATTCAATACACACTACATCTTAATTATTTTACCACTTCAAGGTAGAGATTATACCATGAACTTACTGTTTTCTACTATTTGTCCTATTTCAGTTTAAGCAGTAATATCCCAGTTTATGGTTTTTATCTGTTGAATATTTTTAAATTACTAGTTATGACATAATCATAATGAGGTTTATAATAATTTGACCATCTATCATCAAATGATTAAACATGTTTAGGTATATGTACAGTGTTAGAATATAGAGGGAAGAATTAAGAGGTGACAGAAAAAATGCAGTGGATTCTTTTCTCTTTATTAAAAGCTCAGACCAACTGGTACCCAGTTGAATCAGTAATATCTGTTAATTTCTAGTGCTTGTTTTAATGAATGCATACAAAATATTTTAGTACAAATTCTGCCTATTGTATATCACTTATATCCACTTAAAAATTCATATATTTCTTGTAAATGACCCTCTAGTCCTGATGAAAAATATTTTGCCAAACTAAACCTAAGTGAAATATAATTTTACTTGAGCTTCCTATGAAATTAATATTAATGCCTAATCATACAGTCTTAATGGTGACAAAATTCATACTGAAGTAAATGAGGTGTCTCCAAGGAATATTTAAAAATTTTATTCAACTCTAACAGCAGTAGTTCATTTTTTCTTAGTAATTATTATATGAGAAATCTTTTCAGTAAAACTTGGAAAATTTTTAGCTGTTTTTAGTTGTTTTTCCTAGACAGACACTTCTAATTATGTTTAGATCACAGATTCTTCATCATTGGGAGGATTATAGAGACAAAGTATCTCATATTAAAGACAAAATGCCAAAACCTCTAGGAATTGTGTCTTATCAAATAATGAACTGCTGTCTCATATCAAATAATGAACTGCTATCTCAATACATGGATCCAATTTGTGGTCTCCTTATTCTCAGCTATTTCCCTAATCTTGTTTATTATTCTAAAGAAAATATTTACCTCAGACATTATGGCTACTGTACACTATTTTCTCTTTCTAAATGATAATAACAATAGTAATAATAATAATAATAAAACTAAAAGGAAACAGATATACTTTGGAAAAATCTATAATTACCATTAGAATACATTATTTTGCAGGTAACTGGATAAGAAAATGATCATATCTCTACTTTTTTGCAAAGTAACTAATGTACTAGCAGCCTTGAAATGGAAAATAAATAAGACTAACTTATTCACTTTCATCTTTCTATCGTTCTGGCTATATCCGCTCCTGGGAAAATTTTTAATCCTTTCCTTGTGTCTTTGAAGTTTGTAATTACTACGGAAACTGCAGTGGTTTTATTTTTGAAAACAAGGCTACAATCTGTGATCCTTAATAAAAATATAATAATTACTACAACTACTAAATAAAATACCTTTACAGAAATTTTTAAAAATTATTTAAGTAAATATGTAATAATTATCAAAGATAAAATATACAGTTAATATAAATTTTAATAAGCAATTGTAGCACAACACAAGTAACATATTTTGACTCTAAGGATCTTTATTAAAATATGTGAAATCAATTACAATCTTTCATGAAAAGCAGGAAGAACTTTTACTTCTTCCACATTCATATTTTTATCCAAACTGACATAATTGTGCCTATCATGTAATTTTGTCACAGGAGGCTAGAAGCAGAGGAAGACATGTCTCACCTGCTAACCCAGCTGTCTTGGGTTTGGTCTGATGATATTACCAAGTGTTCTAATATCACAAGGAACACTGTGAGCATGAGAAGAGGAAAGTCCTTGGAATTGTATATGTCCTTTCCACTATCTGGGAAGTAAAGCCTTTGAAACTGTGTTTACATCCCAAGCCCTGAAAGATGGGAAAGGGCCCATAGTGCCTAAAGGAAGAAGACCATTAACACCTTTAGGTATCCATGCCCCAGTCCTGGAAAGCTGGCCCCACCTTACCTGTCAATCAATATGCAACTTCTTCACCCCCATCCCATCAGCTATGTAAATCCTCTGAACAAAAGACTTGCTCTCTTGGTGCCCTTAGCCCTCCCTCAGGCCCCGGGGCCTCTGACCACTAGCCCCTAGCCACAGGAGGGCAGGCTTGCTACCCTGGCCTTTGGCCACCCTTGGTTTTGCTCTCCCATTCATTAATAAATTTTACATGCATGTTAATAGGTTTGCTAATCTATAATTCTCTACTGCATTGGATAGAAGAGCCAGGGTTTCTCTAATAACAATTTCATTTCTCCAGACAACATATTTACTGTAGGGAATGTAACTATACCACACCATTAGAACAAAACTATTTCTTTGATTCTAATTATATTTATTCATCTTTTCATGGAACCAGAAACTTTGAATTGAGTGTAGATTATGATGAAAACTGACCTATAAGATCAACAACTTTACATATCTTTTAAGGCATTACTTTTTATGGAATTTTAATATGTTACAGCGTGGAATAGTAAAAATAAAGATTACTATTACATTAACATTAGGATTATATAATCAGTATTTTTTTAACACTTAAAATATAGTTAGTACATGTTCCCTGAAGTTTTTTACTACCTAATGGTTGTCATTGCATATACTCTCAGTTAGATAATGTGTTGTCCCTTTCAGCCTATGGATACGGAAATGAAGTTCAAAAAATGTGCAATTTTTCTGAGCTCAAATCAGTAATTTTCAAGAGGTAGGATTGAAAATATTCTACCTCACCAAGTCAATCTTTAATAGGAGAGGTAATGAACATAAATCTAAACTCATTTTGAAATGCCAGTGAAACAGTCACTTCTTCCTCAGATGGACATGAAAAGCTTTCAGATATTTGGCTTAAAAAGTAATTATTAATTACATATACATCACATTTTTTATTTTTCTAAATTATTAAAAATTATGACAGGTAATTTCTAATGTGTTTCAATTTATTAGATTTCACATCTTCCTATAAGCATGCTTGTTCTTTACTTGCTGATCAACAAAACATTTTAAAACATGGATGCCTGATTAATGTTCTTGTTAATAAACTAATCTAAATGCATGCAACTGGGCATCTCCTAAAGGAAAAAAGGTTCTGAGAGAGCTAGCAGAAGAGAAAATCAGTTCATGAATAATGCATGTATTTGTTCACTTTTATCTCCCTGCCTTTTGCTTGTAATGATGTTTTGATAGCTGTAAATAGCAGGGATTTGTGGATGAAAGATAATGGCCTACCTGAAGGTCTTTTACCATTACAGAGATTTGACATACCATTAAATCACCCCAATAGTAAAATCAGTAAATGCTTTTTAACCTGAAGCTGTGAAGTGGTAATAATTACATAGTAGTTTTACTAGAGATGATCAACATTTTGCAATAAACCCCCACCCTCTGCAAAAATTATACCTAAACTATGGGATTCAGAGAGCTTCTGGGCTGGTAAACACCCCACATGCCAAAAGCTCCTATGCTCAGCACTTCTGTTCCTCGAGCTATGTACAAAAAAATTGTGATTACATGAAGCATTTTTAGTGGTAACAAGTTGCAATGAGCTACATGGGATTTTGGGAAGTTGATCTTAAAAAAAAAAATGTTACCTCTCAATGAAAGATATAGCATTTGTCGAAACATCCAGGCTTGATGTGAGCTGCACAAGGATTCCAACAATTTTCATTTTGCAATTTGCCTAACTGTGTTCAGATTCTGACCAACTCCTTCCCTTTGGAATAATGAAGTCTTGTCAGACGAGACCTAAGCAACATGCTAGGTATTTTGTAAAAATTATCTCTATAACTATATAAAAACCATGTTGTTTCCAGGAACCATACAGATTAATAATGAGGACAGTGACCAACTATTACAGTAGATCTAAAATCTTATATTAATATAGATTTATTAAAGCCTTTTCAAAAACCAGTCCCTACCATAAACTCATTTTAATCTAAAAATAATCTTTTATTTCCATAAATTAGTCATTGTGTCTACTGCAAGTGTTGAGAAATGAAGTTCTAAAGTTGTCATTTTTCCCCCAAGGGCAGGGCAAAAAAGTCCTGGTGCCATGGCTCTAACTAGACTCACCCATCTTGTATTTATTATCCATTTACTTCTTCCTTCTACATTAGATATCTAATGCTATAAACTATTATGATAGTTTATGTTTAAACTATCATAAAATTAGTTATCTCACTCTTTCTGTGGATCAGGATTCCAACAATGGCTTGAGTGGGTCCTCTGCATCAGGGTGTCTCACATGCCTCCACTCAAGATAGCAATCTTTTCACCTCCAGTCATGCTTGGGAAATTCTGACTCCAAGCTTAGGTGGTTGTCAGCAGAATCCAGTTCCTTATAGATCATAGAACCTAAGGCCTCAGTTTCTTGCTGGCTGTTGGCCAGAGACCATGCTCATTTCCTTGCCATGTAAACCTCTCTCTACAGCAGCTCAGATCATGGCAGTTTATGTCAACAAAGCCAGGATAAGAGATGCTAGAAAAGCCATTTTATAAGCTTGTGTAACTTACCCTTGGAAGTGGCATCCCATCACTGTTGTACTGTCTTGGTTAGAAGCAAGTCACAGGTTCTGCCAACACCCAAGGGGAGGAAAATATACAACAGTGAGAATGGGGTGGAGGAAATTGTAGGTAACCTTTATCCTCCCTAGAAGTCTTTGGAAAAATAGCACATCTTCACCTTATCCACTGTAATCTTTTTGGTTTTCATTGTCTCCTATAAGACAACCACCCAAAGTCTTACCTTTTTACTCTTATTAGTCATTTCTTTTTTTTCTTTTTTTTAAGATTTTATTATTTTTAGAGAGAGGGGAAGGGAGAGAGGCAGAGAGGGAGAGAAACATCAGTGTATGGTTGCCTTTCATCTGCCTCCAGCCACAGACCTGGCTGGAGACATGGCTTGCAACCTGGTTATGTGCCCTGGCTGGGGAATTGAACCAGCACCCTTTGGGTTTGCAGGCCAGCTCCCTATCAACTGTGCCACCAGCCAGGGCCATTACTACCCATTTCTAAAATGATATCCTAGACTTTGCCATCACTCATAATTGAACAACTTTCCACTCTTCCATGGATTTAGTACTCCATGCTCATCAATCCAGTTTCGGCTCTTAAGTAATATTTTCACAGAAGATATTTATGTCCATTCACAATTCTATAGAATTTATGTCAAAATTCACAAAAGATTGTGAATTTTGTCTATATTTTAATTTTTTTTGAAATTTTAATTTATTTGAGGTTTTAAAAAAATAATATCTCCTACACTTCAGGTTATAAATTCCACGATGAGACTGTTTTCCCTACTGTTAGCATAGGGCTTTACAAGCATTGAGATGCAATTGATATTATAGACTAAATTAATGAAACAACTGTTTATAGTTAGAACTAAAATTCACCATTGATCTTCTATTCCAGCTTCTTCATTCTTATTCACTTCTAAGCCCTTGAAATAAATCTTACAAACTCAATATGTGTATTTCTTTATAATCCACAGTTTTGCTTTCTGTTTCCATATCTACTGTTTCTCACTAAGATTATTTTTTCAAGGCCTTAATTTTTTTAATGCTATTCAGAAGAGAATAGAAGCCCTGGCTGGTGGCACAGTAGATAGGGTGCCAGCCTGCTAACCCAAAGATCGCTGGTTCGATTCCCAGCCAGGGCAACATATAACTAGGTTGTAAACCAGTTCTCCAGCCAGGTCCGTAACTGGAGGCAGGTGAAAGGCAACCATACATTGATGATACTCTCCCTTTCTTCCTGTTTCCCTTCCCCTATCTCTCTGAAAAATAATGAATAAAATCCTTAAAAAAAAAGAGAAAGAGAGAAAGAATAGTCTAAATTTTCCAAAGATTTTTGTCTTTAAATACACTGCTTTCTGTATATTTAAAAATATTATTTCATGTGTTAATTTATGCCTATATGATTTTATTAGAAAAAATTGAATGTTTTTACTTAAAATAGTATATAGAAAAATAAGACAGTTCAATGATTTTCAGCAAAAATTAGAGTTTATTATGTGCTATTTCTCACTTATTAGGGATAGAAGGTGTATGCAGAGTGGTTGACATAGAAACAAGAAAAAGCAGAGATTTCTTAACGAAAGCCATTCTGGTTACCAGGTAACCATATGCTGGTTGAAATTTAAAGGTCAGAGAACAAACAGGAAGAGAAACCAGACTTTATCAAATAATAGCACTTTCTGTTGTTATTTCAAATATAAATCAGAAGCAGATTAATATCAAACTTGTTTGGTGACATTATTCTTTCTAAACAGGCAAAAGAAATAGTTGAAAAATATTAAAAGTCAAGGTATTGAGAGATTAAAAAGTTTGTTTCTCATCAACAAGTGCTTTAGGCAAATTTTGTAAAATAGATCGCAACTGCCCATAAATGTTGTAATTCTAACTGCAAAGTTTGTGGTACAATGAGAGACTTTTAGAATTCAATTCCTACTGAAATTTTATGCCAGAAGACATGTATTTTATTCCAGTTGTGAGGATCCCCTCACAACTTGAGTGGGTTTTTTCACTCAACCCACAAATGAATCCCTGACCAAAGTAATCTTTAACTAAAAAACAAAAAAATTAAGAACTGTGTGTTAGATCAAAGAGTCTGAGCTATAATAATAATATGGTTCAACATAATACTTACTGTTAAATTGTAGGAGGGTTAGAAATATTTTATAGGCCATTTGGCATATGTTACTTTATTTGATAATCTCAGTCTGCCAGGTATTTTCCGTTTTTTGTTATAAATGTAATTGGCAAGGTTTAGAAAAGTAAAAGAAGTTGTGTCAACTCATTGAGCTACTTAGAATTTGAACCCAGATTTGACATCAGGTTACTGGTGTGGAAGATGTGCCAGATACTAGAATACTATAGATACCATCCATGGATTGGGGTGTACACACAAAAAAGACATGCTAGAACATAAGCTCCATGGGAACGGCACCACAAGGGATATTTGAGTCTTCATGAATGCATCTGTAAGACCTCATTAAGTGACCATAGTAGGTATTCAATAATTGTTTTATGAAAAATTAATAATGAATTAAATAGTGTAATGCAAGCTATGTTTGATGCTGTTAATACTAAAACTTTTGGGTTTATCAATTTTTTTATTAACTTTAAGATCAAGAATATGTATTTTGACATTTAATAAACTCCTAAGGTTTATTAAATACAATAGCAGAGGTAAATCTAGGTTTGTAATAAGATTGATAACTGTTTATGTATAGCAATATTCTCCATCCAATATAGAACTGGTCTCACTGTCATTTTCCTTTTATTCTGTGAATCAGGAACTGGGATGGGATAGAGGAGAATGATGGATTGGAAGAAGGCTAACAATCTAAATAAGTCAGGTAAAGCTATATTTATGTTAAGATATTTCCCTTTTGTCAGAATAGAAGATATTTGTTGTATAATGAAATTGTAGTAGGATATATGTTGTATCTTTCTTACCTGATATGTCAACTTTTTGGTGATGTCAGAAGAAAGAACTAAGGGACTTACAAGTTTAAGAACCCCAAACTAGGGAGATATGGACAATGACATGCTGGTCTGAGACATCATAATTGATGGAATCTAATCTGATTGGGAGAAAAAGATTTCAGCATCACCAGAGAGCAAGAACACAAGTGAGTGGAGGTGCTATACATCCTTCTAAGCACATCAAGATATCGAGGTGTATTTTCTGTACTCTTATATGCATATAACATTCCTTGGAAGCCCATAAAGAAACTTCCCATTCTATCTACTGAAACTGAAGAATTTTTGTGCTCTGAAACGAA
The DNA here is from genome assembly GCA_004026585.1 of Noctilio leporinus. Lineage (NCBI taxonomy): Eukaryota > Metazoa > Chordata > Mammalia > Chiroptera > Noctilionidae > Noctilio > Noctilio leporinus. The sequence goes on from PVIW01000064.1 coordinate 568,032, forward strand.
AACAATAGCAAAATAAGAGAAAGACCAAAGGGAGAAACAAAGTTTTTGGCAAAAGTCTATACATGTTGTAATAATGCAACCCATATATCTATGGATGATTATTAATATGCAATAGCATTGACAGTGGAAAGTGGGGAAGGTGTGTTAGATGGAGTAATTATGCCATGGATGAATTTCATCTTGTTGAAGAAAGAAGTTGAGAACAAATGACACAAACACCAGGACAGATTAAGGCTGCTTTAACAGGTGGATCATAAGAAAAAAAACGGACAGATAGCTTTTGTAACATTTTTTGTAAGTCAACTCTTACATAACACATTTTATTTATTTTTATCCTTATATTTTAAAACATTTTTTGTAGAAAAGTATAAACATATGCAAAAGTGGAAAAAACAGTACAATGAATGTCCATAAACCTATTGCCTACCTTCAACAAGTGTCAACTCATAACCTCGTCTCATCTCTATCCACAATAGTGTTTCTTCACCTCAACACTATTTATTTTTTTGCCATTTTATTTATATATATATTTTTAAATAACTTTATGCCCTGGTTGGTAGCACAGTGGATAAGGCACCAGCCTGCGAACCCAAAAGTCGCTGGTTTGATTCCCAGCCAGAGCACATAACCAGGTTGCAGGCCAGGTCTTCAGCCAGGTTGTAGCTGGAGGCAGGTGAAAGGCAATCACACACTGATGTTTCTCTTTCTCTGCCTCTCTCCCTTCTACTGTCTCTGGAAATAATAAATAAAATCTTTAAAAGATAACAATAAAAATTAAAATAAAAATATCTTTATTTACTATTCTTAGAGAGAGGGGAAGGGAGAGAGGCAGAGAGACATCAATGTATGGCTGCCTTTCACCTGCCTCCAGCTACAGACCTGGCTGGAGACTTGGCATGCAACCTGGTTATGTGCCCTGACTGGGGAATTGAAAGAGCAACCTTTGGGTTCACAGGCCAGTGCCTTATCCACTGTGCCACCAGTTAGGGTCTTCTTTTTAAATAATTTTTATTTATTTTGCTATTTTAGTTATCCCAATTTCCCCCTCTTTGGCCCCCTCCACCCAGTACCCCATTTCCTCGGACAATGCCTCCCTTAGTTCATGCACATGTATCATGCATATAAGTTCTTTGGTTCTCCATTTCCTTTATTCTTCTTAACATCCCCCTGTCTATTTTGTAACCAGCACTGTGTACTTTCTTTTTTCCTTTCACATCCAGACAACGCACCATTTAATTACTGACTTCTCTCAGCTTCGCAAATCAATCTACTATTTAAGAAGGAAAACTCCAAAAAGAATAAGTTGTAGGTCCAGTTGCTTAAAATAAAGTTGAGTTGTATAATTGGAGGGAGGGCATCTGACTCAAAAACCAAATTTATTTTTTTACTAAGGGTTGGTCACTGTCTTTAGGAAGACGTTCACAAAAGTAAGTTCAGCAATACGTCGTTTCTGTGATATATTTTACAAAAATAGCATTCCAGAGTAAAATAAGTATTAAAGAGGAAAAAACTGCTTAATTTGCAAATCTATCTAAAATACTATCATTTAACATGTAATAATCATATAAGCTATTGGCTTATTTTACATTTTTTGTATTAACTCTTCAAAATTCAGTATTTACTTTATGTATAAAAATATGTACGTGTGCATTTTTGCATGTGTTTGGTAATATTGCAGTTCATATTACTTAAAAGAGTAAACTAATGAATTAACATAGACATTTTGAAATAGTGAAAACACAAACATTTTAAATCAAGTACATTTTCTTCATTTTTTTTTCTTAACAAAATATAAAAGGCTAACAATGTCTTTCTTTGAGTATAAATAATTACAAACTACTGTCCACTTTTACCAGAAGACAAAAAAGAAAAAAATAAAACATTATCTAAACAACTATAGAATTAATTCCTTATAAGATTCCATACATTGATGTATCTCTCCCTCTCTGCTTCTCTTCCTTCCTATCTCTCTGAAAATAATAAATAAAATCTTTAAAAAAGTAAAAAAGAATCAAGCTGACCCTGGCTGGTGTGGCTCAGTGGATTGATGCCAGCCTGCAAACCCAAGGGTCACTAGTTCAATTCCCAGTCAGGGTACATAACCGGATTGCAAGCCAGGTCTCTAGCCAGGTCCTTAGCTAGAAGCAGGTAAAAGGCAACCATACATTGATGCCTCTCTTCCTTTCTTCCTCCCTCCCTTCCCCTCTCTCTAAAAATAATTAATAAGATCTTTAAAAAAAATGGATCAAGCTGGAAAAGTTGGGCATTCACATATAAAAATATATATAGATGGTTTTTCTTTAAAGCAAATAATTTAACACATGACATGCTGAATAAGGAAAGAGCACATTTTGTACTTCTGATACTTGTACAGATGCGCATAAAACCAGTATGCTTTATTCCACATTCTACCATTTCCTCGATATAAATTATACAGAACTGTTTTAATTTTTTAAGGTAATGTACAGTTTGTGGTATGTTTCATACTGGACATTTGGAATGGGAATGAGATGAGGGGAACAATGTCCACAAGTATTAATGTTATCCTCAACACAATAAATTACCTGGATTTGTGGCCCAGGTTATAAGTGAGGTTGAGTAGTCCACATCATTTTATAATATAATCATCAAGAAATTAGGGGGAGTTCGAACTCATGAGGCCAATGCTTATTTCATAATTTTAATGATTTATAATATGTATTATAACTACATAATACGTAATTATGACTACTTTGCATTTCCTATAACTATATGATATGACAGAAACTATTACATTTCTAGTTAAAAAATTTGGTGATTCAGGAGTGGTTTATATATCAACCTTCTCTTGCTAACTCTCAGCTGCAATCATGCAATCAACTTTCAGATTTATGCAGTGGGGCACAATGAACTGAACCTCAAGAAATAGGTTTTCAGGGTAAGGCCCAGGGAAAACAGAAGGTATTCCAGGTAGGTTTCACAGCTTGGAGAAAGGAGTTCTAACACCCTATACAATGAAACCCTCTCTCGAGTTCTTTGAGGCTAAAATGCAGTAAACTCCCATTAAGAAGGGGGAGTTAAGCCAAAATTGCCTTCAAATTGATTCCTCCTTACATAATCAAGGAAGAAATTAGCTATATGCTTTGCTCTACTTCCAAGCCCAGCCTCACTGAGGTGAACATAGTCTCTTGAAAGTTTCTATTTGCAGTTCACAAAACCTAGTATAGTAAATCACATTTAGTTTCCACTTCTCTAGATATTAATTGATCTTTATATATATATACTGTGAAAATATATCAGATTACATATATTTTTCATTAAGTACACAAAATACACAATGACATTTTTTAACACTTTTCCCATCTCAGCAATGGCACTCTTAACCAGAAGATGTTCAAGACACAAGCTTTCATTTAATTTTGTAAAAACTTTCAGTGAATTTTCAGTGAAAATGCTATACGTATGTAATACTTTTCTAGTTACATAAAGTCAGTATATAGCATATTTAAAATTAAAGATCTTTTCAGACATCATTCATATAAAATAGATATCATTCTATTAATATTATTATATAATGCTAATTATAGTCTTTTACCTAGACTGATAAATTCACACAAATATACAGGATGGAGCAAAGTAGATTTACATTGCTCATATGGAAAAATAATTCAATAGTTAATAAATGATAATACAAGAAAAATTCACATATTCACAACTTCAAATTCATTTTTGCCCCACCCTATATAGTTAGCTTCAGAGGTGGCAACTGCATGAAGTTTTGGAAAACATGAGTTAGTCAAGTGATGCCTGGGGGCAGGTACATTCTGGACAATGGGAGTAGGTCTGGCTTTTTCAAGAACAACCAAGTGGCTGCAGTGAAATGAGCTATGAGCTGAAAGAAGGCCACATGTGACAAGAGCAGGAGGACTTTATTGATAATTTTTGGTCTAAGTTCAGCAGTAAGAGTTTGTCAAATAGAAGGCAAGAAAAGACTATGGTATTAATAACAAGACTGATTATTTTCACTTAACTTGGAGCCAGAAGCTTTACACATAGCCTTGTTTTTAATTTTTTTAACAGCCTGACCAGGAAGCTATTTTTGTCCTTATATTAATGGAGGTAAACCGAAGCTGAGAAAATAAGTTATTTGGGCTTCCACAGGCATTAAACCTCTGAATGATAAAACTAGGATGAGAATTTGAGAGTCATATGTTTCTCCTCTATAGATCATACAATTATTTCAATCAACACATCTAAGAAAGTTTAAAATTGAGATCCTATAGCCAATCTGCAATTATGATCACTGCTGGCTGAAAAGACAATTCTACAAAGCCAACACATTTAACAAAATTTCAAAATTCAATGTAAACTTAAAACAGAAGTGACTAAAGAATTGTCAGAGAGGTATAGAGAAAACATAAAACATTAAGATGTTTTTAAATATCAAAGCATATGTAGCAAAAATGTTACAGAAATGGGTGATTTATTTTAATAATCAATTTATATTTATTTATCCAAATAAGTATGACATTTTAAGGTTTTTATAAACTCTAAAACATTATAAATATTTAATATTATCATTAAAGAAAAAATATATATGTAAATTTGAAGTTTACATTGGAGACAAACAACCAGGGATGTCTTTAACCATTTTGTATATGTAATTAACAGTAAACTGTTTTTGTCCCTTGCTTGCTCTTATCATATGGTTTAAATTCTGTCCCACTGAAAATAGACATACTACTTTTTAATGATAATTTATTACTAAATCTCTTCAGTAATGTAGAACTAAGCTCTAGAGAAAGGATTTATTAAATTTGCCTGAAGCAAGAATTTACTCCAATAACTAGTATATTGCCAAACTACCCATGCCCATAAACACTGAGAAATATTATCACATTGAATTAATTTTTTTAAAACGTTAACTTTAGATAATTTCTAGAATTGTAGTGAATGTACTGTGTTTCTTTTATTTATTTTTTTTTTTTAATTTGGGGTCAGGCTTCATTCAATCAGCATAAATGCCTTGAGATTCACATGCAAAAGAATAAAATTAGACCCCTACTGCTTAACATAAACAAAAATGAATGTAAAGTGGATCAAATAATTTAAGAGCTAAAATTATAAAAATCATAGAAGAAACAGGAGTAAGTCTCCAGGACTTGATGAATTCTCATATATGACAACCGAAGCACCAACAAAAAAAATTATAAATAAAATTTATTCAAAATTAAAATATTTTACTCACCAAAATACACTATTAGGAATGAAAAAAAGCCCTGCCTGGTGGCACAGTGGATAAGGCACTGGCCTACAAACCCAAAGGTCGCTGATTCAATTCCTAATCAGGGTACATAACCAGGTTGCAAGCCAGGTCTCCAGCCAGGTCTGTAGCTGGAGGCAGGTGAAAGGCAACCATACATTGATGTTTCTCTCTCTCTGCCTCTCTCCCTTTCCCTCTCTCTAAAAATATGAAATAAAATGTTTATTAAAAAATGAATGAAGAAAGATGACCCATAGAATTAGAGACAATATTTGCTTACAGGGATAAACATTTTGCCATAGTTTTGAGATAACCAATAGGCACATTAAAAGATGCTTTCTGCACATTTCCTATTATTGTTATAATGTTGCAGAAATTCCTTCCTATCACTATTCCTTGTTTCATAAGCCATAGGACCCTATAGAGACATGGCTATAAAATCCATCCTGCATCGGACCCTAGAATAGAACAAGAAAAGTGGTTAGAAACTAAAGAAATCTTAGTAGACTATGGACTTCAGCTAACAAAAATGTGTCCATAGGAGTTAGTTCATTGTAACAAAAGTACTATACTAATCACAAATATTAATAATAAGGGATACTAAGTGCAGAATACATTGATAATATAGAACTAAGTGTACTATGTTTATAATTTTTTATGTAAATAGAAAACTACCTGGTCCTGGCTGGTGTGGCTCAGGAGACTGGCACCAGCCTGTGAACCCAAAGGTCACTGGTGATTCCCCAGTCAGGGCACATAACTAGGTTGCAAGCCAGGTCTCCAGCCAGGTCCTTAGCTGGAGGCAGGTGAAAAGCAACCATACATTGAAGCTTCTCTCCCTCTTTGCCTCCCTCCCTGCCCTTCTCTCTGAAAATAATAAATAAAATCTTAAAGAAAGAAAGAAAACTACCTAAAATAAGATTTACAAAAAGCTTAATTCTAATAATTCTATATCTGAAATCTTTGGAGCTCTTGTTTGCTGTGTGTGATTTTCTCACATGTTTTAGTTGTGCGCTGTGGTCTCAGGTTTAACTGAATTTATTTTTTTCTTATAACAAGAACATTGTGAAAAGTAGGCTACGTCTTCATGCCTAGAAGAAATTTTCTTTTGCATTTGCCACACTGTTACAAACATGTGAATTTCTCCAAGTTGACATTTCCCAGGCAATACTGTATACATGCAGCTCTTACATATGCTGGGGAAAGCTAAGTGGGTGGCTATCATTATCACAGACATGTACACCTGGACCCATGTTTAGACACATATTCACATAACATATATTTGCTGCCTCAAACCCTTCCTTCACTGTGAACAATGGGAAATAAACAGATGGGAAAACATAACAATTTCCCTACAATGTTGGCACTCCAATTAAGAACGGCACTGGGTAAATTGCATTATTATATTTCTCCTCTAGAACCAGCATGTCCACTCTGAATGGTTTGTGTCTAGGCTGGAATTTTCATTAATATTTTTCATATCACATTGCATATAACCTAGTGAACACTACTAATGTACACACTTACTTGAAATATGTGTATTAAATTCTACCCTATGAAAATGTTTGTTCTTTACAATTAGAATTAGTGTCAACTGTTTAGTTATTTTTTGTTTTATTTTATTAATGAAAATGAGCCTGAGAAGCCGAAGCTACCCTTAATTGCTGACAGAATAAATTAATAGTATACCAAATAAAATTTATGAATATCTACACATGTAACTTGAGAAATATTTACATCTGATTCTGATATTTTAACTCATCTAACAATTAGATGTGGAAAGTGTAGGCCAATTTGTGAAGCTACCCATAAAAATCCACTTCCCTAATGGCATTCCTACTCCGGAGCTGGTCATCAGTCCAGTTTAACTTGGAAACCAGTTAGTTCTTGTCTATGTTGTAGGTCTCTTCTGAGGCTACGTGAGTTTCAGACAGCAGCACTTTTGAAATGGCAGAGAGAGCATGGATCGTTGCTCCCTTCGTTAAGTTTTGAGTTCACCTCAGGACCTGATACCTCAGGTCATCATCACATAATAATTCTGAAACTTACCTGTGCAGTGGACATGTTAGCTAATGCTAGGGTGGGAAGTACACTGTAATATAGACATGTAGCAAATAAACACTCTGCATACCTTAAACATAGACAATGTCAATGACATCTCAATTAAGAAAGAAGAAAGTAGCCTTGTCAAACGAAATAGAGAGTAAAACTAACTGTCTGAAACCTTTCAGAAAACAATTTCAACAATCTATTATAAAGCGAATTACGGATGATTCCAACCCACCAAAATCAGTGCAAGGCATGTGCTTCAAATTTAAATACACTTTAGTGTCCTTCGGCTGTCCGAAATGGCCATTCCAAATGATTGCTTTGTGTATAATGCAAGTTTTATTATCTAGATATATTAAAGTTTACAGATTTACATATTGAAGCTTCAACCTCAGGCTTGCAGTGACTTATTGCTGTGTCATGGCTCATATCCCTTCCTTAATACTGTGCTTCTCAGGGATACAAGTGATCAAGTGACAAGCTGTATGTCATTCCAGGGACTCAAAATCCAGGGGTCAGGTTTGTTCTTCAAGGACATCTGCCATAGTAGAGGCTTATGCCATCATCGATCACCATTTTTAAATATGTTTTTATGTTATAATTTTTCAATATAATTATATGTTTCTGAAGCATTTATTATTCATCTCAAGCTCATTTGGCAGAAACTAAAAGTTGGCAGGAGAGGAACAGAGCTTAGATATTGGAACAGAAGTCAGACAACTTCAGAATAAGAGAGTTCAAAAAAATATATTATATACATATACATTCTTTTATCAATGATACATTATAATTTCCTTAAACTCTACCTATATTTTCAGTTGGTTTATCATCCTTTTGCTCTGGGAAGCAAGCAGGGTAGTGATGCATGCATATGTATGTATGCATATATGTATATGTATACATGTATATGTGTATAGTAGGGGTGTCATGTGTATAGAAGGAAAAAGAGGATGGTCTTAAGAAAATGAGAGTACAAAACAGAGTGAACCCTGAGAATAACTATTCAGGAAAAATTGCAAATTTACAAATACAAGATTGAAAATCATTACTAGAGAAGCAAAGCTCCCCCAGTAAAACAGAAAATCTATTTTGAACATGGAACAAGGGATAAATGGCCATGTTCATAGGCAGGGGCTGAAAAGCAGGAGGGGAAACCACCACAGGGAATGGGGTTGGTAAGAGGAGATTCCCTCTATGTCCACTTGGAAAAAATTTTATTTCTAACGATCTAGTGACCTCTGTCCCTGAGATGGGCTGCAAATTGAACTTAAATGGTGAGTGGGGGCATAAGGACAAAGCCAAAGTCAGAGAAAAAGTAGTCGGATCATTTTCTCTCAAGGATTAGAACAAGGGATTAGGTATTGATTTTAAAAGCTGTAACTGGTGGAGGTACTTTTTTGCCACATTATATATTTAAGAAGTTAAAGTGGGTGAGCAGTGCAACGCATGAAAACAGAGCACAGAAGGGCAGAGAAAAGGAAAAATAAGTGTGTCCATAAAAGGTAGAGGGGGTCTTTTGTCTCAGTTTCATTCATTTCTGACATTTGTTTTCTAAAAAATTCCTTGTATTCTTATTATGAAAGATTATGTATAATATTACTATTTGGTTGCTTAGGAACAAGTAAACATATACCTGTGCAATTTTACACACACACACACACACAATTAAAACCTGTTTACTGTTGAAGAAAAGAACCAATTATAGAATAGACCTTCACTTCTGTTTTTCTGCTTTTTAGTATTGGTATTGCAGACCATTTACACATTTTATACAAGAAGGAATACAGGTCTCCTTTTCAAATGTGAAATTAATTTATCTCATACAACTTAACTAATCTAACTAGGAAAAGTGAATAAATACATATCAGTTATATACTTTTATCTGTGGTATTTACCTAACACTAATACTCTAGTATTCTGTCACAATTAATCTGCAAATCAAATGTGAACAAGCTTAGTTTATTCCAAACTGCAAATCTTTCCCATCCATATGGGTTTTAATATTGACACTCTGCAGCACCAAGTGTAACATTACCATCCTGTTGTCAGAATTTTAAACAGGTGATTACTAAACATGTGATTTTTAAAAAGTGGTGAAGAAATTTCTGGTTGAACAAGTTTTTAAATGTTTCTCAAACTGAAAAATCAAAGGTTTGGCTTATTCCATGCACATCAATCACCTAAAACAATTCTAAAATTGAAGGAGCAGGATTCAATACTGGTGACTAAGAAATTATTAGAGTGATAAGTGACGTGATATAACATTACTATTAAACAAGCCAGGCCTGAGTTGTTTTCATTCCAATAAAACTGGAGGCTGTGTCTGTCTAGGTCAGCTACAGAAAGCGACTGGCATGGGTCCCTTCTTGTGCCATTTGTTTCTCTGTGGCAGATATTACTATTAATGATGGCAACTGGTTTCAGTGAATCTTCTGAATATTTTGTGAGAAAAAAATGTGTCATCCTTACTTAGGCTTCAGTTTTTATGAAACTACTGTCTGGGGGTCTAAGCAGGAGGTTCTGCAGGTTTGGCATGAACTCATGACAGACAATGAAGTCTGTTTTCATCTTTTCTCTCTTGGGCACATATTTTAAGAGAATCTTACCATTTCCATGACAGAATCAGTAAAGACTAACAATAACGTTGGGATGAAATGCTGCCACTTAAAAAGTACCCAGTAAGCATCCAATATTGTGCTAATTCCTTCACTATACGCACACTGTCTAATCCTAACAATAATTTCATGAGATAAGGCTTAAGATGTGCACTTTTACAGAGAAGAAAGCCAAGATGAGAAATAACATGCTCAAGATTGTTGAAAAAGTAGCTGACAGCCAATATTTCATAGCAAGTCTCTTTGACTCCAAAGCCTATTATCTTAACAAATACACTGCATCGCCTTTCCCTCACAGATACACAGTCCAGCATTCAGAGGCTGACTGCCCTTTGCTGGGAAAGTTGTATTGCAATGACCTCATCGTGTAGCACTCAAAAGAAGTACTTTCTTATTAATTAAGGAAAATTCCCTTTTGGCACGAACAGTGCCATTGTAATGAAAGCAATTTAATCAAAATGCTTTGAGCTCTGATGGCAAAGAGGGCGGCAGCTCTGAGTTATTACTTATGACCATGTTCAGTCATTGAAATAATCATCAAGATGGGGGGCCGCATTCTTTACCCTAGGCTGCCCAAGCAAAATTTCTACCCCCTTCTCCTTTCAAGAGGAGCTGATTATTCATCAGCGGCTGTTGACTTGAGGGCAATAGTTAGAGCTTGGGATCCACCAAAGAGATGGTGGTGGTCTACATACTATTTTTTACCACATCCAATGCCTAACAGAAATTGTACCAATGTCTGCACTAAGGCTTCTTAGATTAATGAAGACATTAGCTGCCATAGATTTTGATAAGAATTATAGCAAATCTGTGGTTTTTACAAAATACAACCCTGAAGTTGCATGTACTTCCCACAAATAAATCTGGGGTGTACAGTAGAGTGTTTTTTGCATTTTCCTCAGGAAATTGATTTTCTCCCCTCTTATTCCTTTTAATTTCACTTGCAAAAGTTACAGTGGGCAATATTTTCTACTTCATGTAATTCTAGTAAAGATTATATGGTTTATTCAAGTAAAACACTTTGATTATCTTGTACCTAATATCCATCCAAAACTTGCTCAATATTAGCGGTTTTTAACATGGTCAAAATAACCTACTCGTATGGGATAACCAAGTAAAGCTTTAATTTTTGGACTCAATTGAAATAATTTTGTGGGCATATCAAAATTTATTAGACAATAAAAAATGCTGGACAAAAGATTAACTAATGGAGATTAGGGGACATCTCTGACCAATTCAAAAGTTACTTGCCATGAAACAAATAGCTGTTGACCCTGATACACACCTAGAGTCAGGATCAGCTGTGATGTACTTTTAAAACATTGTTTTAACTTTGTCAAAAGTCACTTTTTTTCCATTGGAATCAAGATTTCTTTCTCCAATCATACATTATCAAAAATAGACTATATATGTTCCTTTAGACTGTTATACAGTTTTATACTTCATCTCAATAGTTTTATCAAGTTTATTTTCATGTAGATTTTAACTGATAAGTTAAAATATTCTGCTGAGATAGCATGGCAGTACATATCAAAATGTTTAAGATTTTGCCTTGCCAGTTTTCCAATGCATCTTCAATTATCCTTATTGCATTTAGTTTTCTGTTGCTGCTACAACAAATTAACAAAACCTTAACTTTAACCTAATACAACTCTCCGATTTTATAAGTCTGGATCCAAATAATGACATGGGTCTCACTGGGGTAAGCTCAAGGTGAGTATAGGGCTGGGATCCCCTCTGGATACTGTTGGGTAAGTCTGATTTGTTATCTTTCACATTATCAACATAGTTCAGTTTCTTGTGACTGCAGAATTGAGGTCCTTGTCTTCTTGCCTGACATCCATATCTAGATTTTAGAGGTCTTCTACACATCTTGACTAATGATCTCTTTGTTTTCAAAGCCAGCAACAACTGATGGAGTTTCTTTCATGCTTTGAATTTCTACCTCTTACTTCGCCTTCCCTTTTAAAGCACATATGACTGCACTGGGCCATCCCATAACCAAGAATAATCTGTTTTAAAGCTATAACTTTAATTCCCTTTTCATAGTTTCTCATACCTCATAATGTAACACAGTCCCAGGTCCCTTGCTCTACAACATGGACATTTTGAAGGAGCTCATTATTCTGCCTATTGCACTGAATAAATGTCTTCTTGATTCTCAAGACAGAAATAATCTGTTGTCTAAACACCAAAGTCTGGCAGTTCCATCCATAAAAGTTAAGGAAAACCATGCATCATGAAAATCCAAGGAAAACAAATTGTGTGCTTTTTTTTGTTTGTTTTAAAATCTATATTTAGAGCACTGTATGAGTGTGTCAACATTCTAAAATCAGTTAAACATTGTACAGAATTCTTCCCTTATCAAAAGGTTATGTGCACCATGGACTCAGAGATAAGGCTGTCTAATCCAACTAATAACCATTTAACTATTTTCTTTAAAGATTTTCTTATTTATTATTTTTAGAGAGATGGTTAGGGAGAGAGACAGAGAGGGAAAGAGACATCAACATAAGGTTGCCTTTCACCTGCCTCCAGCCACGGACCTGGCTGGAGACCTGGCTTGCAACCTGGTTATGTGCCCTGACTGGGGAATTGAACCAATGACCTTTGGGTTTGCAGGTTGGTGCCTTATCCACTGTGCCACCAGCCAGGGCCTTTAACTATTTTAATTGATGGGTTACATTAAAGAAATAATAGTTATCTAATGTTCACATTGTGCAAGGTACTGTTCTAAGCACTTTATGATTAATCCTCACTGCCATTTTAGAGGTAAGCTCGACTATTTTTAATACTATTTAAAAGATGAGGAAGCCTAAGGGAAGAAAGTTCATATAATCCCTTATGGCCTGAGCTGAGGGATATTTGAAGACAGGGAGACTGCTTCTAGATCGGCTCTATCCAGTGAAACTTCCAGTGACAATGTAAATGTTCTTATCAGCTTTGTCCCATCGGTGGTACATGTGTCAACTTAGCACTGAGGAATGGAACTTTTAAATAAATTTTATTTCCATTAATTTTAATTTTAAAAGCTTTATATGGTTAATGTCTACCATCATGGCTAAGGTAACTCAAGAGCCCAGCCTCTGAATCGCCTCCCAGAACAGCCTCAAGAAAGCACTTTTATGCCCTGGGTTCATCTTTTATTAAATACATGTATCGAAATTCAAGCAAGGCTTTGCATTTCTAAGTTTAGAGAAAGAACAATTCTGGCATTGTAAGTAGCTGAACTTAACAGTTTATTTCTTGTAATGACCTGTGGAAACAAAATAGGAAAGAAATCTACATGACAGGCCATTTTATCCTGTCTTTTGTTTCAGAGAGAGATCACCTGTGGTTCAAAAAGGACTTTTTGTAAGAGACAGCATGATGTAAGTTTGCATCGGGGTTTTCTGCAAATGTAAACTGTCTTTCTTTTCTCTGTTGGCTTTATCACAGACAATTCCAAATATGTCAAAAAACTAAAGAGAATGGTGTATTGAAACACCATGCCCACATGATCTTACTTTAAAAATTATCAGCTCATGACTATTTTTATTTCTTCTTTCCTCTTATAAGATAAAGCATCTGATCAACTTCAACCAATTTCAATTATTACCCTAATGGATGTTTAAATGGTCTTAAGTTTGGTTAGTGGAAGACTATTTCATTAATGTATGAATCTTTTTATTATTTATCTGTACTTTCTTCTACCAACTGCAATTTTAGGTCCATTTGTTTTAGCTAACTTTTGATTTTAGTGATTTTTCTATAGTAATATAAACATATATAAATGAAATACATTTATTCTATAGTAATATAGACATATATAAATGTCTATATTCTATAGTTAATTCTATAGTAATATAAACATATATAAATGAAATACATGTTTATTCATATATAATGTTTATATATTAGCATTCATATATATTTATATGAAATATATATAACAAAACGTATCCCTGCCCCCTCTACTCTATTTTTGTTTGCACTTTATTATTTTCACATTGCAGCAAAACTTATCTTTCCATTAAAAATAATCTTTTCTGCCCTGGCTGGTGGCACAGTGGATAAGATGCTGGCCTGTGAACCCAAAGGTCTCTGGTTCGATTCCCACGCAGGGCACATAACCGGGTTGCAAGCCAGATCTCCAGCCAGCTCTGTAGCTGGAGGCAGGTGAAAGGCAACCATACATTGATGCTTCTCTCTCTGTCTGCCTTTCTCTAAAAATAATAAATAAAACCTTTTTAAAAAAATAATAATGTTTTCTGAAGAAGGTCGTTATTGGAGAGTCTAATTTTAGGCCAGTTGGGAGTATAATCACTGGTTTCATGAAGTTACGCACACACTACATGTACATACACATAAAAATTCAAAGGAAGTTGCTTGTGCAAATTGCTTTTAACAACTCTGGGATTCTTTTCTCCTTTGCAAAGCTAGAAATTCATACTAAAGGACAGTCACTACACCATTTGAAAGGTTCCAGGGTTATGTAACTGTTTTGTTACTTCATATGCTAGCAATGCAGAAAAAAGTATGCAATGTCTGTCATTGTGTGCATGTTTCCCTAAGCCACCATCAGAAGGAGAAACTGCTGACCTCTGTTATTCAATCCAGGTACTGATTGGGCCACATTTGCTTGAGGATAGAATCACTGTCCTTTAAAAGGCCTGGTACGTGAAGGAGGCTGTCTCTATCTATCACTGGTGCTCTCTTCTCCACTCATTTATGGTAGAAAAGTAAGCCCTTTCTGTACACAGTGTTTCTTTTTCTCCATATCTGATCTGCCTCTTGGTATCATCCATCTATTGTTGGTTCCTTGTACCTATTGAAAGGCCAAGTTTTTTATATAAAGGAAGCCTCTCTTTTCTGCCATTTGGCAGCTTTGGGGACAAATGTGACCCCTTTTATGCCAGACTTCTCTGATTACATACCCTCTTATGTTAACAGATGTCAAGCACTGCATTTTTATCCAAGGCTCTTTAGGGCTTAGGAAACATGGCTGTTCTCCAAGGTCTTAAGAAACTTATCACATCTGCCTACATTTTATGGTTAGGTACCCAAGTCTATCAGACACCATATTATTACTTTACAGTTTTAAGCCACTGATCTTCATGTATTTATCTTCCTCTTATATCTAAATAAGTTCATTTTTCATGCTGCAGTAGTATAAAACTTATATAAAGAACAGAGGTCACAGGAGAATTTGATACGTAGCTATTTGGATAGCAGAAGTACTGTTTCTACTGTCTTCTGCAAAGTGCCATGTAAAGAATTTGGCTATTATATACAGGCAGGAAGCCTCACTTATGACCAGTAAACAGCAAGTTATTGATGTCTATTATGCTATTCAATTCCACAGGAAAGTATGGCTGTCACTAATAAATATAGGGAGATTTAAGTTCATTTTACAGCAGAAGGTTGAAGTTTCTCCTCATCATTTGAGTTATAAATTAGCCTCTTTTTACCTCCAGCTATATAACATATTCTTAAAATCTTGTAATTCAGAACAAAAATATATCCTAAAGGCTCAAGTAATATTTTATAATGACTGATTAATAACTAACAACAATTATTCTCAGGGCTGTGAAAATTTGTGACTTTATAATTCCCATGGCATTGAATTATCTACATTAAATTAAAATGTGATTTCTTTTTAATACTAGCATCCAGTTAAAATTATCAACTTCAGTCATCAGTTAAGTGTGATGGGTAACAAATTAAAAATGCAAGACCATGCTTAGAATCCCTGCCCTGTATTGATATTTTGCTTACCTTATGCTTCCAAAAAGGAGAAAAAAAGAGAGAGAGAAAGAGAGAGTAACATTACCCACACTATGAGGCATAGACTTCAAAATCATGGGCAGTCTGTAAAACCCAGCTTTTTCTATTATGTGAGAAACTTAATACCTCCCTCAAACTTTTAAAATATTAAGTCAGATGAGTTGATACATGCAATGAGTCTGTATAAGCAGTACTGTCATAGAAGGAAGGCTGGTAAAGTAGAGGTTCTCATTAGTGAAGGGATGGCTCTTCCCAACTCTCCTGCAGTCCTGCAGTTGTGGCTCTACGCCTGCTAGCATTTATTTTTAAAAGAAAGAGAGACTTTGGAGCTGAAAGTAAGAGAAATCTGGGTTAAAACACAATGATCACCATTAGCTAGCCCCCTTGAATAATACATCAGCTTACAGGAAAAGAACAAGGAAAATTGTTGACCATCACTTTGATTGTTTCATATATAAACTTTCCTAAAGATTTCTTTCTTATATCAAACACAGACAACTATAAGTAATAATATTGATTAATTTGACATGCCTAATATGTTATATCTATGTACCAATATTATCATTGAATATGCCATTGTTTACCATACTCATAGTTTTTATAAGTGGCCTTTTTCTCCAATATATCTTTACATAATCAAAACTTTTACCATATATATTTTTTTATTCTGTCCATCCTTTTATTAGACAGGCAAAGTATGGTCTCCTTACCCAAATGCAGCCAAATCAACAAGCTATATATTTAACTTATAACCCTTCTGGGGAACCAAAATCTATGCAAACTATGCTGATAAGTCATGATGAGGTATGATGCTAGAAAGGACTTAATAGATCATGTTTAAATACATTTGTGTAAGCAGAAATACACAAAAGCTGTAAGGAAAAGATATAGCCTGCATGATGAAGATGTTAATTATCAAATAGATGAAAGCTGAAATCTATAAATATTAAGACATACCAGGCAAAGAAGTGATCAATTATCTATAAGGATTCCTTCATTCACAAATGACAAAAAAAGACTACTTAAACTGGTTGACACAATGCAGACATTTGCAGGGGAATTCTAGCTCAGAAAGAATAAAACCTGGTACTAAAATGTACTTTATTGTATTTCTGCTTTCAGGTAGGTTAGCTTCCCATTCTCAGACTGGTCCTCCTCTGGTGGTGGCCTTTAATAGTAGCTTTTGTTCAATGGCCTTATATGCCCAGTTTAGGTAGAAAGGAGAATTTCGCTCTCTAAAGTTCCAACAAAAGACCTGAAATTTCTGATTGACCACATCTGGGTCATGTGCTCATATCCTTAAAGTCTGGTAAGTCAGGCCAATGAAAATAACTAAATTGAGATTTTTAAGATAAGATGTCCTTTCCCAAGGGAAAATGTGGTGGAATTATCAAAGGAAGATTAAATGGGTGCTGGGAAAGCAATGACAGAGATGGCCTATAACCTAGAATCAGTTAGTTAGATATATATAATGAAAAACATATTGCTAAACCAGTAATAGTAATTTTAAAAGTAATACTCCTACATATATTCAAGGGGATATGTGCATCATTATTATTGAATTAGTCTACAAATGTTAGTTGAACAATTATCATTGTCTAAAACTGATCAAAGCTCTGGGAATACAATGACAAACACTAGAAGAGAAATAAAGATAATGGCAAGTGAATAAATATGCATAAAGTCTATGCAGATAATTAAACATGGTAGAGGGACAAAATAACTAGGTGGCATTTTACAGGGAAGATTTCTTCAGAAAATTTGATATTGAAGCTGAAACCTGTCAAAAATAAATGACCCAGCCCTTTTGAGGCAGACAGAAGTAAAGTAGTATTGTGAATATATTTTATTTAGCTATACTATAGCATTTAAGGAATGGGCACCTTAACTAAAATGGTGCTTCTGGACAGCATTAATTTACCATATCATAAACTAAAATTTGATGCAATTACTTCACATTTTCTTCATGCACACATACACACACACCCTCCCTATCAACAAGGACTTTACTTTTCCTGTTTAATTTTGTATTTCCCATCTCTAACTCTTGGTGTGTACTCAGTAGACATTTGCTGAATAAAAAGCTAAATGCAAAAGAATTGATAATATTGAAAACCTATTTCTCTGATCTTTGGCAAAACAGACAATTCAATTCTCTCTCTTTCAACAGGAAAAGATAATCAATGCTGTAATGGATTGGCAAAGATATCATTGCAAATGTTTTAGAATTGTTCAAAAGCTTTGTATTTGGGAAGCCTCCCACAACCTAGTAAAAACATCTATCCTCCTTCATACAAGATTGGTATTCCTGACATAAATAATGACAGTAACCAAATCTTCCTGGACTCACAATTGTACACTTAAACAAGCATATCTTTCTGATCTCTTTTCATCAACACAATTTAGATATGAAATACATAAATGTGTTGATGCAGAAGCCTAGAAGAGTGATGTTTCTGGAATTTAATTTCAGTTCTTGATTATAATTTTATTTTCACTTCTTCCTTACTATTGATTGCTATGTTGACATGGTTAGGAACAACTATTGTTCAATAGTAGAAATGGTTATGTAATTCACTGAGAATATTCCCTCTTTGAAGTAAATGTTGCTTATTCTGGAAAGAAATGAGCTTGAAGTGCAGAGGAGGGAAAATTAACAGAGTTCGGATACATAAAGGCAGAGATTGAATGAAACAGGTTCATGAAGGCAAATGTTTTATTTAGCTTGTAACAAGGGCTCAGATATGATCCCCAAGAAATAATCATCAGAATGATGCTAGGGGTCATCCAGGTTATTTGTTTAGAGACCACCTTTAGCTGAGCCCCAAATGAGATGTGAAAAAGAATAATATGGTAGAAAAAAATTAAAAGATGATGACTTTACCTTCTACCATAAGCAAGGCAAGGGAAGTCTTTGGGTATGGGACAAATTAACAGAACAATACTTAGGGTTGAGAAGATGAGCAGGTATGAGTGGGAGGACAGGAAAACCATGCCTGTGTGTCTGTGTTTGCATCCACAAGGGATTCCCAAGAAATCCAAAGAATGATGAAAATGCAAATAGCATCCATTGCAGCTAAACATCTACACAGAGATAAGAGAGAATGTTGTGATCTGTGGCAGGTTACTCATGATGTGAGAACAGTATCTGTGCCCTCACATTGGTCTCTTGGATTAAAGCTGTATGTTCCTGTAAATTAGGGAGGAAAATTGCCCAGAACTCTTGGCTGCCATGGAAAGTTTCTTCAAATAAACACCCCACTGTGCACAGCATTAAGAAAAAACAAATGCCCATAGGAATCAAGGCTATAACAGAAAGTTGCAAAAGTGATCCTTTGCATGCAATGAGTAGTAAAAATGTAGGAGTCTGGGAAGTATGAACCAGAAAAAATGAAGAAGCAACAGCTGACCTCTAACTAATCCTTGGCTTAATGGAATGCAACTTTGGTGTATCTATATTCCTAACCTTGAAGACTTAGTGAGGTGATGTATGTGATGTCCTGGCATTGTACTGGCACATAGCAACTACAAAATAGGTGAAGTTATTACATTTATTACTTGATAGGGTTATAGTGCATATTTAAAATGATTAGTCTTGGCCTTTGCTCAGCTTTGGACTGTGATTACTTCTGACTCACAAGCCCAATATGTCATGACAAAGTAGCAGTTATGGTGGTTTTTATAGAAGTAGAGTGAATTTCATAGAATCAGATTGATGGTGTGTGTCTACTTACATCTAAATGCAAGAACCTACATTCTTACTGTGTTGTGACATCTGAAAATGTATAGAGCACAGCTTTTACTTATACTAAAAGCACACAGTTCCTAAATAGCACTAATGCCAGTAGATGAATAAAGCACATTTGAGACTAGATTCCACAGTTTGCTACTTAACTCTACAGAGCACAATCATTGAAGATTTGTCCTATGAAAGAAAGTCAGACACATCATGCATTCCAGGTGTCTTACAACTTAATAAGATGAAATATCACAGCATTTTTAGTTGCCATTTTCCTCTTATCAAGACTCTTCAGCTGGGAGGAATTAGAAGATAACTTAATGAATGACCATGCAAAAGAAAATGGTTTTAGAATTCCTCCACCCTCTTTAGCACTGGTGACCTACTGGTAACTTTAAAAATGCCCATTTGTCTTTCCTCTCATTTTTTTCTGCTTTTAAATGACAGACTCCCTGAAAGCAAAAATGGAGTTCCACTTACTGTTTTTTATCTTGGGTATCATGGTAAAGAGAATTAATATCAGAGATTGTAAGTGTCTTGTTAAAAAGTTCAACATGATCAGATATGATCAGGAAACAACCTCTTTTTCTGTCTCTGCCTTCAAATGTATTTTGTCAGCTATTCTTTGCCCTTTCCTGTACAAATAATGTGGATAGGGGTGTTAGCTGTCTAGAGAGAAGCACCATCATTTTTAGGTATTGTAATTGTTTTATTTTCAATTATTGTAATAAGATTATTTTTCTCTTTTATTCAACTCAAAGCTTTTCCTGCTCTATGAACTCACATTGGACCAATAGTAGGGAAGGTGGGTGCGATTCATTCTTTCTCCTTTCTCTAATTTCCTTTTGTTCTGCTACCTCTTCCAATGGGAAGGTTAAGGATAAAGTATTATTTAATTAGAAATAATTTTATTTTATTAGCACATGCTCATTATAGGTCTTTGTTGGCTGTCAAATGCCCTTTGCCATGCCAAATGAGCCCCATTGGAGCATGCCTCTGGGACCACCTATGCTGGGCTATGTCCCGTGGCATCACTCACTGATGTGGGAGGCAATAGGCATCCCTGCTTATTTCTTACAAATCCTCTCGGCTGCTGCCTCCCACTTTTGCCCTTTAGTGAACATAGCCAGAAGCCGTCTGCTGGGGAGTGTTTTCCAGATGATGCAAGCTCAACTATCTTTTTGCAGTGCTTCCCACCCAAACTCTGGAAACATCTATGCACCCTGGCCCTGCCAGTCAGTGCAAGGGTGGTCGGGCCCTACTACAGCCTTGTCTCCAAAAGCTGTCAAGAGAGTTCCAGACACTCCCTCCAGCAGACTTCCCCAGGGTAGAGTAAGGCACTAACTAGCATCTTCGCCCCCAAATTTATATTCAAATCAAACTCTATCAAAAGTGACTTGAGAGATGCAAATTAAAACCACTATGAGATACCACTTCACACCTGTCAGAGTGGCCATCATCAACAAATCAACGAATAAGTGCTGGTGAGGATGTGGAGAAAAGGGAACCATGGTGCACTCCTGGTAGAAATGCAGACTGGTACAGCCACTATGGAAGACGGTATGGAATTTCCTCAAAAAACTAAGAATAGAACTGCCATATGACTCAGTGACTCCACTGCTAGGATTATACCTGAAGAACCCTGAAACACCAATTCAGAAAAACCTATCCACCCCGATGTTTATAGCAGGGCTATTTACAATAGCCAAGTGCTGGAAATAACCTAAGTGACCTTCAGTGGATGAATGGATCAAAAAACTTTGGTACATGTATGCAATGGAGTTCAATGCAGCTGAAACAAAGAAGGAACTCCTACCATTTGCAATAGCATGGATGGAACTGCAGAGCATCATGCTTAGTGAAATAAGCCAAGCAGCAAAAGTTAAATACCATATGTTCTCACTTAATACAGAGGACTAACAAAGAAAACATAAGGCAAGCAGAAGGAAATTAGAGTTATGGGGGGGGTGGAGAATGATGGTGACTAGGGGGAGGGAGAGAAGGGGAGAATGGGGGAAAGAATTCAGAAGGAGCTAGCAGGGAGGACCCATGGACATGGACAACAAGCTGGGGATTGACTGAGGGATAGGGGGTTGGGGGGTGTGGGCAGTAGGGAAGAGCATTAGGGAAAAATGAAACAATTGTAATACAACAATAATAAATAAAATTAACTTTTAAAAAAAGGGACTTCAATTGTGTTCAGGGAACAATGAGCACCATGGAGCCTTTGAGTTCCCATTGTTCAGAAAATTTCTGTTACAGTAAGATGTCCAAGGCTCCTCTTGTGAAGAGGCCCCTCCCAGTCTTCCTAAGGAGTGCTTTTGTTATTCTTTTTTCTGCCTAGGAGTTGGGAAGTATGCTCCTCTCTTGCCTGATAGAGTAAGGGAACAAATTTCACAGCACTTTTTCCTCCTGCAAGTTTATTTCAGAGAAATTTCATATCCAATAAATTCCCAGCCCTTCTCATGGGAGGTTGAGGCAAACATTGCTAACACAATATGGCGATATTTTAACAAATTCTGTAAAGATGTGCACCACCCTTCTCTGTAAATACGTAGGTACTGTCTACCTGTTTTTTCAGACTTGAAGCCTCTGCTAAAACCCTAGAAAATAGGGCTTCTTCCATTTGACATCTCGTTATAGCTGGATATCATTTGCCTGAATTTCAAAGTTTAGTAACAATATACTTCTTCCTTTACGAAGTCAGTATGACTTGCTACTTTGGGCATTGCAAAAGTACACGGGTTCTTGTTGATTCCCCAGCTAGGCCTTATAACCAGGCTTCAAGCCAGGTCTCCAGCCAGGTCCGTGGCTGGAGGCAGGTGAAAGGCAACCATACATTGATGTTTCTCTTCCTCTCTGCTTCTCTCTTTTCCTCTCTCTCTCTCTGTAAATAATAAATGAAATCTTTATAAAAAAATTAAAATAAAATAAATTAAAATACATAGGGTCTTAAATATAATAGGGATGGTTTTAATGAGAAGTCTGGTATGCCTAGAAGTGTCTAGAAACTAGATTTTTGGGGTCAGATACTAGAAAAGAAGCAACTCAGGATAGTGTACCCAAAGCAGATAGTGAGACAAGTGACACACTAGAAAAAAGGTGGGGAACACCTTGGCAGTGAAACAGAGGCCAAATAAGGTAGTCATTTCCAGTAAGGTCCCTGGAATGCAGCTCTGACCTGATTCCACAACAGACCAATGGAGTACTAGAGTGTGAACTGTCAAAGTTATCCCATGCAACATAGTATTACCAGACTGGTCAATCACTAGCAAAAACTTTCAGGCATTTCTAGCTCTCTATGCATTTCTAGCACATCATGGTAGGGGAACAAACATTCTCATCATGCCCCCTATAATGCTGATACCCCACATTTATGCTACTGAAAAGCCTAATAATCAGCTATGACTATGAGAAGGAAAATCTCAGTACTAATAACATGTTGAAAAAATTCTGGAAAAATTATAAGTTCTGGTTTGTCAGGTACAAAGAGCTAGGAGAGATCATCATGGTTGATCAGACAAGGGGATGTTTTTCATTGTTAAGCCATGGAAAATGTGTAGAGAAGAGGATGAGTTGAATAACGTAACTGAATAAATCAGCTTGAACAAAGCTAGGGAAAAAGACTGAGTAATTGTTGGTGGGAGGAGAGGTAAAGGAGGAAAACACAATGGTAGGCTAAAGTATTTCATTAATTTTAGAAGTTTAAATTATTATTTTTGCAACCAAAGGAGAAACAACAGAACATGGTATCCATCTGATTTAGGCAGTAGACTCAACAGTCAATGGAATACCTAGACATGACTAGGTATCAAAGTTACTATAGCAAAGTTAAAGTTTTCCACAGTTAAAATATTGATGCTATCTATGCCCATGAGCAATGACTGTCCCATATCTAATTTGACCATATAAGAAAAGTGATTAGAGACTAATGGCAAAGTATCTGATTTCTAAAGTTGGGATTATAATATCTTTGGAGGGAAAGAAGAAAAAATACTGTATATACACTGCTGTCAAATCAAACTTGCATGCTAAACCAGTACATATCACAGCCCAGAATAACTTTCATAAAAAAAAAAAAAAGGAGTGAAGAAATGTGTGTGGAAGTGTAAAGACCCTCAGCTAGGACTCAATAATATTAGCTGGGCTGGTCCTTCAATTTCCATCTCTGTAAAACGTGACTGTAGAATGAACTCAACTTCTAAGCCCTTCCTAGCACTATCATTCTGTGTGGAGAGAAGGCCTTTACATGATGGAAAGATCAATGGTAAGGAGTATATTTCTTGTAACATTCAGACTAATTAGAGGTGATTTTACAGGACCAAAAATGTGTGGCTCATGAATGATCACAAGACTGGAAACTGTGCAGTCTATTATCTTGTTCTTTTTCATCTTTTTTTGAAAAGTGTTTAATTCTCTTCTTAAGAACTCATATGAGAATAATTTGTATTAAGATGTTGTCGTTACAGTTAATGGACCTAATGAAGTATAACCAGGCTCCAGATTTCACTTTTGATGCAGATAATTGATCTTATGAAATGTTTAAACATATGAGAATGACAAGTGTTTAGAAACCACTTCTTGCTCCCATTTAAATATTTGCAGTGCCTGCCATTTGAAAGCCATTGATGATAATTTTGCTATTTGCTCTTAATACAGAGGCCTAATAACTTTCTCATCCTTTAGCCTAAACACCACATCACTGATTTTTCTCAAGACAACAGGCAAAAGCCATTGAGAGCACTTTACATTTCTACAAGGGACAAAGAGAATTCTTCACAGTTTCTCTTGTAATTAATTGAGACTCCAGTGAGAACATATGTTTGTGTGGCATTTACAACAGGAAAATGTTAAAGGAAATAGGTCCATTTCCATTTGCAACAATGCTGTGTGAATGAAAGCAGAATGCCTCCTACATTGTTGAGCAGCAGAATATTTTAAAACGATCCTATTTCAAATGCAGTCTCTTTGTCAACCTCTAATTCATAATTAACTGGTGTTTTATTAATTACATAGTAGTATCCATGCAATTACAGGTAAATTTATTTATTTTTTATTCCTCAGAATGCTAAGCAAGTGAAGCTCACTATGCATGCCAATTACTTTTGGATTCACTAAATGTAATTCCCATATAAAAGGTGAAACCTATAATTACAAAATACTTAGCAGTTAACAAGCAAATAGGCCTCAAACTGAAGAAACAAGCTATGGTGCTAATGGCAGAATTTTGAAGTCAAGCCTGTCTTTGAATCTTTGAATCTCGGTTTTATCATTTATGATGGACTTCTGTCTCATCAGCGAGAATGGAGTTGTATCAATTGAATAGGCAATCTCTACATTTATCCTTCAGGTGTATAACATGGGAGGAAGCAAATGGTTTTTCTCCATTCCCAGAGCCTATCACACTGCTTTTGCCTTGATGATTCCATTTCCTCTATCTGATACACTTATATTTTTCTTCAGATGTGTAATTCCATCTGATCCTTCAAGATCTATATATCAGGAGTAAGCAAAGTACAGCCCCTGGTCCAACCCTACCTTGCCTCCTGGTTTTGTTTAATTGGAACACAGACATGCCCTTTTGCTTATGTATTGTAGATACTGTGTTTGCACACTACAGTAGTATACTTGAATAGTTCTGACCAAAACCTCATGGCCCACAAAGACTAATCTAGTTTTACTATCTGAACTTTGTCTAGAGAAAGTCTCATTTTCTCTATGTTGCCTGCCATGTCCAACAACGTGTGTGTTTCAATATTCCTTGCATAATCATTTAACAAAAGTTCACATGATTACAGGGAAGTGGATATTTCACTTTAGTTCTCTCTTTTTTTTTATTTCCTCTTTGTTTAACATAATATCTGACTCTCATATATTTGCTTGGATTTAAAAATAAATTATTGGATGTAAAATCTAAAATTAAAACATCAATTGGATGCCCTCGTTGTTAGAATACAAATGACTTTTTTTAGTTTATGGAAAATTACACAGCCACAATCTAGTTTCAGAAAAAAAGAAGTACAGAAAGCTAATATCTGCTTATTTCTCAGAACAAGCGGGTGGACCTCTCATCATGGGAGAAGGGCTCTGATTGGTAGTTTTATTGAAAACTTCCAAGGGCTTCATATCTTATGGGACCTATTCCAGGATTGTTACACACTTGTGTGTACAACACAGGGGATTATATATTCAGTTGGCTTCAAATTAGATTCAAAGACAAGTTTTTTTCCAGACTATCCACCCCATGCTTTCTGGTCTCTTAACTTTAATCTCCCCTGAATACAAGACTCAATATTCCAAGTATGACTGATAATTAACTCTCTGACATTGTTCAGATTATATATCACATCTATTTACATTGTTCCTAACATAAAATTTTATCTTTGAAAACAATATATATGAAATACAATCTAGGGTTAGAAAAGATTATTTATTATCACGAAAACATCAATTTTCTTTAGCAAAAAATAACCTTTGTGTTTTTAATTACAAATAGTAAATTAGCATGTTTTGTGAAAGATAAAAATATCATCTGGCTTAATTACTAGTTGTATCAATAAAAGCATCTTTCTGTCAGGTAATACCATGATGTAGAATACGTGTTCCCAACTTGTTTCACAGTCAGATTTTTATTTTCTTACCTTATATGTTTTGACTAAATACTGCCAAGGCCAAGAAGTGTTTTGTAGACATTTAAAATTCCTTTTAGCTTTAATTTTACTTCTATTACTATGGGTATTGTGACTAGTTCTTAGTTCTTAAAATAGTGACCACAGCTGTGTTTTTTGTCTTTTAAGGATTTGCAAACTTATTTCAAGTCTGTCTTTTTACTTATGTCAATAAATCAGGCTGGTTTTATTGTCACTTTTTCTCCGAATCTCTGCTATGAGAGCTTTACCTCCTGTGCCCAGGCTTTGGTCCACCTGCTACGATTTGTTTGCTTTCCCCTTGTAAATGTTGCCCTTCCCTAATACCTGGGGCACCATATTCACACCATATTGTATTAATACCTCAGGATGTAGACAACATCAGAAGTGAGTCATGGATGCCCAAACTCAAATACCATAGAAATGGGGGCTATGATCCAGAATATCTATCATTTCTATACTGAGAGCAATCATAGTTAGAACAAAGGAGTTGTGTGGTTACTGGGGTCCATTTAGACAGCTATTATACTATAAATTGTTCACAGCTTTATTTATTAGCACTTATTTAGAAAGTGATACCATTTCTTAGGTACTGTTTGGACTTTTTTTTAGTTTAGTTTAGTTTTTTTTTTTTTTTTTTTTTTTTTTTGGTGCCCTGGCTGGGAATTGAACCAGCAAACTTTGGGTTCACAGGCCAGGGCCTATCCACTGTGGCATCAGCCAGAGCTTTGGACAATTTTTTAAGATCTGAGAACTAGTAACTAGTAAAATATAGATGTACAGTTCCAGAGTTAAAAATTCTTTAGAAATAGAGAGGGTTGCTACATCAGTTATAACAGTATTGTGTGTGTGTTGATTAACTTAGGATGTTGATCTTCAGTCTCATTTTCTTCTTATAAAACCACACCCAACCCTATTGGAAGAATTACCTCTCCATCACTGTGCTTTGTGTTTTTGAGTCTAGCAATCAAATATCCTAGCCAAGGGTACAGCATATAGCCCAAGCCAGTTCAATTATATTCTCTCTCAAGTTTTGAAACTTGAACAGTGAGATTGGAGACAAATATGTCAACAAGATACCCTGAGGCTACCTTAACCCTGGAAAGATAGTCATTTAGCCCATGCAGCCAGGATCAGCTGGTGTCCTCTCCAAAGGGGATCTTGTTTGATTTCAACTCTGTGAGCCACATTACAACCTTTCCATGAGTTTCCTTTTTGACCTACAGATCCACACAGTAAGTTTCTTTCTCTTGAAAACATTGACCTACTCTACTTGTTCTTAAACTTAGCTATTCATTCAAATCACTTGGAGAGTTTAAAAGCTCGCATTTCTCAGGCCGTACCCCAGGCAATTATGAAAGAATATCTGAAGGAGTGGGCCCAGACATTAAAGTTTACAAGCTCCACAAAGGATCCTATTTTGCAGCCAAGATTGAGAACCATGGGTTACATCTTCACAAATATCTGTGTTTATAAGCATGCTTGCCAAGTGCCACATATGTAATCTCAGCACTGCCTACAAATTTAGGATGTAGGTATTATTGTCCCTTTATAATGGGAAAATAGAATCATCCAAATGTTAAATGAATTGTCAGAGGTCACAGAGATTAAAAGATTTAAGATCTAATTCATGTATGACTTGAATTACTTGTGTATTACTACTTGTAACCACTACTTTAACCAAAACTTAAAAAAAAAAAAAAAAAAAAAAAAGGTTAATCAACTTAGAACTGAATTTAAACTCAGTGCCTTCATTTGGACATTAATTAAGCATCGTAAGGTTAACATGTTCAAACTCAGTGGTTTCTAATATCTTAATAGAAATGAAATGTTGGTTTCCCAAAAACTTCCTCTGTGAAAAAATAAATTTATATGCATAAAATGAGAGTAAACCAGAGAATAAATACCTGCTGTGTGCCTTCTTGCCTCTTCCACTTCCTGGCACAGACTGAAGATCTCAGATCCCATAGATCACAACCAGGAGAGTCACTGATTCTGGAAGCTTAAAAGAAAGAGAAAGAAAGAGGACCAGATAGATTACATATTTGTTATTATTTGATAAGAAAGAAATGATCAATTTAAATAGAGAGAAACTGAACCTACAGTTTCCAAATCCTAAGAGAAAGTTTTCAAGGTAATGAAAATATCTTTGGATAATATAATAGGTATTCTTCTGGGGTGCTCATTCCCAAAATGTAATGCTGTTTTTCATGCTGTCCTCTTACGTAATGAGACTATAACGCAGTGGAGGTGATTCCATGGTTAATTTATCACTCTCTACATTTAAGCCATGCAAACTCCAAAAATCCAGTTTTAATTAATTTTTCTATAGTTGAGGGTGAGACACAATGTAAAATAAATTGCTCAGTGATGTATTTCTACCAATGCTTTCAGAAAAAGTCAAGCCAAGGTAGTGCATATGAAAATCACTTGAGCTTGTTCTGTGCACTTTCTCCCACTTACTCTGCTCCTCAAATCCCTATCCTTGTCTCCTAAGTTAAGCAAGAGGACTGAGCTCCATTTGGGACTCCATTTCACTTCTGCAGCCTGGAAATACTTCCAGGCAGATACTTTATAATCACAGGGCTCACCAAGTTGTGTACTTTATTTTGGAGAACACAATGTCCCACTGCAGTTTTCTAATGTCTAGAAATAGATTATGCATCTATTTAGTATGGTGTTACAGGGTTGTTGTTGTTGTTTGTTTGTTAAGAACACCTTTGATTAATGAATATGGTATATAGAAAATAAAGTCTAAATTACTTCACATTACATCATCTTAATGATGATAAAATTATGAAATTTTCTTTAAATTGTAGATGGAAAGTCAGATCCAAAAAGAAAACTGTAACACCTTTTTAGAAGGGAAGCCGGTACAGCCATAACTGATATTTTTTAAATTGTGAGAAAACGTACTGCCTATATTGCTTCACTTGTTCTTCTTGACAATATTCCAACAGTATCTTATCCATTTCACACCACAAACTGTTGCCATCACAGCTGATAATAGCCTCCAAGCTGCCAAATCCAATGCTCATTTTTAATACTTATTGAAAAGATGTTTTGACAATAGTTAACATAATCACAATTTTCTTTTTGAAATAATTGCTTTGCTCATAAAACAAGCGTTTCTATTTCTATTCTTGCTTCACTCAGTATCTATTCCTTCTCTTCCTCCTCTGGCTGTTTTATACTCCAGGACTCAGGCTTATGTTCCTTCTCTTTTCTGTCTACTCATGCTCCACAGATGATGACAACTAGTGTGTTGACTTTAAGTACAATGTACAGCCTGTTGAATTTCAAGACTATTCCCAAGTCAGAATGCTCCCTTGGACTCTAGGCTTTCTATTCTATTGTCTATAATATGCCTTCATTTGGACATTAATTAAGCATTGTAAGGTTAACATGTTCAAACAAAATTCATAATTGCTCCAACCTTGTTTGCTTCTTTTTATCATTCCTTATTGCAATAAATCTTTTTTTTCCCCATTTTTTCAGAAAAAGAATGTTGTCATGATTCTTGGTTTTTCTTTTAGTTTCAAAATCCAAATCTATTTCATGAGTGAATTTCATTTTTGAGATATATCCCAACTGAAAATACCTGTAACTCTCATTGCTAGCACTGTGAACCTATTCTGGGCTATTACAATAATGTCCTCACTTGTCTCATTGCTATGATTGCTTCCATCAAAACTATGGAAGCAAAAGTTAACAAAAAACTTTTACATCTATCCATTTAGTGCTTCCTAGTATTAATCATTACCCAAACACAAAGTACCTCCACACAAGGTCAGTGTTGTTCATTTGAAAATGAATTTCATGTTATATCACAACCTTGCTCAAAATGCACCAATGGCATTCCATTATACTCAGACAACTAGGAATCATGGCATTGGTTCTTGGGTGCTCTCTGACTTCATCTTCTAATGCTTCACATCTCAGTCACTCTGAACCAGCCACACCAACTTTCCCCCTGTCCTTCCAGTACAATAAATCAACAAGTATGTTTCATGTCAGATCCTCTACATTTGAAGTTTCCTCTCCCTGTACTGTTCTTTCCCAAGATAGTCAGAAGAGGTGATCCTTTTATTTGATATCTGTAAATGTACCTTCCTCAAAGAAATTTTTTCTAGCCTAGACACTTTTAACAAAAAACTTCTATGTCCATCCACTTAGGTATTGGTCATTACCTCAAGCTACTGTATATATTTGTTAGTATAATATATTTTAATTATGTATTTCATTTTAGAATATAAGACCCAAAAGGTCAATGTGTTGTTTTGTTTTGTCCATTGTTACAACCACATTATTTAGAAAAATACCTAGAAAAAAATTCACTAAATATTTTCTAAAAAGTTGGATGTAATAAAAAACATCAAGAAAATATACGAGGTCTGTCCTGAAAGTATCAAGCCAATGTCAATATAATTAAAATGTTTTTTTTGTGGCTGATACTTTTGGGATAGACCTGATAATGCATTGTCAAATTGATTCAATATTAAACAGAAATTTTTAAAGAAATAAACAGTTTTGAAATACATTGATTCTATAATCCAGGAGCAGACAAACATTTTTCTGTAAGAGAAGAGATGGTAAATATTTTTGGAAATGTTGAACCTTGCAGTGTCTGTTGCAATTGCTCAATACTGTCATTGTAGTATGAAAATAGTCATCAATAACAAATGCAAACAAATATAAATACATGGCTGTATTCCAGTCAAACTTTATTTACAAGAATATATCATGGGCCAGATTTACCAGTCACTGCTGTCATAAGTCTATCTCTCATCTACCTACTTACCTACCTCCCTCTATATCTCTATTTTTATGTCCATATCTATATCTATACATAAAATTGGTAGATTACTAACTATATGAAAATTTTAAGTAAAATTTTTCAAACTCTCACAACATAAAATGTCTCTATAATCTTTACTAGGGCATTTAAAAGAAAAAATGCATTCAATTATTTAATGAGGTTGATATCATCACCATGATACTAGCCCCTAGCATGCACCGCTTGATAAGAAAAGTTATAACCCAGGGAGAGGAAGAGGCAAGGAAGGGGAGCAGTTGAGATAATAACCTAGTGTATAGGAACCATGGACATGGACAACAGGTGGGATTGACTTTGAGGGGGAATGGGTGGGTGGGGAGGGGGACAGAGGGGAGCAAAAAGGGGATGGATGTAATACAACAACAATAAAATTAAATTAAAAAAAAGAAAGAAAAAAAGAAAAGTTATAACCCAATATTATTTATAAATATCACTACAAAAAATTCTAAATAAATCATGGGCTAATGAAAGTAAGTGATGTTCAAAAACATTACAACCAACTGGTGTTTATTCCAAGAATATAAATATGACATATTTTTAAGGCTATAAAAATGTATTTAATCACTTTAATGGATTTTAAGAAGATGAACTATGATCATCTTAATAGCTGCTAGAAAGCTCTTAATAAATTCCCACATTCATTCATGATTGTAAAAAAATGTTTAGCAAGGAAGGAGTAGAATTAAGTAACAAGATAATGTGATTATAGTTTAAATATTTCTATAAGGGATCTATTGGGTTATTCGTGAAAGAGTAATCTCAAATAGATGATCAATATATGAAGAGATGATAAACCTCATTTATTATAGAAATGCAAAATAACAATCATGAAAATAATAATAGCTAACTGTAAATTGGTTGGTAGGCCTGCTATAAGTACTTCATACTATCAATCTACTTAGTACATTTAAACATATCTAATACTCTGAAATCATTAATTGGATACACTGTCTCCCCAGAAATGGAAAGAAGTAGTAAACCAAGAAGATGAATAGTAAACAATTTTTGTTAATCCCTGAGATCTGACCCTGTGGCCAAACCTGGTTTTCAAATGGTCTCCCATGCTTAATGTAT